>JAYKKI010000131.1:3412500-3980000 GCA_039881145.1 Druceiella hillmani
CCCGAAAATCCGCTCAAGATGAGAATGATATCAATATTATTCTTCCCCGAGGGTCTTGACTATGTTGCGGGCATTTTAAATAAGTAGCACACAAAGAGACTATTCTGATAGACAAAATATTCCAGGATTTCTCCCCACACTTTGAGACGTCTCAAATACTGCAAGCAAGATTGCGCGTTCACGTTTGCACAAAAAACCACTGTTCTCCACCATTTGAGCATAGAACAGTAGGAAATGCTCGCAAAACGATTCGGTGGGCATAGAATATTGAAAGTACGCGATAATATAACAAGTTGTAACGAACCGCGTGTTATATTGGCTACTATGCAATTCTCTGACAATAAGTGTTCCAAGAAAAGGTCGCCATCTTTTCGGGATAAAGACAATTGCAGCCTTAGGACCGAGTCCCTTCTTAAAAACGAGGAAAGATTCCAATCCCAGGTTCTTTTCCCTGGGAGCTTACTCTCTACTTATGTCTTGCAATACTTACGGGTTCTAAGGTTCATCGTTATGACCGTTGAGCCCTATCCTGCATTAAACTTCTACTTCGAAACAAAACATTCTACAACCGCGGGGTCGGCAGGCAGAATCTGGTCTTGTAAGCTTTAATCAGATCCATAAGATGAGCGCGCTGAGACTGTGTACTTAAATACAATCCGTGACCTACTCACGACTTGAAAAAATTATCCCTTTGGTAAGAACGCTCTAACCGTTACCCTAAAAATATTATTATAATAAGAGTTTAAATACCACTTGAATGAGATTTTCCATCATTATTTATGGATGAAATTTTTCATTAAGTTATAGACAAAGAGAACTCAAATAATGTTAACACCTATCCAGCTCTTATAGCAAAAATGACTTTTTTGTAAGAAGAATCTAACCTAAGAAATGTTAGTGAATTTGAATATAATTTTGCTAATTTTTTTTCTATTATTAACCTCATAACTTAAAATTTTCATTAAATGTATTATGTGTACAGTACATCTCAAAAAGTGAAAAAACCTATCCAGCTCATGTAGTTACTGTGATTTTTGGCAAGAACGCTCGTGCCGTTACCATTCAAAAAATATAAATGAGTTTAAACACCGCTAAATTGAGATTTTATTTTTCACTATTAACCTCGCAGGTAAAATTGTTCACTAAATGGCAATGGAAATGTAAAACAAAAGATCTCAAATAATGCGAAAACCTCTACAGCTCTTGTACTTACTATAAATTTTTAGTAAGATCAATCTAAACATTTTTTTTTTTTTTTTTTTTTTTTTATATCCTGCTACTTAGCGATCTGTTTGTTTCAAACAATAATCTAATGTGTTGTCAGATTTTTATCATTCAATCTAAACATTACCGTAAAAAATATCATACCACTCGGAATTTAATTAGTGAAATACCACTCAGATGAAACGAATTTATTATATAATGTGTAATAAGTGAAACATAAGACGTGAAGTGTATTTACATAATTTTAGAGACAAGTAAATCTATAAATTCTTATATTTTGTTGTTGTTTTCGTATTTAATACCGGACAATTTATATTTTTTGTCATATTAAAGGTTTAATGACAAAATATGCAAATTAAAATACGAATGTTCAATAATTCATTCAATAAACATAATTTGAATGGATTAAAATTGTTTTACTTTGATTTGTTTATAAAATATTTATTACAATTCAAAATTAAGTTTTGTAAAAAAATTTTTCAATAAATAGTGTACCCGGGAAAATATTAATTTTTGGGAAAGTGTCATTTGTACTCAAGACATTGATTCTCGTATTCAAAATTATTAATAATATACCCGTTTTTGACCTATTACTAGATTAATTTTCCTTCAGTTGACGACACCAATATATGATAAAAAGTATGTCTATTAGTTAAACAGTTTAACTAAGCTTACCGTCAAACTCGAACTTCAAGTGGATATTTTATTCTGGTATACGTTGTAAGAATACTCCTGGCCTCTGACCTCAAAATAAAGAAGAAATAGACAAACGACCAATAAAGACGTCCTTATGCATCTGCCCGCATTAAAATTGCTTACTGAAGCATCTGCCCCCTCTCACATACTCCATACTTCACATCTGGTCACAACCAGTTCGTGAATATAAGTTTGAGTGGAAAATTTCATTGCGCTATTTAAAATACACATAGCGCCATCTATTGATGCATATAGAAATAATGTGTGATAACTAAAACATTTTGATAATTGTAAGAACACACTCTAAATGAATGCTTTAAAATTTTAAATTCGCTTATGTTCCGATTGAATGAATCAATTGCAATGGAATAAACTAAATATTACTTTAAGTTAGCGATAACGATAGGGGGAGGGGGATATATTAAAATCTGTGTGAATAAGACACTAGTGCCCAATGGCAAGAAAATATATCTCTACACCACACCTAGAATACTTCAGCTATCTGGACAGAATCGTGGCAAGCAATAGCGAGACCGAAGGAAATAACAATATTACGAGAATCACAAAAGCCAAGCAAGTTTTGACGGAGCGGCGCGGCGCGACTCCACAGAATATGTTCCATCATATGGCTATAAATATTTTTCATTAAACAGCTGTGGGACATGTGTGGACAGAATATCATCTTAAGCATCTACAATTGTGACAATGTAAGAGCGTAAAATACACTCCTAAAAATATTAAAAACTGCGCTAAGAAGGTCTGCGAATGGAATTCCTAAGGATAATGGAGCAGAGGCAGATCTAAAATAAAGCAGGAAGGTAGTTTACTACAGGACACCAAATGACTCAAACTCGTGTACAGTGGCTAAGTTCTGTGGAGACCCTAAGGTCTGTCATGGAGTAAAAGGAATCAACACATTATATCAAATCCCTCGTCTGACCACAAAAATTAGATTATGTAGGTAAAAATACATATTTATTAGTTAATTTGGTAATAAATTGATATTTAAAAATATCCTAATATTGGAAAGCAAAATATGAAAACCGCTAAGCTACGCTTTACCTAATTATGTGCAAAAAACACTTTTTGTTATTTCCATTACTGTACACATACACACACACACATACACCGAACTCCACAGCCCCACACATATTCTCGAACAAAAGCGAGCCCCCTGAAAAGCGAGCATTGTCATAAAGGGGTGCTTCGTGCAATGTTTTCTTCATAAACTCTCGCATTATTTTCGCAGTGAATTTATTGAAATGCCCTGCTAGTTTGTTTGTAACGACGTTAGCCGACAAATGGGCAATTAGCGAGGCATTTATTACCTGTGCCTCAAAACGAGCGCTTTATTTGTGTTTTTATTTAGAGCCGAAGCCCGATTCTCCCCAAACGGAGCAACCACGGAGCGACGTACATATGTTGAATAACATTTTGACGTCATTCGATAGTCTTCCGGTGTTTGCAGTTTCTGGTGGGTTGTTAAGCGACGTGAGAGGAAATGTAGCGAAGTTTTTTTGTCTTATTGGACTGTTTACCGGGGTTATATTGTTTACGTGAGGCATTAGATTTATATGTATACGTCTTTTTATTGTTATTTACCTCAATTAATGGAGCGGGTTATTATAGAGGGGAGATATTTATATCTTTAGGTACATCATGAAATAGTTACATTAAAATAAAATGAAGATTGTAATGTTCCAAACATCTTTATGCTTTGATATTTAATCTTCGAGAGTGCCTGTGTTATGTTTTGATTTTAAATTACTTATAGTAGAATCGAGAAATAACGAAATCTATATCTTTACTAAACGTAATAGAAAATTGTTTGTGACAGTCGACAGTCAATTTGAATAATTGCTAACAATCAGAAATACAGAAATAAACCATGTAATAAAATTTTTTTTGCGTCAAACTTTATGAAATCATCATTCGAATCTCAATTTTCAAGCAGTAACCCTATTATTAAATTTAGTATGAGATCAGGTACTTTCTTGAAATACCATGGTCATTGTAAACTGGAGTTAATACTCCTTAGTTCGGTACACGTAAGTGAGTTAAACACCAGTTACGCTTGAACTGTACGAGAAGCTTCATATATATTTTTTTGTGTTCCGTACCTATGACAAGTGGTAGAATCACAACGTTATAAAATAACTTTTGTATATATTTGTCCGTCAATCTATTACAAGCATTTTGCATAGAAATTATTTGAAATAGTAAGTGGAATTTTATCACTTTAATAGAATGGGTAGCCCAATCGCAGATGTTATTTTCGTAACGTTGAATTTCCATTTGAAGGATTAATGAATGAGGAAAAACCTTTCTTCAATATCAGTCTCATATTGGGTATCAAATGAAAGTGTGAAAATATAAGTTCATATAAATACAGAATAGGATACTTTTCAATACATTCGTCTTTTCCCAGTGAAATTTCTAAAAACTGCTGAAAAATTGCTGCACCCCATTTTGCTTCCCCGAAAACTACCAGTCAGGAATATTTAAAATAAAAAATCGAGAATATCAATGACGAAATATGATACGATATTGACTAAAATTTATTAGCATCACATTACCTATGATATTTTTTATATCACAGACAATTTAATTATGTACATATAAATTGCAACAAAAGTGTAAACGACAGTGAAAACCTTTTGATTGAAATAATTTTTTCGTATAAAAATGCAATATTTTTTTATTATTTATCAAGCTGTTAAAAAGTTAATGTAAACATTTTACACCCACCCCATAAAACCAAAGGTTACGAGCGCATTGCACATGACTCATACGAATTTCACGTAAGTCGATGCCTTTACCGCGGAACGTTAATTGCGTAAGTTCAAATGGACTTGGCCGATTTTTTTATACCGCTTTCGCGGGATATGACAATATTTCAAATAGAATCATAGACTAGTAAAAAACTTTTTTATATTTACATTTTCATTTTTCAATGTGAATATAACGAGGTGATACCTTCTACTGTTAAACTTTTTGAAAAGTTTTCAAGGTAATTAGTTATGTCTACTTATATGTAAATAAATATTATATACATACAGTTTTTGCCCTCTGTTAAACTTGCTTGAAATTCGTTTTTAATTCATTGTTAACAATATTAGTCAATAGTTAAACAAATCGTGGTAACAAATGGGCAATTTTTTTCTTTACTTGCCGACTTAATACATTGTATTAATAGATATATTATAAATAAAATGTGTTTATTTTCTTTCTAAAATTTAATTAATATGAAAATAACTTCATTTGAATTAACTATGTAGTTTATATTTGCTATAAGTACAAATAATAATGTAATCATCTTATCGATATGATAAATCTAATTTTGCTATTAAAATGTACAATATTTAAACGCCATCAAAATTCATTAGTATTTCTACGTACTCAACGAAAATCGTAATGAGCGATATATCGCCAAAAATACAGTTGCAAACTTAAATATTAAGTTTAATATTTTTTTGTTCGTCCATCATTCAAATATAAGAAATATTTATCAAGAATGTCATATTCAAGGAACCATTATCTGAACCAAGAAAGACAGAAAAAGAATTTATACATTTGATGTGTGGTGTTGTCGTCATCTTGATTCTTAAGCATTTTGTACTTCGGACATAAATCCAGATTACCTGATCTATCGACGTTTATTGACATGAGACGTTTCAAGAGTTTAGCTACATATCCCGCAGGAACGGATATATTGTAAATAGTGCAAAGTCGAAAGCAAAAGATCACGAGATTGAATACTTAAGCGATAGTGTGATCTGGTATCGGAATATTTGGGTGTTTCAACGAATGTAGCCCTACGCAAAATGCTAGCCAGGGCCGATAGAAAAGATTGATCTGAAAAAAAATGTTATGATCTTCAAGGTTGAAGAAATGACAAGAATAAAAGACATACAAATAAAGAAATGAACATATAAATAGACAATATTGTAAACCATCTATTTTTTCCCTCAAGTTTATTAATAGTAAACAGAAGTAATTTTCTGGAAAAATTTTAATATTCAGGCTTTTTACCTTCATTGTAATTTTATATAAAGATATATTACATACGGAATATTTAAAAATAAATTTCATTCTTAATGAAGAAATGCAAAGAGCTTGAAGACCAAACTTATACAATTTAGCTGAAATTTCCAATTTGAAATGTTGGTATTTTTTAGTGAAAATAAATAAGCTTTCATCGGCTATGACATCGTCATATGAATTGCATTCGATGTACTAAATGCAAAACGCATCTTTTAATCATTCCCTCAGTAGTATAAATAAAGTAGTGGAGGTGTTACCACATAATATGAGAGGTTTCAAGGACATTATAAAACTAGATCCGATTGCCCTCCAAACAGAGTAGCTCAAACTACAAAGCCCACAATCAGCTGGAAACTTCCAGTCGAATCGATATCCGCTTTCTCAAAAGCTTCCTCCGGTGCTTAAAGCTAAATTGAGTTTTGCATCGTCGAGGAAATGGAATTCACCCTACCAAGTAGCCTTTTTGTATTCATGAACATTCTCCCGGTCGCCTCTCAGCATCTCCTTTTTTTCCACAAAGTCGAGGGCTTTCCTTCGAGTTATCTCGGAGATTCGCCTCTTTGCATTGGAACGCCGCTCGTGGATCTCTTATCCTCGAGTCAAAGGCCAATTTGTGTCCAGTAAAGTCTATAAAATCTTATTCTGTTATTGATTTTGTCTAGGTTTTTTTGTTTTCTTTGGAAAGCTTTCGAGCAACAGACATAAATTTGAAGCTATTATCTTATCTGATTGCGAAAACTTTTTCAGATGTTTCATAAAGTATTTGACACAGTTACGTATTTATCTAAAATCATCCCGTCTCGATAGCTTCCAAAGGGTATTTTTTGTTATTTCAGAATTGCCCTTCACTTCTATCCGTTTTTCATGTCATTTTACAAGAAAAATCTTCTATTACAGTGATAATAATATGATTTTTTGAAATACGATAGTACTTTAGTATTTTAGAATATTACTTATTAATTGTTTTTACGTCCATACCATTTAAATAATTTCTTTAATATCACAAAAGGTCCGTTTGTGTTTCGAACCTTAATATTGAACCTTAATATTATATTGCCTAGTATATATTTCACAGCTGCAAATTGTTGTGAATATATACTATTTAAAAACATCGCTATGTATATTCGGTAAATTTTAAATGAACTACTAATAATACGAATTTCCTATAATTTTGGCTTTAGTAGTTACAGAAATGGGGGGGGGGGGCATATATTTATATAGAGATTTTCAAAAATATCAATAAAATTAACTGACGTAAAATCTCAAAATAAATAGTTTTGAAACTGGTTTAAATCACAAAAAAAATCTATATTGTTTATTTGCTCCGAAATTTCCCTGAATAAAAATTTAGGTTAAGGGCTTAGGTAACCTACTCCATTTGTTTTGACATTATCCAAAAAAGTTTTAAGTACACAGAAATAACGCATATGGTAATTCCTGGATGACTGAGCTTGCTAGTCTTTCTCTGACAGACCTTTCAGACCCAAGATATATTTAGTATATCAGTCGTAAAGAGGAATATATTATTGTCTTTATATATATGTATATATATATATACATATATATATATATATATATATATATATATATATATATATATATATAGTTATATATATGTATATATACACATATATATATATATATATATATACATATATATATATGTATGTATATATATATATTTACATATTCAAATTACTATCCGTAAATAATACTATGCTAACCAAAACTGTCGGCAACTTTATGTCATTTAAGATATATAATTTCAACCTTAATAATTAAATTGGGAGTATTTGTACTTACCAGATAATTTAATTCAGTGGCTGGAAATTTAAAGCACATTTTTTACTTTTGATTACAATAACTTTGGAAAAAAGTTATTTTATAAGCAAGTGGCTAACATTTATTCTCTCATTTTGTTAAAATTTAAATTTTTTTTAAATCCAAAAAAACTTATTATTGGTCGTAATAAATTCCAGCGTGTTATTAATGGGTGTTTCCTCTTATAATTTTGTAATATAAATATATATATATATATATATATATATATATATATATATATATATATGTGTATATGCATATACACATATGTATTACTATTTATTTACGTTTTAAAAACTTGAATTTCCAAAAATACAGAAAGGTAATTGCAATAGCAGGTCCTACTCTTGGAATATAAGAATACTTGTTAAACTAAACCTTTATAGTAAATTTGAATTTTACATAACAATTAACGACTATTTCTACGACAAATTTCAAGTATCCAACGTCAGTTTTTGATAAAAACAGCTGTGAGGGATGGACAGACGGATTAACACGTGAGTTGTCTTACAAGTGTTCCATTTTATACGTCTTAAGTAAAAATCCTAAAATGAAATAATTAGAAGAAAATTTGGGAAAAACCCAGAAAAGTCATATTTCAACAAGTTGTTGACGATATAAGAAGTTGATATGTGAAAACTGTGTAAAGTGAAATTGACATATCAAGATTAAAGCGAGTGATATGAAACGTAATATCGCTGTTTATTCTATGTACATAAAAAAGCATAACTGCCTTCAGGAACCAGCATAACTTTACCAATCCTCCATATTTGCTTTAACACGTCATAAACAGACAATAATTGCCATATACGTACATATCGGTCATTGGCACTACCTACTGTCAATTTTTATCCAACTGCTGTAAACTTATTTAAAGGCAAGAATTTAATTATTCCAAATTATGAATTATTATTGAAGAGTATTCATCAATTATCGTCAAAAGCTTACATAACATTAGTTCTAGTATATATAATAATCGTAAAAATTGTCATGAAATTATATATTAACATTATTACCACAGGTAATTGGAATTCTAAGTAATATATTCCTGCAATAATTACTCCTATTACCTTTGTCATTAAACATTTATATATTGGAACGCTTAAACTGATACATATTATTAGATTATTAGTTGAGTATTGAATCTGGCTATATTACTCTAAAGCCCATAATTCGAAATAATTACGGAGCAGGGGAGTAGACGTCAGTAATGTTTGTTACCTAGAAAGTCATAATATTTTTTCCTTGCTCTAATTCAATCTACAATTTAAATTTAATACGTATTGCCATTCGTAATATATACGGTATTATATGTTGACATACATACACTCGCAGTTAAAATATAATTAAACAAATATGTTAAGTAATTACTAGTGATTTTATTAAAAGTATGTCTCCATAGCCCTTTAAAGTTATTATATTTAAAAATCACATAAATGGACAATGTAACGAGAAATTTAAGACATTTAAGCTAATGTGTAATGACCATATATAGATTTTGTTACGAATTGTTTATTGTGTGGAATTTTTTGAATAACAGCTACTACTAAATATTCAAGTAAAAGAGCTGATCTCTCTTACTAGCTGTTTTCCTAAAAAAGTGCGTAAAAATTAAATTTCTGACAATTAAAGGAAAATAGCTCTTTACTTACCGCCTACCGTGGTTAATATGCCATTTGACACTAAAGTGGCCCGTAGTTTCTAGCACATTCTGCATATTAATCATTGAACAGAAACATTTATAACATTTTCGAACTTTCGAAAGAATATCATTTGTCGCCAAAATGTCAATAAGGGGTTTAACGCTATTGCTTTTGAAAATTATCGTTCAGCCATCCTTGGTTTCATTCTTATTAAAATTCAGAAAAAAAGCTTTGCCCGAGAAAAGAGGGCAGTGCTTTGTCTTATTCGCTTTGTTATATAGTTGTCATTAACGGCAAGTGATCTAACAAAATCATTGAATTACACGCTTCTATATATCTAAGCTAGAGTCAAAATACATTTTCATTCAATTTTCACGTATCTAACTTACTATTTTGAACTCGGGTTTAATTTGAAAAATTCGTTTGCGAGCACCATAATACTAAGAGTTTCTCTTAGTTTTGCAGTTAATGCGTGCACAATTTCCAATAATTCCGGTAATTTGGTGATAAAAAAGTTGGTGAGTAGTACAAGACTTTTATATATAGATAACAAATAACGAAAAAAACAATTGTAACCTGCACAGTCGCACGTACTAATACCATACAAATGAAATAACATTGTCTCTTAGCAAAGTTTGAGCTCAATTTTTAATGCTCAATGCAAAATGTATACACACACACACACGCACGCACCCACGTACGCACGCTCGCACGCAGGCACGCATGCATGCACGCCCACACACACACACACACATATATATATATATATATATATATATATATATATATATATATATATATATATATATATATACATTTATATACATACATATACGTATATTTATATTTTATACGCTTTATGCTCCTGACTGTTATGTGAAAGGAGGTACCCGCAATTTCACCTGCCTAGAGTGAGACAAATATACTGCATTTTTCACCAGTTTTACATGCACTTATGTTAATCAATGAGATATTGCAAGATCTTAATATTCTTTTTGCAGCTTTAGGAATGCGATTATGGAATTTCTTGGTAGTTTTATACTCACATTAGTAAAAAATCGATAATTAGTATATTTCAACTAATATGAGTTCTTCTGTTTCTGTGTAATATGTGTAATAGTGTTCGAAACAGAATTTACTTTTTTGAAATATTCTTATAACCAACAGTATTATATACACATATATAGATTATAGAAACACACATATTTTGTCACAATAATGAGTATTAACCAAGGAAAACTGTTTTTTTCCTTAAAATTTTAAAGATTTAAAAGGATTCTTTCGCACAATGACGTACTTAAATGTTCAAAATTTCTTTTAAACGTCGCACAGTTCCAGAGAGAAATATGAAAATGAACACAAAGAAAATAAACAGAACATGGATGTAACAGATATGTAGATACGTTACGAACTAGATGACATCTTCCCATTAAACACTTCTTTCGGTCTAACAGTCTATAATGTGCAATACCTCTTTAAACATAATTATTTCAATTTTGAAAAAAAGATCAATTTTCAAAGTAAAATATACAAATATAAAAGTTGTAAATCTGACAGACTTGTAGGCGTAGAATTTAAAAAATTAAAAAAAACAATGAAGCAAATTTCTCAACATAGTAAAAATTAAGACAAACAATACAAAGTTCTCACATTACTGATCATTACATTGTTTTCTCTAAACAGAACATCAAAAACGACGTAAATATTATATTCCCCCTGAAGGTAACAAACAACAAATGTTCGTTTAAAGTATAGCAGATTGGCGAAAGCGGAAACACGATAAGTACTCTAATAATAATTACGGACGCTACACCGGCGTCGATTGTTCCTACGCCGACTTATATTCCGCTTTGGGGTACTTCCGTTTTATAGGCCAAGTCCTTGGTGCAGATGTGAAATGTATCCACAAAGTATAGAATATTCGACGTATAAAATGCAATGTTTGACGTTTGGCGTATGTTTTGAAGTGACACTATGAAATATTTAAATGCTAACTTCACAGCGGGTAAATTAAGTACTCGAAAGGATGGATAATTATAAAGACAATTTCAGTGGAGTTTTCAGAATTTTAAGATACATAAATACGCACCAAAATGTGGAAAAAGTGCACATCCCACCTCGCATTTTCGGAACCATTGTGCCGAAACTCACAACAGCGATTATATCCATTTAGGTATTATTGTTTTTTTATGCATGTGAAAGATATACCAGGCAATGTATCTACGTAATTAAAAAATAATATTTGTAAATTGTTTAATATAAATATTATGTACCCTTAAATGTTTTTAAGGGCCTAAATGTGTACAGATTTTTTTTAATTATTGAAGAGAGAAACAAGTAATTGTACAATAAATAATCATAAAGTGTAAATTGAAATATGGTAACATATTTTATCACTTTATATTTATACTTAATTTCAAAATAACATCGAATCTGTGTTAAAATTAATGGGGAACATTATTCTGTGGGAATCCTATTCCAATTGCCAAATGAAAGTACAACCACGATACGTATATTATCATGCAAACCTATTTATCGCGATGAAACGTTGTTATTATATTATGATTTTTGATTTAATAAAATTGCAATAATTGGTTTTTATAGCACTAACCATTGCAGAGCTGTGTCTCGCTTCGCTGTGTGAATGAGCAGAATTTATTTAAGTTTTGCATGATAAGTATCCGAATCATATATTTCCATAAAAACTAAATATATAATGAAATTAAGTATATACGACATTTGTAATATTTTTCTATACAAATTTGTATCTAGTGTTTGTGTTAAGCTAATTACAAAAATGTATTATGTATTATAAATGTTACACCTCTCATTAATGACTCAAAAATAATTTACATTTACCACTCAAACTGTTTACTATTTTATATTTACCTTTTACTAGTATTTGTTATTTTAATGACGAATATGGTAAATATCAAACCTGAATAAAAGCTTCCTGCCTAACACGTTTTTAATGGACACGGTAGTAAAATGGGTTTAAAAATATTATATATACAGGTCCAACGGATGGTTTTATTTCTGTGAACTTATTATTTTCTATATGAATTTCTAAAAAATTTTTTCCACTCAAAATCATTGTTTAACTATATATCACATGCCTATAAAGAAAAAAAATATTTCATCCCGTTTCTATGCATCTAAATCGACAGGCACAAAATCTCCTCTACATCCAATTTTACGTCATTATAAATATTATTTCAAAGTATTCTTTATATTTTTATTCAGTCTTATTCAATTGCCTTATTAATTGATTGTTGGTACTATTGTCTCATTATTTACAAGAAACACAAACTCATAGGAGAAAGTCACAAAAAATTAAAAATAAACATAATGTTCTGTATATAATTCACATTATATCCTATATATTTTTGTTTGTGAAAAAATGTGCTCAAAAAAATTAACTTTTACTACGTACATGAATACTTTTATGTAATATAATATATATGGTACTTTACATTCATTATATTGCATGATCGTCATTTTATTCCTCGTAGATATTACTCTAAGCATAACTGAGGCAGTCTCAATGTATTCATGCAGTATTAAAAAATATCACCAGCATATATTAGACATAAAATTGTGGGCGTTGTCTTTGTGCGTACCACATATATTGCCAGCTATATCTGTTTACAACTACGGGTATGTTAAATAGTAAAACAGCCATAACGTATGCATCCCTATGTGACACCTTTTTTGATATGATACCGATCGTTTAACGCCACTGTGATCCTTTAATTTACTTAATTATTAAATATTTTTAAAAGATTATGTAATGAATAATCATAATTATTATGGCAGAAAAAGACAGATGTCGTTTTAAATGTAAAGTATTTTTATGAATATTTCAATGCCTCTTAACGATAATTTAATAAAATATAATTGTGATTGCAATATGCTAATATAAATAATAATTTTTATAATATGTTATTTAATGGGGAAAAAGTATTTAGTAAAATTTGAACTCAAGGTGATAACGACTCAGCAAAATACTTCTTTCTTTTCAATAAATTTGATTGCATTTTGTAATTATGGTAATAAGAATTAAGGTGAAAAAATAGTTAGAGGTAATAATAAAAAACCATATATTTATTAAAAAATATTTTAAAAAGAAGTTTCATATTATATTTATTTAAACAAACAAGAGTTTCCAAATATTTCTCTACATGTTTTAACTATATAACAAAGTATTGAATATGCATATGAAATTATCCCAAATTTTTAGCTTTCAGTTTTTGATAGTTTTAGAATAATCGTGGAATCGATCGAAATTGGTTACTTTTTAATTGACGCCATACTTGTCGAAAAATATTAAAAACATTTCACCCTAAATTCAAAAACAAATTTATTTTTATTTTCATTTTGTTTAAGCTTGATATTATTACCTTATATTTGTGTTGACGAGATCTATTTTTGGTCCAAATTTCACACAATTACTTTAAAAAATGAGGAAAATGGGAATAAGCAGGACAGAAGCTCGTTACAAGAATTCTATAGTTATCTCCTGAAACATCCCGACGAATTCTAAAAACTAAATTGTAGAATATTTATGCCACAAAAAATAATTAAACAAAATCGATTACACAACCCACTTACGTGGTCTCACTACGTCCCACAGTAAGATCTTATAAATTTATTTTCGACAAAATATTTACTCTTTACGAGCGCACCGACAAATGTTTGCCGTTTCATGCGTCACTAAAAGACAAAGCTCTGATGTTTCACTTTTTGTCAAGTTTAATGCCTCTTCGCGTACTTGCGCGATAGAGATGGATATACTGATTGTTTAGTCAACTTTAAGTGTCTGGTTTGTCCACGTCTAATGGGGCTATTTGATGTTTGCCGACAATTGAAGGATTAGAAACTTTGCGTTTATATTGCTTTTTCCTTAGTTCAAAAAAATAGAAGTCTCTTTTTTGGTCATCTATTTGTTTAATTGTTAATGTTTATTTTATAGAGCTGTATACTGTATGCTTATACATTAATTAAACGTGAATATATAATAAAATATGATAATAAATTAATTAAAATTACCTATTTCATTTTTTAAAGAATGGACAATTTTTATCATTATTGTGTTTATTGTGGGGAAGCAGTGCAGTTATTATTATATTTTTTTATAGTATTTTAATAAAGGTAATGAATTAAATTGATTTTATTCAATGTGGTTAGACAAGACAAATTTTCAGGTGTATATAATAAATTAAATGAATGTTATTCTCCGTAATATATTTACACAATAGCAAGGGTACCTAACGATTGGAACAAGGTCATATAACTATCTTTAAATGTCTCCCATTTTTTTGTTTTATTTTGTGATGTGTCTCCTTAGATGTAAGACCGGCAGAAACAATTTGAAGTGTACTGCAATATCAATGTTGTCTAACTATATTATGTCTAGAAGATATTAAGTATGGGTGATGATATTGTATTGAGTTGTTCATTTAAAATCTTAATATTTGTGTCTCTTTTATGTCTGCTAATCTCTAATCTTATTTATTGCCTTTTGCATTTATTTCTAATATATAAGGAGCATTATTGATTTGCTTTTTTTCAATAAGATGTTTTGCAATATGACATGCCTGGTTTTTTTATTTCGCCAGCTAGCAATATTTGTATCTGGTAGTAAAATATCTTTCAGTTCGACTTATATATACGCTATAACAGTCGTTGCATTTAAATTTTTGGATTAGTCTTTTTTCATTCAAGTTGATTGATAATTTTTTTTGTGATTAATAATTAAATTTAGTTTTTTCCATTGATTAGTTCCTTTCAAACTTCCATTTCTTGAATGCAGAGATATGCTACAAGAATTAGGATTTACATGGCTTCAAAGTCATACAAATATTTCTTGCACATGTTAAATTTATCGGTCAAAAGTTATGGGTTTATGAAGTTTAAAATTACATTGACAGACATTTTTGCTCATTTGGGCATGATTGTTTTCCCACGCTTAGCATTGATTTCAAAGACGTTTTACATTAAAATTTTTACTTTAATAAGCAGCACGTCAAACATTTTTAGAACCGTATGGTTTTTACAAATAATTTAAGGTGGCATTATGTAATTTTGTAAATAGATACAAATACATTCATTTACATATCGCAAACCTAGATCATGAACGGCCATAACATAAAAACTTGAAGCTTAAGTTATTAATATTTTCGAATACATTATCCAGGCACATGGAAACACAATTCTAGCAAATTTTCGTAAATGTAATTTTAATTGAAGAAGAATATACCTCAAGAGTGTTATATTTAAGAATTTTGAAACGGTATAATTTTAGTTTTAGGTACTTATCGAAAATTCTTCTCGCTTTTATATGCAGACACGACCTGCATTCATTTGATTTAAAATAATGATATCCTATTTGTTAAAACTACATGTAAAATTCTATGCTTACAAGGAAAAGAAAAACCAAAACGCAATAATCTTTAAATCTTGTTCTTCATCATCATCTTGATCTTAGTCGCAAAACAAACGACTATAAAAATATTTAAACGAACGTTAATTATTTACGAGGTGTTTCTTAATGGAAAGAAAATACCCCCATTTAAAAACTTTTTTCTGAAATTTTTAATGACATAGTCATAATGTCAATGCATCGAATAAATTATTTCATGAACAGTATTATTAGGTAGACGAATTAAACTCCAAAATACTCGGTGGGTTACGAAATATATTCAGCACAGAAGTCTTCTGCCTGCCAATTAATAAAATCTTTGGAATATGTGGAATCATATTAATTTCGAAATTCATACGAATGGGCTAGGCTTGAAGTAAAACTACTTTAAATAAGATTTATTTTCAAAAAATCTTTCAATCCATGATTTGCTTCGCAGCGTACAACATGCCTGGAGTTGACGGAAAAAATCCAAACTGAAACTGATATTTCCAGATGAATATATTCATAACTCACAAAACAGTGCCCAAAACTGCGTGGGCAAATAGATGGTTCAAGACTGTCAAAAAACCTATCAATTACAAAATTATAATAATAATAGTAAAATATTTTTGAAATCAGTGCCAAAGGAAAATATATTCTCGTACTTCGTCTGTTGCAATAAAGATGAATTTCACAAAGATTTCAATGTGGTTTCATCAGAAATATATCACGGACTTACTGAATGAAACTAATAGAACATCAACAGAATTCATTAATGATAGGCATCAATAGAATTCGTTTATGTTTAGGTCAAAATAAAAACTCATAGTCATTGTTGCTTGTTGCAAGTGGTCGCTATCATGTCCAACCATCAAAAATTTGGTGGTTTTTCCGATGATAGGGCATTCATATTTGCCCCCAAATCGCTTGTTTGGCATGACAAAAAAATGGAAACGAAAAGTAGTAATAAAACATTCTGATAAGTTAAAAGAAATCATATCTAGCTGTTCGACCAATGTAAAATTTGGAGATGACTGTCAAATTAGCGACTGGTAAGAAACCGCGAAGACAATTCTCGCGCCGACGACTTCGTGGAACGTCAGGTGTAAAGAATATAAAAGAAACATTCTGATTCGTTCCAAAAAACCGGACAACATAATTGTGCGGGGAAAACTTTGTTTAAAAGTAACACCGAAACTGCTTTTAATATCTGTAAACGCTACAAAACAATTTCTATGCTAAATTCAAGGCCTGTGCGAAAAAAAATTCATGTAATTAAATAAAGTAAAGGAACAATCTCACAACCAAACATTTTAGAGATAATTGACAGGATTTACCCTCGCAATAGTTTTATAAAAATGTGTCAATGACACAGGAGTTACTATATCTTATCCCTCCTCCTAAAGGTAAAAATTACTGCCAGGTACCAAAGTCAATGATAGGTATTTAAGAAATAACCTTTTTTTAGCTCTCATTGCAAAGGTTTTATACTTATAATAATTCTCTTGGGTGTAATAAGTTTGAAGCCTTACAACTGGAATATCGAAAATAATGGAAAGTTGTGAAAATTCCAACGACCCATTTTTGGAATTATTGCCAGTACAACAAAATACATAATGAACCGCTGTGATTAAAGAGTAATTACATAATTCCTGTAATGCTATATATCTCATGTCAGCTATATCTGTTTTGGACATAGTTCTGTAAACCTTCCTATTAGGTTTAGCTTGATGTGAAGCAGTATAATGATGAATTTTGCAAATCGTTGCCTAAGTTCTAATACCGTGAGAGTGAAAAAAAAGATTGACATTTTAAACAAAGAATCAAAAATCACATCCTAAATGGAAGGAAAATTGTTATTGTGTCGTATTATTTCGAAAAATATTAATTTCAGCAAAACATATAGTACAGTTTGTAATCTACAAATAAATCGTGAGATTACATTTTTGCTCTCCTGTAAATATAACTGATGGGATAAGTTTTTATTGTCCTATGAATTAAATACTGGGACAAATTATTGCTGTCTTGAAACATTCGCCAATTTGAGTTATGTGGTTTTATAACTTAAGTTACAAAATGTTATTTCGGATTTTGTTATAGATAGCTTTTAGAGTTCTTTAACCAAAAAATGTAATCTCAGAAGGTTCGTCTGTCTGTCCATCTATTAAAGCCTCAAAACTACCGTTCAAACATTTTTAAAAAATCATTAATGTCCCTCTCTCGTAAGCGTAAAGTGGCGGCGAATTTGTTTTAGCAAATATAGTTACTTCTATCTAATTTAAATTGTATGCAAAAATAGATAAACAATTTTTTTATAATTACAATTTTTCGGTCTATATGACTACCAGCGATTTTAAAGAAACTACTGACCATATAGCAACCAAAAATAGTTATAGTTTTAAAGAATTATTTTATTTACTAAAATTATTTTCAAGACATGAAACAAAGTAAATTATGGAATTCAAACGAGTGTGATAAAGAAATATTCCTTTAAATGAGGGTGTCAGACCAAAATGTGGTAAAGGTCTTTAGCCAGCTGTGGATAAGCACAGTCAAGTTTGGCAAAATTGCTTAAAATAAACTTTCTATTTTTTACATTGAGGAATATAGCAGATTCTGCATTACTGAATGTCTAAGAAGATAAATTTTATTCGGTTTTGTACACCTTCATAAACTTATTGTTATCTTAAAAAAGACTTATTTAACTATAAGACAATATTTTCAAGGAAGAAATGTTAAAGTTAACATTTATTTAAAAATAAATAATAAATTTATCCTGACAATGCGTCTAGGTATTCAGACAGAAGAACGATCGAATACTTGACTACGACTAAATATAGCAATTATAGGTACTCCGCCAACAGTTTTTACCTCATGCTAGGCAATTACTGATTCCTAAGAATGAAATATAGACTGCAAGACACATCATTTTGGACCCCGAATTAGAAGCTACCGCCTTCAAAAAAGCGGCAAAAAGGGATTCAGTAAGAGCGAGCCCCCGAGTCTCGTAGTGGTTTCATCAAATGAAACGATGTGCAGAATGCTACGGAATCTTTTTTGAAAAACAATAATTAAATTTCAATCTTTTTTATTAGTTCTGTCTTTGATATTCCAAAAATTTTCAATTATAATTCTCGTAATTCTTTTTACATAAAAGGCTTCAATCTTGCTGCAGGTAGTCATATCTTCCTGATTGCATTAATAGTATACTATGTTTTATGTTTAAGTTAATAACACCTAAAACAGAATTGTATCTAACGTGTATACCAGTTTCGTTTCGATCTTATAAACCGCTAAGCTTGCATTATGCTAACTCGAATATTAATTTAAGATTTTCGTTATCCTATTGATGATAAATATACCCGCATTGTTATGATAGTTTTTTTTTATTTTCAATATAGTTTGATTATGCTTATCAAATTAAATTTATGTTTATTTGGTTCCTTTTAGGTGGACATATTTGTAATCGTTCACTTCCAAAGAAACCTGTTGGAGCTAGTCTAGGAATTTAACTACCTTAGATTTTTTGTGCGGGAGAAGAAATTGATTACAAACACGATCTGCAACAGAGTTGACTCAGTAACCCAGCATTTACTTCACTCGAATGACCCATCTAGAATCTAGGCAATACAACCCTCAAGGTCAAGTTCCGCTTATTCCGAGCATTTATCTTCATTATCGTTCTTCATTGATCAGAAACTTGAATGTTGCTAAAGTTACGTGGAAAAACTTGACGTCATTTAAATGCACTGCCGTGGAGAGAACTTTGAAAATTTAGCTATGGTTAAATTTACAGCAGTGTATTAAAAAAAATAATTAAAATAATTTTTTTCAGGCTGACTTTAAATTTCTCGAATTTTGGTAAGTCAATCGCGATATCCAAATTAGTAAATCAACACTGTCTTAAAAAGTAATGATTAATTGTACATCGTTTCACAGACATATTGTCTTAAAATCTTGACTTTTCCTTTTAACAGGTTCATTTTTTTAAATTTTATATCGGTATTAAATATATTTTTGTCACAAGTCTATATAAGAAATAATGAGATAATTTAATAACAATCAACAATCAAGTAAAAAACAATTCAAAACATAGTCATCCACAGCGCCTTTGTTCACACTTCAAATATAAGTTTCCTTGTACGTATATACAGACATGTTATATATATATATTCATAAAATTATACGAGTTATAATTACGTATATTGTCAAAGCTCGAGGCTAGTGCGAAAGTCCATAATAAAACCTGCACTCGCGAGGTGTGCATCTAATCAGTCCGTCCTTAAAGCAGCAGTACATCAATAGCAAAAATATTACAATCTAGTACAAAATAAACTGGAATTAGAAACCAGTATTGACACATTTACCATTGCCAAATATATACATTGAGTTGCATTTTCGACTGAATGATGATCTTACAATATACTAAATTGATACCGTTTATTCGTACATAACAGTAAAGTTATTGATAAAAAATAAAAATAAAGTCGATGTCATGAATGTCAATTAAAATGACTTAATTTTTATACATCTGCAGAATCGTTTCCTGTCGGTTGAAATATTTTCCAAAAATATTTTCTTAATATCTACATAAATTTGCATAATAAGTTTTGTCAAACCGGCTTCATTATTTAGGAGCTCTTCTTAAAACTTAAAAACCGATATATTTTCCAACTGATAATTTTAGCTTTTTAATTTTTTTAACATTTTAATTTCAACAAAATTTATATTCAACAAATTTTTTTCACGCTGCTTGATATTAGAACTGCATTATGTTTTAATACTATATTATTTTTAAATAATTTTTTATGTTTTATTTAATAACGATATTTTTAGCGATTTTATAATTTATTATATGTCTTGGTAGAATATAGAACTACGTGCTTCAACTTTAAAACAGGCCATCCAGAACTTTTGGAATTTTGCAAATTGCCTACGATATCTTGGTGAATTATTTTAACTAAGCTACAATGACTTAAAATTTTAATTCAATATTAAATTACTCTTCAGTTCTTTTACTCGAATAGTCATGGCTCATTAGTCACAGGTTTTAAAAATATATCACATATCATATATCCAGACACTATAAACTATAATATGGTGACAATAGTCTTACACCCAAAATGCAAACGAATAGCATTTTACTCTTAATAAAATTAGGGTATTTAATACTAAAAAATTTAAAAAAATCATAAAAGTGATGTACAATACGTGGCCGAATTATATCATTAAAATATTTCTAAAATTCACTTTTCATCGAAGCTTCTGTTCATGGTAGGTTACATTCATTTATATTACTCTACTGTTCACCTAATTGTCCGCAAATTCAACCGCGTATAATAATCTTAATTGATTGCTTTAATTAATCAGTAACCCTCTCGGTTACAAAACGCCCCGCTCATCGGACCCAATAGCATATCGATGAAAACACTTGGCATGGTCAGCTAACAAATAAGCCGTTCTCTTAATATCTTTAACCCCTCAAATTCTGCATCCATGAATCTTAGCTCGATGATAAGTTTAATTCAAAACTGAATCCAGCACACAACAACTCCCTTCACTTAAGCAGTTTTTACTAAAGTTTAACATACTGTAAACAAAGCATTGATATATCCCGTAATTTTCTTTTATATATTGGCTTTTTAAAAGAAAATTTTAATTTTTTAAAAATGGATTAGCGATTAAAACATTCTTCATGGTGTGGGCATTCTAAGATTAAATATCTGTGTCTTCATTTAATCCATAAGAATGTAATTTAAATTTATTTACAAAAAGCATTGATATTGGTCTATTGTCACTAATTTTTTTAAACTAAGAGATAACAATGGGGTCGTGTGCCCTGAAAGTCAGTAATATCAAATATATGGTAAAGAGGGCTATAGCAACGAAATGCTCTTATCCACACGAAATACTCTAATACCTAGTTATTACTTAAAAATAACTGAGTGTTATTCATAGTTATGAATCGTTTCTAATTGTATGAAAGTTTTAAGACAGATCTCTCCCCAAACCTGAAGTCGAAAAATCAGCTTGTCGCAAAAACCGCGCTATTAATATACTGTTAATTCTAAACAGAGGTAAATTTAGACAAACCATATTTATGATTGGAAGGGTATTGTTACTACTTTTATATGAGCTGAGCAAATTTTCTATAATTTATAACATTTTATATAATTTTCTGTAACAGTGCGCACAACATTTTTGAAAAAGTGTATTAAAGTGTATGAAAATATTACGTATTTAGTTTTGTGAAAACGTTACTAAAAGCCCGCAAATGTAACAAAAGGTGAAGGTACGATAAATCTCATCCAGGAAACTGACACATCCTATTACTGGAATAGATTACATGTCGATTAGATTTTTATATTTTTGCTTAAAATTTAGTGGCAACAAATGCCCACATTAGTATTCACATCACGCAGCATGCCATATTCCATTTTATTAAAGAGCGAATAATTTTATCTTCCCTCAAAATGAATTTTGGTCTGTCAAAATGTAAAACAAATATTCCCAGCTTCATATCTGTAATATGAATAAAACGGTTTAAAATTTTATTGTTTTTTCGCAGGCAGTTTACGTTATAACCGTTGATATTTTTTAATAGTTGAAAAAATGTTTAAAACATTTGATACACCTTTTCCAGCTACCACTTCCGTGGTGATTTCAAAAGCAATCATTAGACACATTTGCGTACCTAAAATGAATACCTAAAAATTTGTCATTAGTTTTTATGATAAACAAAAACTTCGAAGTATGGAACCTACGAAATCCCATATTTCCACTTTTCCACGGTAATTTCACATTGAAAGCACTCATTTGTTTGAGATAAGCTTTTCATTGAAAGTGTATAATTTACCCAGCGGAATTGATTGGTGGAAAAAGAAGGTATTTAAGGCTGTTTTATAAATGTGTGGAGATAAATAAAATGTTATAAATTATAAATAAGAATAGAGCAGTCACGTATCGCTATATTTTTTAGAAGGCAAAAAAATTTTAATTTTTCACTTATTTTAGGAAATACATAACATGTATCAAAAATATCATATACAGTTTATATAGAAAATAACATATAGGAAATATATTGAAGAAATAAAATTACGTTGAACTTTTAGTTAGCGGTATAATTATTTAAGATTTTTATGATCTTTGAACCATAAAAAATAAGTTTAATGATATTATGTAAAATTCAATTAAATTGACGACTGAAAATGATTCAAAATAAAATACACACACAAGCTTTTGTAGCACAATGAAATAATGATTGTAAAATATTAATTAAATGCAAAGAAATTGGTTATAAGAGAAAGAATATCTCACAACTCGACATGAATAATTTTTTTTAAATATGCTTGAATTAATAATAAAGTAATTGACCAAAAAATTAACTTTATTTTTAAATGTGTGAAAAGTGTAGCTTTCCTTTTTCTGTCTATTTTAATATTCCCTTTCATAATCATATTATCTGTGATTTGTAAGCTTAAAGGAAAAAAAAAAACAAAACAAATTTCACATGAATATACACAATTAGTTGTTTCATATTTGCATAGGTAAACTTTTAAATTTCATTTTCCTATTTGGATTCTATTCAATTCCTTATAAAATTTTCTTCATATTAAGGTTAGAAAAATGTAAATGTGAACGATATTTTGGTTTAATAATATACGTAGAGTTGAATGTTGCATACATCTTTCTGCGAAAGAAAAACTTGTATTTATGTATATATATATATATATATATATACATATATATATATATATATACATATATATATATATATACATATATATATATATATATATACATATATATATATATATATATATATATATACATATATATATATATATATATACATATATATATATATATATATATATATATAAATATATATATATACACACACACATATATTTTTGACAACACGATATTATTTTTTTTCTTTTATTTTATTTCTGGGCTTACAAATTATTTTGTTATGTCAAGCTGGAAAAATAGTAATTATTATAAAACCGCATACCCGTATAACGTCACAAACTGTTCTCTATGTATGAATGTGCTTAATTTACGTAAGTATCAAATAGCACGCTAATCAGATTTTTCCAGGAAAATAAATTACCGTCTATTGTTTGGCTTGGTATTAATAGTTTGTTAATTTGGAAGTAAATCTCTAAAGCCGCTATCAAGGAAAATAATTTTTTTACATTTTTAGAAGTGTACAAATGCCTAAATATTCAGACATATTTATAAAAATCCCTTATAACAAAATTACGTCCTAGTCAGTCAAATTGTCACAAATACTGTTTAGATGTTAGAAAATATAGTACGTCAGACAGAAACACCGCACGCTCATACATACGCAACACGTCCTACAGATGTTTGAATATGTATACATTGGCAAATAATCAAAATCTTGTAAGTAAAATTACGACTCCTATTTTCACGCTTCACAAGTGACACGATGTTACTTGTGGAGTTATCTTATGAGCAGCAAAATCAGACCGCACATTTAAAATTTCTGCGTACCCAAGGTACGCAGTACATTTTTTTTGCTTTATTTTATTTCTGGGTTTTAAAATTATCACATAATTCTTAAATGGTAGTTACGCTAATCAAATCTTTCCGGTAAAATAACTTGCGGCATATTATCTGGCTAAGTATTGATAATATGTTGAATGGAAAGTGAATCGCTAAATCTGCCATCAAGGATAATAATTTGCCTAATTTTTTTAAGCACGAAGATTCCCAAACATTTATATATATTTATAAAAACTCTTTTTTACAAAGTTTCATTTAAATCAGTCCAACTGTTTACGAATACTATTTAAATGGTAGAAAATACGGTTCGTCGGACAGAAACACCCGCATTCACATGCATACACAACACCTCATACAGATGCTAAAATATATATGCTTTGATTAAAATCAAAATATTACTAGTAAAGTTTCAACTCCTATTTTCATGTCCACAATTTACCGCGACGACTGTTACATAACGAGCCGCAAAATCAGACCACACATTTAAAAGTTCTACGCACCCAACTTATTCAAAGGATTAATCGACACGGTTAATCTTACCCGTGCAGAGTATTTCGACAAACTAAGACTTAAATAACTCTCGCAATCCGCATCAATTACCCGCACGCCTTTCGTTATATTTGTCGTGCGACACTTAACTTACAATTAAAAACAATAACTTTTTAATTTACCTGGTGTGATAACGTTGAACGAGCGGTCTGAATTTCTTTGAAGGTCTGAGGC
Organism: Druceiella hillmani; assembly: GCA_039881145.1. Lineage (NCBI taxonomy): Eukaryota > Metazoa > Arthropoda > Insecta > Lepidoptera > Hepialidae > Druceiella > Druceiella hillmani. Next base: position 3,437,590 of record JAYKKI010000131.1, read on the forward strand.
GGGTCATAACGCAGCGACATCGCCAATTGTTCCAGCTAGGGTTTTGACCTTCATTGACCTACAGTAATTTAGTAGCGTCCGTTGTTGGTCATTAAGGTTGGGTGAAAATTTTAAAAATATAGGCAGTCTTTACCTAAAGGGTGGCCTTTGCAAAACATCTCGCAGGTCCTTTGAGTAAATAGATAAAATATGTCCGTGAACATATTTTAGAAATCACACTGTTGTAACAATAAGGTAGTTCAAATAAATGTGAAATTAAAATTATTGCATGTCTGGGTTTTATTATTAAGAAATATGAAGTTTGTTATTTCCTTAAGTCACAGTCTATAGAAGCCAGCTTTTTTTCGTGCATAAATAATAATGATAGTGCAAATAGCACTGTCAGCATTATTTATACACGAAAAAAGTTGGCTTCTTTAAACTGCGTCTTAAGGAAATAAACTTAAATTCAATATTTGTTTGTCCATCACTTAAATTTTAATATAATAAATATCTTAACTGATTAGATTTCATGATATTTAATTAAGTTATTCCTCTTATTTAGATGAATAAAACTTTTTCTATTTGTACCATCTGATGATTAACCGATATTGGTATAATTATTTATTGAATTTTTTTTTCTAGTACCAATGTGTTGATTTGACAAACCTTGATTAGTGTTGGGTGTACAAAAATGTAATCTTTTTAAAGTTTTCACACCTAACTACCGGCGCCCGCAATTTCGTTAGCATGGATAATTAGAAAATATTATTATATAAATTCTAAAATTAATACACATAAGGTTACCTATTGTAATCCTTATATAACTAGTAAACTTTTTAATCAGATATCAATTAAAACATTTATACACAGTGAATTATTTAGCAAGTACAATTATATTTTGAAATGTTATATTTTCTTATGGCTTTTTTAGTTGGCGGATTGCTATAAACATATCATATAACTTTTGTATTATGGGAATAAATAACAAAACTCACATGCAAATGGACATAAATTATAAAAAAGGATATCTTTATTTTTTGTTGCTAAATTTTCCGAAATATTTTATGTTTACATCATCTTAAATATTTTTTTCCTAAATATCTTCAAAGCACAAACACGTCAATTTAATATTTTTATTGTACATATTGACCAAAAAGCGCAAAACTATCAAATTATACAATCAATACCTTACCTACCAAAATATGTAAATTATATTGAATCATTAGAACAGATTCAAATTTTAAACAAATTGAGAGAACAAAGTAAGCCCATAATGAATAAAAACAATATGAAAAAAGGAGGGTGCGGAAAAGGTAATGTGCGAAAGACGACCGACAATGATATCAGCCTTCCTGCATCTGCTCCCTATAGTTTTGCTTATTCAAGAACCCCCCCGCACCATTCCATATATATATATATATACATATGTAAAGAAAACCTATAGGTATCCTTTCATTTAAACTTTGCCGCGTTATGTATGATAAGTTCCATAGAGGTCGCTGTTAGCTTTCCTATAAAACGTCAAAAGATTTTGAGAGGTTAGATTTGTTTTTCATTCAGTATTTTATTGTAAAAAGCTTACCTGTCGAATTCAGATGATAAACCCGAAGGGCTTTAAATGTTGTTTCTTTTATCCACAGAAACGCAATTACGTCTTTATTTCAACAAGTTCGAAACAGCTTCCAATAAAAACATTATATATATATATATATATATATATATATATATATATATATATATATACAAAAAAAATGGTTGCGAATTTAAAATATATGTAATGACATCTATTGATGTGTAGATATACAATATAGTATTTGGGTAATTACTACGTATCGAGCAGCTAGGTATTTCTTTGTTGTTTTCTTAATATAATATAAAAAGATTTTTGTAAATTATTTTTTCACATATTTTCTGATAGAATGTGTCAATTGCGCTTCAATAAATACTAAATAGTAATTCTACTTGATATCTACATTTCTCTGCAAATCTTTGCTAATAGCCCACATGAAGATGTTGTAATACAACGAAACCTAGGTCGTGGTAAAGAACTTCAAGAAAGTGGAAATAATACTACATCACATAGTTTCATTTAATTATCAATAACTTTTCATTGTTAAAACAATTATTATAGTGTGAAAGTTTTTGAACTACGGAACAAAATACGCAAACGGTATTATTACAAATTATAATATCACAACGCGTTATGATGGAATTATTGTGACAGTTGTAATATCGATAAATTATATAGGCTTCCGGAGTCCGTCTGCATTTAAATTTTTATTGCGACTTTAGTTGGCAATTTGCCTACTTTATTGGCAACAATATTTACAATTGGTGTTATAGACAGACTGGTTACATCCACATCATGACCCTTTTCATATATTTCGGATGTTGTTTACTTAGTTATGAGATGCATCAACTACAATACAGAGATGCATCAAGTACACAGGAATATCGTGTTCACGCTATCAACTCGTTTACAAATAAGATTCGGACGGTAGCTATAATTCAGGTTTGTAAAATATTAAATATATTCAATTTATCCTTTTATATAAGGTATATATAAAAGATTAATTTATGGATTTCGCAAGGTTATTGTTTCCATAACGTAACATTATTTTAAAATTACTTAATATCAAATTGTTGTCATGTGTGAATACATTGTATTCGTTTTTGCGAAATGTATTTGTCACGTTATATATTTCAAGTAATTCTCTATTAAGAACACAGACTTATAACAAATAAAAAAAATGTAATGTTTTATATAATAGTTATATCATTAAATAACCTATCCTAGAATTTTTTTCATAAAAAATAATTATATTGAAAGTTCGTACGCTGCGAGATGACAGTTTCATAAGTGTTTCGTCGTGATGTAGTGTACTGTGTTATTTTTTTAGTGTATTTTTTGTTTTCTAATATCCCTTGATATTATATAATGGTTAATGGTTAAAGATTGGTTAATTATTTGCCCAAGTGCATAATATACTTCAAACAAATCGGTATTTATATTATGTAATATTGTCCTTATTATAAATATGTTTTATCAATATTGACGAAACTCTAAGCTTCTGGAACTTTTCACTTATTTATTATTGATTGACAGATATACGGGATTACAAGAGAGTAAAATTTTTGATGGACGTTAAAATTAACAAACTAGGCAGAGGTCTATACAAAAAAATGGCTATTTCATTTAGCTTTGTGCTAATTAATTGTTTGTTGTTATTATGATAACAGTTCCCACGTATTGTACTAGATATTCAAGATTATATTAGATGACAATGTAATACTTTGTTTACCATTGTTTCATGTCTTTACAGCATATAGTTTTATTGAAAACATCTTTAGTAATTAAAAAATATAGTGTATATATATATATATATATATATATATACATATATATATATATATATATATATATATGCGTGAGTGAGTGTGTATGTGTATGACGGAGTTAAGAAAACGTCGGACGTCGTCGTAAGAAACGGCGTTATCATGAAGATAGTTACGATCTTCAATAGGTTCGGGTGTAATCAGCGTACGGTGTGAAGCGAGCGACAGTCAGTTGACATTTTAATGTGCGTGCGAGTGAATGAACAGGACTAAGCAGAGAAAGAATCGCATGCCCATGCTGCGATTCTTTCTCCACGCCCCGTTTCTCAATTCTAATGGTTTTTAACTAATGTTATTATTGTTACTAAAATAAAGTATAATAATAATAGTATATGATTAAAAGTAGTATTTTGATTGTCTTTAACTCCACTTTGATATCCAAAACCACTTTTTTAAACTGCTGAACAGTTTGAACAATTCTATGAGAATGAACCTGTTCAATCCTATCATAGCTTAAGATCGCACTACACCGTCCACACAAAGATAAAGCATCCACGTGGCTGTTCCTGATATCATTTCCTAGTATACCGTGATATGCGTTCTAAAAAATTTTCATTGCTCGTTATGGTTTTCCGGAAAGGCCTACTAGTTTTCTCATAAATTTGAACAAGTTTCTCAAAAGAAAGGTGAAAGGCTGCTTACTCACCACGTGTGATAACACCGCTAATGTCACTGGGAAAAATCAGACGACTGGACAAATGGCAGTGTCTACATTAATGTAGCACGACGCTTGACTGGATAACCGTATCCATCGACTAAATTTTCAATGGAATATTGAAAATAAAAATCAGCTTCAAAAGGAGCTTAAACTATGTTAATTTTAAAGAAAAAAATTGAACCTAGTGAATGTGATTGCAGAAAAGGAAAAAGATTTAAGCCTATGACGTCATTTCAATCTCTCAAACATTATCGGCGCGGGACCGGCGCCTACTTAAAAGTCTGCTTCATGGCATGTTGCTAGCGACGCGGCTTCGTCTTTCGTGCATCCAAAAGTTGTGCACCGGATTGTATATGCTATTTGTTCATGAAAATGGTGAGATCAAACCATTATTTCTATACTCTTTACTTTGACCCTAATTTGTATAATATTTATGATTGCTGAAGTAGATCGTAGTAAAACTTTAAGTAACTAAAGTGATCACAAACGTTGGTGATGTATGGGCTGCTGTTTTAAAACGCACATGGTTGTGCGATAAGATAATAAACGATTGTTTGTAAGGTAGTTTTTGAAAGGAATTTAAACTTTTAACGCCACAAAAGCTCAACATCGTGAATGTCTTTTGTCTGACAAGAAATAGCATTTCTCACTTTTTTACTTCACGTTAAGGATCATTTATTTTATCGTTGTACCTACCATTTGATTATCATTTCATTTCATTAACTTGATAAGCATTGAGAAATTGTTCCGCGTGTGCGTAAGGAAATGATAAAGGCACAAATAGTTTTATGTTGCATTGTATAAACAAAACAAGTGAATTTTAATACTGGAACTAATTTAATGTGTGTTTTTGTTTAATTTCAAAGCTCCATGTTAATTGGCTGTTTCGGATTTATTCTGTAATATATCTTAGGGCGGAGCCGGGAATAGTTGAGCGATATAATATGTGATATTGTGGTAATTTTAGTATCTTTTCTAATAGACACGCAAGAACGTGTGACTTGTCAGAGTAGCCGTGTCAGGTGACATCGTTTCGAATGATGTGAATACACATAAATAAAGAAGCATATCAAGCTACTGAAGTCGTGCGCGAGTGAAAAATATCGGCACTTTTTATTTCAATATTATTAATATATAGAATGTTCACTAATAAAGTTATCCCTTGTATCTTAATTCAAAGGTAAGCGTTATTTTAATATTCTAAAGATAGTTCAAAATCAAAACTCTAGCACGTAATGTGGGAACCAAATTTTAGCTACACGTTTTTTATGTGATTATTAAGTTTGAGCAAAATTTAAATTTTATGCATTACCCGACAGCTATTAGCAATTAATTATATATAACTCTTGATACTAAAAAAACTCTTAAATGACTCTAAAATATAACTCTTGATATTAAATTTCATCTATTGCCAGCTGGATATTTATCACATGTATCATGATTAGTAGTGGAATCTTAAGCCAGGATTTAATCGTTTACATGTCGAGCAAATCTCTAACTTTTAAAACATTGACTTATAGAAAATTTATCGTGGCAGAAAGTTTACATAGCCTTCCTAATAGTTTGTAAGTAGAGTCGAGGCTAGAGTCTGTAGTAGAGCTCCCGGTAAAGCTCTTGTTAGAAACGTTGATAAAATAGCGCGACCATCATTTGAAGTTTGCCAATTGTAATGAAAATGATTTGAATACAGTTGGAGCTTTTCTGAAGCGGAGGCGGTCAGAGAGATAAATTTTCTCCAGAGAGATAAGCGCAACCTTTGAAAAAAGTTAGGTGAGATTACAACAAAGGTAACTTAAGCAGGTTCTCAGTTGGAATTTTGTGAATTTAGATAAAGGTGATTCAATAAAGTGACTTGATCCAAAATAAAAGGGTCCGGTCAAAGTTTGAGAATTTCTTGACGGTAACAAGTGTTAAATGAAAGCTATAACTTATAAATATGCACTTTACCCTTTTAGACTAATGCCTGAAAATCAAATTCCATTTGATGTTGAAACTAAGTTTGTAAAGTAAGACTCTACGTAAGACAACTGGAATGTGTAATTTCGTATTAGTTTGACTCTGCCCATTACATTTTGGTAACTTAACCAGTTACCGAAATGTAGTGGTGGGTACAGAGTGCTGGTTAAGCTCTAACTGTTTTGATATCACTAATTAAGCGTTAGTTGCAGAGCTTTGCCCAGCGGTATTATTTTGCTGTCGCTAATTAAGTGGCAGGTGCATTGCTGGTTAAATATTAGGTGTTTTGCTATCGCTGGTTAAGCGTTTGTTGCATAGCCTTATCCAGTGCTATTAATTTGCTGTTGCTCATTAAGCGGCAGTTGCAGTGTGCTGGTTGGGCACTACGTGTTTTGTTATCGCTGGTTAAGCGTTAGTTGCAGTACACTTCGTAAGACTTACTTTGACATAGTAAAGAAGAGGCATTGTATCAGGCTAAAAAAATTAAGATTTTTAAAGACACACAAAAATTTATTTCTAGTCATTTCTATATTTATTTTTTGTTAATCTATTCTGAAAAGTACAGTCTCACTTTTCTTGTAATATTATTCTAAATTATATATAGAATTTAATTTCCATTTATGAGCAAAAAGAAGCAAGTGGAAATACTGTCTTGCTTGGTGATATTTCATAGACGTTATGCGAAGATATATGATAGAACAGAATGGCCATGTTAGAGTTGTGAAAACGTCAATCGCAGCCGATTATGAAGATGGTTACGAACTTCATTGCGTTCGGGAGAAATCAGCAAACGGCGTGGAGTGAGCGACAGTCATTTGACATTTGACAGTTCGTGCAGACGGACCGGTAGGACTGAGCAGGGAAAGAATCGTACGCGCATGCTGAGAACACCGTGTATTCTCAATTTTAATTAGTCTTAACTAGTGTTATTATCGTTACTATAATACGGTATGTCTATTATAATTTGCGATACAAAGTAGTGTTCCAATTTCCATTTGGTTTTTCCAATTTTTTGGTTTTCCAGTTTCCAATTGGTTATAACTGATGCCCACAACCATCTAAGATCCTAATGAAATCTGCAGCTTTCCCCTGAAACAAATATATATATATATATATATATATATATATATATATGTATGTATATATATATATATATATATATACCCACATTTAATATTTTCAAAACTATTTAATTGTTTGCACATCTAATTATGATCATCGGACTTTTATCTTAATATTACAGATAAAAAACATCCTAAATCAGTGAGTATTAAGATATCGGTATTGCAAACCTTTTTTCTAAATTATTGGTCACGGGATTCCCAAAAAAAAAATAAAGAAACACAAAAAATTACTAGCGCATTTTCTTATACCGAATTCCACGTGAACCCGATACGACTTCCTATCGGCAAAGCTAGTAATGATAAAAATTTTTACTAACGCTCAGAAAGATAAAACTCTATCTATAATTAGCTTTAAATTCTTAATTGTTGAGGTATAATGGTATATAATACCTAAGTAAAGTCATTAAATTTTTCATATAAAATTATGAGCGATGCTTACAAAAAATATGATTTGATCTTCAAGTCTGCTTGTGCTTGAAATACAAAGTCGACGCAAACGAAATCACTACTACTTGAGAATATTATATATTCCTTGTTAATATTTTTCAAATTGGCATATTGCTTATAATATATTTTTAACACCTTGTGTTTTTTAGAAATCCTAATTTTTCTATTCTACACTTCTAAAAAGAGTGCTGGCTTGTATTTTTTCATATGCATGAATTAAGTAAATTCGGTAATTACCAAACCAATCCTAAGAATTTATTTACCTTTAAGATATTAGGAATAATATCGATAATTCAAATTCTACAAAAGCGACAAAATTGTCTGCTTCCTCCGCTTTCACTGAGTATACTGCAAATATCGAAAAAATCCTTTATTTTTTTTATATTTTATAATTAACAAAATTTGTAAAGCCACAGCCTAAAATATAAAGAAAATTGCATTCTACGTGAACATGTGTATCAGGAATCATAATTTTAAAATATCTCATACATACAGTACTTCGCCAGAATGGCGGCTATAGCTGAATAAATCTGTGTTACTGGGGTTTAATTACTACAAAGCAATCATTACAATTTCAATATTAATAATCCATTTTTTTTATATTTACAAATTAATTATATATACCAGAATAATATTTTTAAATATTAATGATCTAAAATACGTCACGAAAACCTTTACTTACTAATTGCAAAATATTATCCAGTAAAAATTAGATCACCCGTACGCTTGAACATAAAATTTATCCGCACACTAGCACTTATTTACAAAGTAGATCTTTCCTATGCACAATATTTGGACAAACTCAGACATAATTACTCTAACAATTCGCATCAATTACACGCATCCCTTTAAAGTTTAAAGCCGTTAGCACAAACTCAGCTTACAGTTCAAATAAATAATAATTATTTGGCACAATAACATGGAACGAGTGGTCCGAAACTAGGGCGATGGGCGTAGATATCAACAGTCAGCGAAGCATCGTAACTTGCCGTCATGCTCACAGAGGACATTAAGGTTAAAAGACGGAAAATTTTAATATAGGTATGCGGAAATCTTAACTAAATGGTATAAAATATGTTGTCATTGCAACATATTCTATACCCTTTAGGTGGGGTATTTCGTAACGAAGCATTTTAGGATAAGTTCGGAAACTAGTATGTAAGTTCGTCTAGAAACACATCATTGAAAAAAGAAATACACAAATAAATAATCACATTAACAACACATTTCTTTTATTTACATTTTTAAACGCTCTGATAAAAATTGTTTTTGTACTTTTATCTCATGCCAATATGAAAAAAAAACGGAACATCTAGTCCTTTATTTTTTCGACATAAATAAATTCTATTTATCTTTAACTATTGTTCAGCAACTGTTGCGCCGAACAATTCTAATATACCTAACTTTTAAAGGAGTACATTTATAAGGTATAGGAGAAATATCTCGTTGAGTATTATAAAAATGATTACTTTTATTTCAGTGATTAGTTTAAATTTTGGTTCAAAAATTTACTTTTCTTATTCAATACAAAGAGGACGTCATTTACAGTCAACGGCAGATATTTTTTTAATAGGCTTACATATAACCGCACACATACACGCATATATATGTGTATATAATATATATATATATATATATATATATATATATATATATATATATATATATATATATATGTATATATATATATATATATATATATATATATATATATATATATTTATATATATATATATATATATATATATATTTATATTAGTATGTGTTAAAACAATTGGAATTTGCGAAAGAAACGCAAAAATTTGAAAGTAAATTATAAGCAACATCCCAATGGTGGAGATATACTACCTGTCTAATGGTTTAGACAGGCAGTATTTATGCATCATCGGGATTTTTGAAGCAAAAATTGAAATGTTATTGTATAGATTTGTATATATCTATTATAATTATTGACCCTGTAACTTCCTTGCAAGGTCGTAAAACTGTTACTCTTGTAACTTTGCGAGACAAACGAATAAAAACTTAAAAACTTTACTCCTAACTAGCGAGGACAACCTGTCACTACCTTCCGGTTTCATTATTGAATACTGATTTTGCTAACGAGTAAATTTATGTAGCTTTGTTCGTGTCTTATTATATTATTAGTAGAAATAAATCATTATAATACGATCATGTCACCGGTGCCTATCAATTTTGAAGATTTTTATGGTATATCTTTATTTTCCACGGTCAGATTCAAACCAAATCTTCATGGAACCATACTAGAAACAACCTTTCCAAATAAAAATGAATAATGCGAATAATACAGTCGAATTGAGAACCTCCTCCTTTTTAAACTCAGTTAAAGATTACGTGTAAACCCAAAAAAATCCTGGTCATTATTTTCAGTGATAAAACATAGAATATGTTTGAAATTACTGGCAGATTCAACGTCAAGGTATACTTATGCTTTGCTCTCGACTGTTGTTGATGCTAGGATTGTTATGTTGTTCTAGTTTAAATTCTAACTCGTGTGTAATTTGGATTGTGTAAATTTTTGAAATATTGAATTATAGACAAGTCAAAAGTTATTAAAAAAAAGAAAACATAAATATGTGAACTTTCTAATGAAAAATATGTGACATTGACAATATTAAATTTCACAATTTAATGAAACTACGTGATGTATTATTATTTCTACTTTCTTTAATTTCTTTACCACGACCTAGGTTTCGTTGTATTATAATATCTTCAGGTGGGATATTAGCAAATATTATAGAAAAATCTTTGCTAATATCCCACCTGAAGATGTCGTAATACAACGAAACCTAGGTCGTGGTAAAGAAATTAAAGAAAGTAGAAATAATATTACATCACATAGTTTTATTTAATTGTGAATAATGAATTTCTACGAAATAAACGCCAAATATATTCAACATTTAATTTAATTATGGAAATTTTCTTAAAATTTTATTTATGACACTCTGAATTCTTAGGACATGATTTTTTTTCTAATTTTTCAAATCAATTCCAATTCCATGAAAAGGTCTTTTTTTACACGGTTTTGAAATATTACAAAATGTAACAAAACCGACCTAAATAAAAAAAAATGTTGATTATAAACACATAACTTAACTGCAATTAAAAGAACAGGTTTAATGAGTCAGAGAGTCATTGTAGATTTTTTTAATTTTCAACGTTGATATAAATGGTGTCATAAAAAATCATAGTTGAAAACATAATTTTTCGATCCACGTATGTCTTAAAAAATCCCCAAGAACTTCGTACATACATTCGCTAGTATAAATATACCTGTTAATATTTTAGGCCCTCTTTTCTTAAGTCAATATTTTAAGCGGTAACTGGACTTAATTAATATCATCTACTTTAAACGGCTCTCATTTAAAACATATTGAATTACAAATTTTTAAATTCACTTACCGAATAGTGTTATATACCTACCTCCCTTGGAAAATTCCAATACAACAATTACGTAAGTAACTTTCCTTTTATTAGAAAATGTGAAACGCTAGTTTGTCAATATTTTTGACTCAGCTTTAAATTAGCATGCAATGTATTTTATGTTTTTTTTTCTTATTAATAGTATCCTGAATTAAGCAAGGTGGTCTCATAACTTATGTTTACCGAAATAAAAGATATTGATAAGATGATATATTTCTAAGTAATGGTTTACAATAATATGTTAGATTTAAAAAAAGAAATATTTTATTCTTTTTAAATATTTCATGAATGGCTGCACTACTATGGACACATGTACATGCACACAAACGTGCATGTGCGCATGATATGTGTGTGTGTGTGTGTGCGTGTATGTGTGTGTATTTTTATGTGTTAATTTGTCCAATATAGATTGAAAGAAATAAGTTTATCATGATTTAACGAATTAGATATTTAATCTGAAATTGAGTCATTAAATAAAATTTAATTACTCAATTTCATTTAATTAAATTTAGCGTAATATTATAAACAATCAGACTAAATATATTCCACTGTAAACTTGTCGCTTTTCACTATTTATTTAAGATGACTTCTTCATGGGCACAGTTCATAAAAATGGAATATTTTGTAATATTAGGCGTATGAAGTTTTATCTGAAAAAAATTTAAGGGGTCGTATTTCAAAACGAAGAAAAATGGTTTCTTTTAACTCACGTTTCTGATTGTCTGTCGGTCGCAGTAACCTTTCTCATAAACCTGTCGATATAGAAATTGGAATATTTCCATATTTAGCGGTAAAAGAGATTAATCTTTAACAAAATAAGTGGATATTATGCAAACAGATTGTTTCATGTAAAAAACTGAGTATATTCGAAACATGTTTCAATAAACATTTTAAATTTTTTAATGGGAATCAAAACATTGAAAATAATTTCAATCAATAGTGTTTCTGTATTCTACAATTAGAAACATGTCTTCAGCGTAGTATTAATGGCCTTAGTACATCTTGAGTATTATTTCACATTCTTTCACTGTGGCTGTCAACAGCCGTTTAGTGGCGGCGCGTTTAATCTAATACTAAACTGTATCAAAATATTCTGAACAACCAGCTTCATTTTCCTGCGACCGGTTAGCCAGAATGTCAAGTTTTGCAAACCATTAAACAACGTAAAGTTACACATCTATTACATGTGCTCGACATGATAAATTCAAGTTCTTGCATTTTATACTTATGGGAAAAATTGTAGGAGAAGTAGGAAAATCCACCGTAGAAGAAAATTAAAGTTGTTTAACATCCAAAAATGAACATGGATTACGAGTGCGGTCGAAATCTTTCGCCTTGCCAAATACGAGACCCACTACGCAGAGCTGACTGCTAATCTTAACCGGTCTCAAGATAGCATCTTGTTGGGTTTCCATGTTTTTCTGTTTTGAATTGAGGAACCCAAATAGGGAGAAAATTAAAAAGCTTTTCAATAAAGTAAATCAGTGATACTATTAAAGGATAATTGGCTATAAAGCAAGACTTTTTACAGTTTTATATGACTTTAAACATCAGGTGATGAGATGGCTTGATAAATTTAATTTCTACATTTTTTTCAAATAATTGTAGTAGAGCTGGGTAAACATTTTTAGATGTTTACCCAGCTCTACTACAATTATTTGAAAAAAATGTAGAAATTAAATTTATCAAGCCATCCGGCGGAAAATCGACAGAAAAATGTTTTCTTCCAAATGACATTTTTCAAAATACAAAGTACAGCAGCCAAAACAAAGCTCTTGTGAAAAACATCATGTTTAACATAAAAAAATATGTACGTAAATATTAATTAATACTGCACTTATTATGCACATGATACGTTATATATAGTATTCTTGATATTGGTGTAGAGGTATTGGGTTCTTAAAATAAACCTTATATTCTTTAAAATCAAACTGAACTTATTGAAATAATTTAATCACGTGCTATAATGTATAGCAAATGTCTAACCCTACTAAAATATTGACATTCGAAAAACCCAAGGACTCTCGACGAAGAGGTAGACCACCCTCTAAATGGATGGATGAAATTGAAAAAGACAAAAACTTTGAACATAAGTAATTGGAAACGAGTCGCAACTGATAGGAGACGCTGGAAAGAGCGTCTAGCAGAAGCAACCAAGTCCTACAAGGGACATTGCGCTTGTAAAGAAGAAGAGAAACGGAAAAAAAATTACTTTCTTGGCTAGATCGCCTACACTGTTTTTAAATTTTCGCGGAAAAAATTAAACTTCCACGTATCGTAAGAAAAGGCCTGAAATTTCATCATCACGTCATTTAAAAGTTAATAAAATATGTATCCTCTGGATTCCCCTCGTGTTGACTGATACAGAAACAAACTTCAATATTACTTGGTGTGAAAAATACTAAAAAAATTTAATCCCGGGAACACGATAAATGGAATTATCACAGGTGGAATTTGATTATTTTCTTGATATACCCATTGAATGAACAAAGTAAAATTTGGATATTTGAAAATAAAGATAACCCGCTCTAAATAAAAAATTATATTCAGTAAAAAGAATAATTATCTTGTAATTTATTCAGAAAACGGGTTTCGTGTCTAATATGGTACTTAGAAGATAGTTTTAACTTGCTGGTATACAGAAGTCGGTTTGCCAAATACGTCTGCATGGTTGAAGATCCTGGGATAATTTAAATCTATTTCCTCATGGTATCTTCATATCGACAACGCACGTGCATATCAAGCTATGTTCACTCAGAAATTTGAACAAGAATCTGGAAACGCGTGGAAACTGATATTTTTTGTTTGGAATGATTTATTAACAAATTATTTAGTGATTCATTGTAAATTATATATAAGATAACGATTAAAATTTATATTTTGATAAAAATGTCACTCAAAATGTCTTGTTATTTGAAATAAAGATCATTTACAATCAATAAATAAAAAGACTTTTATTATGTCAGAACAATCATAGAAATGAAATAGTCATAGAAGGAGATCACCAAAAGTCAATGCAGGTGTTACAAGAATAAAACAAATCTATCAAGCACTAATGGAACTCGCAATACGAAGATATATTATAGTTGCAACTTGCTGGTATCCAAATTTTGGCATTTGTATTTAATGGTAAATAATATTCGTATTAAAATAATTAAAAAAATTTAATTTTACAGAACGAAAATTTAATGCCTACTATACCTTTCACAGGCATATGTTTAAAAAAATATTTTTATTATATGATATAACTAACAATTAATGTTTTTCGGATTTTTGCCTTCACTTTTTCTTGAATACCTTGCTTCTTAATATAATGGATTTTAAATACCATTTCTACGAAATTCTTTGAACTGGGAAGATAAAACTAAAGTGTCCCGTGATATCTTCTATACACTTATGTAACATGCTAATCCATGAAATTTGGAACCCAGTTGCCGGGAGAAGCCACGTAAAGCTCAAAAAGAGGAAACAGATACTCATTTTCATAAAACAGAATTAAGGTCAATGCCAGTTACCAGTTTATTTTTTATTAATTTATGCAATGCCAATGCAATACTAATGTGTACATTAAAAAAACCGCATATATAATAACACTGTAAATTTAGCGGTAAAATTTGCCAAGAAATGCAACAATTAAGATGGATGAAGGAAAGATAAGAAAACGCTTTACGAAAGAATAAAAAAGAAGAAAGATTTTTGAAAATGTTGTAATTTTTTTATTTATACCTGTTACCCATTTTTGTATTTGTTTGCCCATGAACAACCCAAAATTTGTTATTTCAATTCGAATTAATTTTTAAAAATTAGAAATAAATAAGCGTTAATTTAAAGTTACGTTTAATTTTTATTTCACCGTTACCGGTTCACTCGATTAGAAGGTATGCGAATTTAATATTTTGAAAATTTAATTTATTTTACATTAATACAACAATAATGCTGTAGTATTATGTTATCGGTACATTAAAAAATATGTATTAAAATACGATTTAGGTAATCACAGTAAAAGTAACAGAATACAAAAATATTTATGGAATTATTGTATAATTGTCATTGCCAGAACGAATAAAAAAAATTTGATTACATTTTCACTTCTGGATTTCATAGAATCTGGGATAATATATATTCTTAGATTATTTATAATTATTTAATTAAAAAAGAAGATATGGTCATTTGAATTATAAATACAAAACTCACTTACTTGAAAAAAAATTAGTTTTTAGTTATTATCGACTTCGTTATTTGAATTAATGTTAAGAGTTAACAGTATTTTACAAAGTTCCACGCAAATTAAGTCGAGAGTACAACGATAACTAATATTATATCAATCAATAATATTGTCAGTTTCTGGAAACCTTTGAAATATACACAGCTTTTAACGCTATAGATATGTTTACTCTAATATATATATGTATGTATATATATATATATATATATATATATATATATATATATATATAGATATATATAGATATATATATATATATATATATATATATAGATATATATATATATATATATATATATATATATATATATATATGTATACAAATAACTTAAAATTTTCACTTATTATTCTAACGCGTCACATTCAAAGGAACTTCTTATCTAATCCTTTTTACATGTAACTCTGCTTCGTCTTTTTTCCCCACTTAATGAACGTTGTACATACATTTAATAGTAATGACATCAGTGTAATAGAAAGCTGGGATGTCGAATTAAAAACGTTTGATCCTGTAACTATTAGACCCTCCTGTTCATATTATTATAACAATAAGTAATTAGCTCAGTTCGGAGGTAATTTAATCATAAGAGGAAATTTGCTCCGGGTTAGAAAGGACAGGTAATTGATGTCTGGCAGGCGAGAAATTATATCTTAGCCTAATTACCGTCCATAGACGAGATAATCGTCTCAATTAATGCGATTATAAGCTCAGGTAAAGAGACAAGCATATTAATAAAAGCTTAAGGTAATTAATAGGTACATAATTAATAGAAGATATTGGGACGTATCTAGTACAACAGGCCAAAAAATTATTTGTTAATACTCTGTTCAAGAAACAGTGATATTTGTATTTATTTTATTATTATTACTAGCAAATTCTTTTATTTTCTAATATTTTTATTAAAATATTTATTTTTTTCAGTATGATGTCAATAATTCACTAATAAATGTATAAAATTTCAATTAAATACAATTTTAATCTGATATGCCACATCCTTCATTCCTGAAAACATTATGTTTACATTTTCATATTTCGCCTTACATTTTCATAAGAAGCATTCCACTTTTTTTTAAAGTTTATTTTTTTGTCAATCACTTTATTCTCATTTTAGGCTGATTAAAAAAAAATTAAATTACATTGAGATGTGAGATATCCCATCTCTCTTGAACAAAATCTTTATATTTAACGAATTTTTTAAATTTTTTTAGTTCCTGTTGCTATTTGCATATTTTCTTAGTTTTCTTTTAAACTATTATTTTACGTTAAGTAATTTCTAGGCAGTCGTCATTTTAGTTCATTTTTACTTATTATCATTCGATTTATTATTTATGGGTATTGCTTCCTATACAAGTTATATATTCCTGAAAATATCTCTTTTAAATATTTATTTAGATACTAGTCACGCGTTTCGAAAAAAAAATATTTTTAACTTCTTAAAAAGTCTCGCCCGGTTTAAAAATTAGCGACGCGCTCACGCATGCACTAAATGAATAGGTGTGACAAAATTAAAAAATAAATAAAAAAAAAATTTTTTTAATTGAATTTTTTTTTTCAGAAGCTAGTTTTAAGTAAGAATAAAACTGGCAAATATCTACGCTGATATATGGAACGGTAACTTCGGTTTATTTTTTATGCATTCAAGTTAAACTCAATTCAAATTTAATTTTAGTAATACAATACCTTGAAGATGATTATAGGCTTTATAAATGATTCAGTTTATATTATGTTAAACTTGAGCAACAACTGCTTAAGTCAAGGACTAGAGAATTTAAGCCAATAATTGCTGAAATAAAGAACTGGGATGTATGAGCAAGAACTGCTTTAGTGAAAGAAGTGTGCTGGATTAAATTTTGAACTAAACTTTTATGTCATTGTATCTTCAATTGTAAATAATGTATGAAGATATCGTAGACAGCACGTAAACTTTAAAACGTTCGGGATGGTTTGTTGCAAAGGTAAGCCATACAGATCTGCACTCTGCTGAGACATATTTTAAATTACAAAATTTATGAATATTTTGTTAATAAATGAACAGTACAAAATGACTGACAAAATACTATTAAAACAAAATGCATTCATAAAACCAAACAGCGTGGAATCAAAATAAAAAGTTTGCTGAATATAAAATCTAGGTCAAATTTCAATCTGGGAGTTGACAAAAATGTCAGTATTTAAGTTACTATTTGTATTTATCCAATTTTAATATGTGTGCATAAATCGTCAAGTCGTATTATTAAAAAAATATTTTGAAAAATTACTTGGATACTAAGAACGTCTTTTGAGGAAATATTTCAATCAAAAGGTAACTGTTCTGCATATGAATAAAAAACTAACTTATTTTCATTGACAATGATGGCATTAATTTCTGTCTTTTAATGATCTTACTATGATATACGTTCAAATCAGTATGCTGTAAGATAATCATTGAGTTCGCAATGGAATTTAATGTATCTCTTTTTATATGGTAGTAAATGTGTAAAATTTCTTACGTTTACTTGTTGTTTATTACAGTTTATTTTGTAACAGATTGTAATGTTTTTGCTATATAAAACTTTTAAGACAATGCTATTAACTGAATATTCCACGGATACAGCCTTTAATATTGACTTACGCAACAGCCTCAAGCCTTAACAATAGAATTAATTACAAACCTGCTCGTTTTATTTTATTAAAACGAGTAATATCTTGGTAAATGCGTATAAATATGGGCAACAGGTTAAAATTGTTTATCGATCTTGATGATTTGTTAGCCATTGATTAACTATCTAAAATTGCTTATTGATTGCCATAATAATTGGTCAGATAATCTTGTAAATAATTTTATACAAAAATTTCCTTTTATCGTGCTTGGCAATCATTCTCAGCCTCCATTAAATGCGAATCTTCAGAATTTGTCCTCTGCTGCTTGCTATTTTTAGTACTTAACTTTGTGACTTCTTTTATTTCAAATATGTTATAAAAGATGCTATAAAAGACGAGAAAAGATTTATATATTTTTCATTGATTATCTATTGGATATTAGTTATAATTATCGGATTACTCACAAAAAAATATGTGAAAAACACGGTGTGTGTGCGTTTGGTTTTATCAATAATTTTAAATACAAATATTAATATGCCAAGAGTATTAGACAATATGTACCTGAATCTATGTATAATTTATCAGCATTTTTTCAAGGCGGTACTGATTTACTACGTATTTTGTAGTTGGCTTAGCAAATTGTAAAAATTTCAAAGTAATTCTGTACAAAATTATTTTAATAATTTTTGAATGTACTGTTATAATTTAATCATGGCTAAGAAAAAAAGATATTTCAAGGCCGGTTTCAAATTTTATATAGGTATGTACATAAGAAGCGACGATCCCATCAGATTGTGTCCTTAAGTGTGTGCTTGCTTTAGTCACAATATTTCGACGGAGCCTAAGTAGACACGGTCAACTGAATTATTCCAAAAAAAAATTTTTTTCTTAAATTGTGTCTATAAAGCATATATTTTAACCCTAAAAACAAAATCAGCACACAGCTTCTAATTACCGAGATAATTTCGCGTTGAATGAGATAGCTACTCGGTAGCACAGGAATTGTGCAACGTAAACGCTGCCAAGTTACTTCTTTGCATTTACACTGGATGGCGCGCGGGACCTAAACCACGACCTGTCCCTTACCTTTGAACGACCAATCAGTTAGTCAATGCGCGGGCGTTTTTGTTGTTTTATCCGAGTTATTTCTTAACCTTCAGTTGTATAATAAACATATTTTACTGTGAAATGGTAAGAAATTAATGCACATCGAAATATATTGTTGTTAAATTTAGGGAAGACTAGAAAACAGTATCATGTTTCTTCAAGTGAAGATTAGATAAATTTGGCTCAAAATAGGGTCATGTCTGCAAAAGGTAAGTATTCTGATAACTGTTTTAATATTACAGCTTCTAATTCAACTAACCAAGTCGTGTATATTCAACAATCATTGATATTTAAAAAAAATGTGGGAGGTTATTTGAGATATAATGCAGATGTACGTTTTTATTCTGCATGTGCTGCAAAATGAATCAAGTACCACGTAACTTTTTTACGTTTATTTTGAAACTGATACTAGTGCCATATATCTGTATACACGTGTTAGGAATAGATAAAGTATCTGTCACTCGTCCGTTTTTACACTAAAGATCAAAAACATGCTGTGTTAGATGACTGTTTTAACGCATATTGGATGATAGTGATATCAGTCACTTGTCTCTTAATGCATGGAATTTTCTGGGAAGTTATGTGGTACTTGTCTTATTTTTTTTAATACCACTGTTTTGAGTAAACAAGCAGAGGAGCCACCTGACGGTAAGTAATCAATGTCGCCTATACCAAATACCATCCCACCAGAAATGTGATGTAAGTTTAAGTGGGATAGCATATGTGTTGCCGCTCTGAGACTTCAAGGCGTTATATCTCATGTGCTTGTAATTTCGCTGGTTAATTGTTGATTATATTTTTTTCCCAATTTTCTTAAATAGGTTTTATATCTATGTATATGTGTCTTTGTTGATGCAATAATATTTTGTCTATTGTTCACAGAACCTGCAACATAGCCAGAACATGATTACCATGAACAAGTATCCAGTTACTCAAAGCTAAGCACTAATAAATTTTTTGAAGTAGATATATTTCAGTTGATTGGTGGCAATATTCTTAAACATATTGTGCAAGATCTCAAGCAGACAAACATAGAATTTGAAAATATTAACATTTCATGTCTTGACGAAGCAGTTAAAATTAACTCGCAGGAAATCTCAAAAAATGCTGATTTTCACCTATTGGAACAAACTCTGTCCTCATCACCAAAATTATTCAGAAATTCTCGCCTAATGCAAAGAATTCGATCCTTGTCTCCCAATCTTAAAAAAAACTCGCAGATGTGTTGTTTTAAAAAATGAGCGCAAATTCTGCAAAACTTAAATCGCACTGTTGCTAAAACAGATAGCTCTTGGTCGGTCATTGACGCCATCACCGGGAAAAAATAAAAAAATCATTCACAGATCGATTTAGAGCCAAGTCGTTAGCACGGTCATTTTTGCCGATCAGTTTTGCAGAACACTCATTCAGGGATCTGATTCAGAAGAAGATAATAATATGTTGCATTTAGTAACTCCTGAGCTTAACAGAGACTTGTTGAACTTGTTACCTGCAAGCCCAAGAAGTGGCTCATCTTTTGATGTAGCATCAACATCAAGCGCTGGTACTTCTACATTTGAAGCATCAAGTGAATGCTCGACGCCATCAATTTCAAACATTAGAAGGAAAA
Organism: Druceiella hillmani; assembly: GCA_039881145.1. Taxonomy (NCBI): domain Eukaryota; kingdom Metazoa; phylum Arthropoda; class Insecta; order Lepidoptera; family Hepialidae; genus Druceiella; species Druceiella hillmani. Next base: position 3,458,113 of record JAYKKI010000131.1, read on the forward strand.
GGAAAAAGCATTTAGTAGACACAACTAAGAAAAGAAGGAAAATTCACAAGGTTAAATGGACACATACGGAGAGAAAATTATTATTGAACCCAGGGAAAGAACATATATCAAGAAACAGAAATAAACAACCTGCTAAAAGTTTGAGATCAGCATGCGACAGTACATGTAAACTCAAGTGTAACACTAAATTTTCAGTTAGTAAGTAAAAAGAGATTTTTGATCGATTTTGGGCGCTTGGAGATCAACAGTGATGATGAGAAGACCATATGCAAAACAATGTTTAGGAACACGCTTTGTGTAAGTAATTAATTTATCCAATCTGGCATTGAAAAATGTGATTCGCAAACTAGAAATTGCGTTTATGATTTGCGAGGTGCGCATCCAAATAAAACAAAGGTCAACACTGATGCTGTTGTAAAGAGCGTTTGTGACCACGTCAACTCATTCCAACCAGTGGAATATCACTACACAAGAAAGGACTCTAACAAAAAGTACTTAGACAACAACTTGACGTTTACTGCTATATTTAAAATGTATAAGACTTGAGCAGCAGAGCAAAACCTGACTGAATTAGCTAAATCAGTGCATTGTTAATACGAACATGAACATTGGCTTTTATACACCCAACAAGGACAAATACGATATATGCACCAAGGTATACAATACAGCCCATAAAAATAACCCTCACGAAGATGAAGATATTTTCAATGCCCTCATTATTAGCAAAAATACTGCTAGGACTTTGAAGACCGAAGATAAAAATCAAGCTCTTGCTAAGCCTGAGAAATTTACAGCGAAAATATTTGACTTTCAAAAGATTGTATCTACCCGTTACGGCGAAATTAACTCTTTTTTATTATAAACGCAAATTATTAGTATTTAATTATACCGTTTTTGACATGGGATAGAAGAAAGGGATTTGCGATATGTGGGATGAAACCACAGCCAGAGGGTCTAATGAAGCAGTTTATAATTTTTTACAGAACAAACCTGAACAGGATATCAAAAATGTGCGCTTGTGGTCTGACAATTGCGAGGGTCAAAACCGCAATCACATAATATTTTTCATGTATTTACTGGCTTCAAAAAAATTAAACGTCAACATATGCCACCGTTTTCTGGAAAAAGCCATACACAACAAGAAGGAGATTCGGAAATCGAGCACATATCCAAAAATAAAGTGGTCTATTCTCCTCAAGAATGGTATACCTGCGTAAGGTGATGCAAAACCACGAATGATAGGTAAGAAGACAATAAGATATCTAATAATGATATTTTTGACTTTAAATCTTGCATCAACCAAATGAAATGGACAAAAGGAAGAAATAATGAAAATATGAAGTGGAATCAAGTCCGAGAAATAAATGTAATATTCTACAAATAAGACTTGAATGAAGAGGATTCTATGGCTATTGACAGCTTGGGATAAAGTAATACTTGGACGCTTTCAAGAGTAAGGGAAAGAAGGGACCATATTAACTCAGGTTCCGCATTATTGTATAATGCGAGATTGCCAATTACTGCTGCAAAGTATAACGATTCAATGTCTCTTTATAATCAAAACCTCATACCAAAAAATTATCATAACTTTTACAAGAACGCGGAATATGGTGACACCGTTAATAGGTCCGATGAATCAGATACAGAACAATAAGTTTTTTTGTTATTTATTTAAACCAACCGTCTCAAATTTTGTCATTATTATTTAGGTTTCATGTTATGTATTTTTATGCTATATTGCTCTTTGAGCTAAGCTCGTTTTAATGCTCGTTTTATATTACTAAATATAAAACGTAGAAACGTTATAAAGTAGTTATTATCAAACTGAATTGCCAGTTAAGTTCGTTATAAAAAAAATCTCATCTTAAAAGACAGCAAATTTAGTCTGAATAACTTTGTACATTTATTTTGGTATGTAAGACGTAAAATGTTTTGTTGATTGATTCTATTAGTTTAGTCGAAGCAGTCATCTACTATTTTATCTAAAAGATAAACATGTTAATTTTTATTTGAAATAAATTCTATGCTAACTAAAATCGTTTGTGTTTTTTATCCGGGCACTCGTCCATTATCTGGCCGCAAAAGTTTTAACAATTATTTTGGAGACGATATAATATATACTCCTTGTTCTCAATATAATAACAATATTTTAAGTGAAAATAAGCACCTAGCTAATGACATTTTATAAAGTTTGACTTGGACGTAATTTCAGCTAAGTGGTAGATGTCCTAAATTACTTTTGATTTGAAACAAAGTACGCAAAGCTACGTACACTAAATCTGAAAATAAGGTAATTTTGGCCATTATAATTTATTTATTCAGTGCACATATACATTTTTAGCCAATCTGCCAAGTTTCACTGAGTTCCATGGAAAAACAAAAAAAAAATATTCAACATTTTTGTTTAAATGGGTGCCCTGTAAATTTAGCTTTTCCAGTTGACCGTATCTACTTAGGGGCCGTCGATCTGAAATATCATTTATCAAGTCCATCTTCCTCTCCCCTCCATCGAGCCATACAACGACACTGTGGCAAACTCCTATTACGATTCTTTAGAAAATAAAAAAAATCTTAATGTAGTCGTGTAACATAGATGATTATTTCCCTTGTAAACTATTTACTTTATGCTTAGCAAAATGGCCAATTTGGAAATTACGTGCAAATCTTGTAAAAGTACAAACAAAAACATCATATATCAAACAAATACATTTTGAAGAACGGGTAAAGACATAAAAATATTATTCACAAAACTGTACAGCGTCATTTTAAGGCATGCTTAAAAGTGGTTTTTATTTTATTTTTTCTCCGAACGTAAAATATCAACAAGTATCCATATTAGCATTCGTATCACGTAGCCTATTATTTTCTTCTTAAATAAGTTTATTTCCATGAACATAAACGAATACGGTTATTAAGGATTTTATTTTTATAACAACAACAAGATAAGACTTTATATAATTTGAGAGCAAACATTAATATTTTAGCCTTACTTGTTATTGACTCAATTTAATATTGGAGCGTCGATTAAAAATTGATTTAAAATTTTTCCTTCGCTGAAATTTACACTACGCATAATTTTTTTTCTTTAATCTCAAGCTGACGATCGTCAGAGTAACGCGGTTCCTTAGCCAATATATCGCTTTTGATGCTGCACCGTTCGGAGCTTCGTTGACTATTTCTTCTTGTATTGTGTTTGGCGTCGGTTTTGACTTCTTTCGGAGTAAAACATTTGTTCTGGAAGTTATTGTAAATTTAACTAATTTATGTTTTCTTAAGTGGAGTGTGCTAAACTTTCCAAGTGACAGATTTTTCTTGCTAGGAAAACGAGTGGTAAACGATCCGGTTTCATTTGACAAACGTGACCAAACCAACATAGCCACCATGTTTGGATCACGTGAATGGTTGTTGGCTGAATGTCATAGTTCATTCGAATCATCTGTCAAGGATTTCTCCACTGTAGTTTATTTAAAAGACCTTGAGTTTTTCCAAATACTACGTCAACAACATTAATTTTTTATGTCTGTGAAGAAGGATAATGAGGATAAATGCTCTAAATAGGCGGAACTTGATCTTAATATGTTGCCTCGATTCCAGATGAGTAATTTGAGCAAGATGAATGCTGTGTTACTGAACTAACCTTGTTTCGATTACGTTTGTAATCACTTTTTTATTTTATACCAATAATTCGAGAGAGTCAAATTTCTGTACTTGCCCAAACTGGGTTCCTATGAAGAGGAATATTACAAATATGTTCACCTCGAACGAACTAAATCTAAGCCTTTTTTTACTCTTGGAGGTACTTCTTTAAAAGGTAACACCCAGCGCGTTATTTACTTATTAGTTTTGAATCCGTGTCAATATATTTAGTTTAAATTACCTGTGATAATGTCAAATATAGCATTTGAGTTAACTCTCATTATTTTTTCGAATGCTTCGTGATATTAATATTTTAAAGCTTTGGTAAAATCGTGGGGCAGTCACTACTTAGTCTATCTAGCCGATAGTCAATACCTAACCTGACACTACTTAGTCCACCTTCCCACAAAGCTTCCTGGCATCAAAATATTCATGTTAAATTTTATATACTTAAATCATATCAATATATAATGTTACCCAAATCAAGTCTTTTATAAGTTTTTATTAAGAGCCACAACTTCCTCGTGTTATATTAATCTCAATATGTCACAATTTTTGACATTACCGCTAGGTTTGGTAAATAAAGGAAAAATTTAACAAAATACCTCAATGAATTATCAAAGTTTTCGGTTTTTTAAATTTATTTACTTTTTTTATTACCATTATTAAAAATGAACAATTGTTAGAACTTTCCCTGGGACTCTCGTAGAGAGTATTTTTTAATCAATAATATACAAGCATTTGACTAAGCCTGCGAGTACGAAGAGAGCACGTTTTTAAAACAAACACGTTTTCACACTTAAATGAAACTACGTGATGTAGTATTATTTCTACTTTCTTTAAGTTCTTTACCACGACCTAGGTTTGATTGTAGTACAACATCTTCAGGTGGGTTATTAGAAAAGATTTCATTTAATTGTGGATAATGAATTTCTATAACATTAACGCCAAATATATTAAAAAACACGATTTATTTAATGAATTATTCGTATGAATATCTTTAATTCAATGTTTTGAATATACTAAACGCTTCTAAATATATTTGGCCAATTAATAACCAAAACATATGGAAAAACTTTTCAATGTTACTGTCGTGGTTTTTTTCATTTATATAAACTTTCATTAGCATTTCTATTTGGAAAGGAAGTAAATTCTTAAATAGAATACACTCTTGTGCAAATTAATGTTGATAAAGCATTTTCTCGAACTGCTATTGATTTTACTTTACATTTATTGATGCTACACTGTTATAAGCTGTCAATATCATGTCCCTATGACAGCATAACCTCAAACTGTGCATGCAGGTATATTGTTGGCGACATATTTTAAAAAGTGAAAGTATGTTTTAAATATATATAAAATGTGTATATAAAAAGTAATAATGTATATAAAAAGTGAATATATATCGAATTAAAAAGTATCACATTTGATATTTATCTTTAAAAATTACAGTTTTTAGTGATAGTTTGAAATTATATTAGTAATGGATATTTCAATAAAAGTAAGTTCAAAGGTTATTACATGACCAGAGTATAATAGCCAAGCAGAAGAGTGTGGCATTTCCAAAAGTTCAAAGAACAAGCTGATCAACCTCCATAAAGTACAGGCTCAATTCTAATCCAGAGAGAGGAAAAATGTTGCCAAAAAAATAAAACTACCAAGAAAATATAATGGGATATTTTTAGGGAACAGTAAATTAAATCCCATGGCGACCAGTAATGGCATGAAGAAGGAATTTGCTACTGCTAGAACAATTGTACATATTCAAACCGTGTGGTGTCTTCTTCTAAAAGTTGGGGGTAAAGCTCAAAAGACCACAAAAAACAACTCCTAACAACTGCGATGAACAGAAGGGTGGTTTGACAAGAATATAAGAAGAATCGACATCAAATTACTGGAAAAGAGTGTTATTTTTCTGTAAAATTCTTTTTTTCCATTTCTTTGTGCGGGCATGCTTTACCAGTTCGTACGCATGTCCGATGGTAAACCACTTTTCGAATCTCGCAATCAGCATTCAGTAAAATCTGCCATGAAGCAAATGTTTTGGGTCTGCTTCTCCTTTTTTGATCCAGGGTTATTAATACCCATAAAGGGGATAACAAAAGTGAAAGTATGTGGAAGTTTCACGAAATGTAATTGTTCCTGAACTCACAAATTCAAATTTTCAACAGGGTCTTTCACCTTGCCACTCATTTAAGACTGTTAAGAAATTCTTAGAGGAAAATGGGGTAATGGTTCCGGATTGGCCTAGAAATTTCACGGACCTCAATCTGATTGGGAATTTGTGGTCCATCTGGAAATTGGGACTAAAAAAATTAGATGGCATTACCAAAATCAAGTTGGTGGAGTCTGTTATTCAGATGTGCATAGAGATGATAAATTAGAGAAAACTGTAAATCTTTAAATGAATCCGTGCCAAACAGAATAAAGGTGGTACGACAAGCCAAAAATTATTATATATTACACTTATTAGTTTTGTGACTGATTAAAATTGTTTATGAACAAAACTTAGGTTCTAAAAAAATATTTTGTCTACATTAATTGTTACAAAAGTGCAGGTCTTAATTGAAAAGAATGCTACATAACGAGAAAACTGCTAGAAATATAAAGCTAATTTACATATAAAATAATAAAAAAATGTTGTTTAAAGGTAAATCTAAAACGATTTGCTTGCTTATGACAGAAAATAAAATTTTGTTTTCATTTATATATATTTTATGGGGAAAATATCTGGGTCTATTAGTAAAATGATGAAAAATAACATTATTATACACGAACTAACCTTCAAATGAAAGATCTCTTTTATGAAATATTATTACACGTGTTTCAATAAAAGAAAAAAAGTCTGTTTTACGATTATTATGGAAAGTCCAGTCTTCTTACATCAAAGTGCTTTACAACTTAAAATTTGAAAAGAAGCTTTTGAAACATGAGATTTTTCACAAGCTTTCGCGTATTGTTATTTTAAGTTTATTATTATAATTTTTAACACCATGCAAATGATACAAGGTTAAGCTTTTTAGATTTTTCGAGGGATTCAGTGTCCTTGCCTCGACATAAATCTAGGCGACATATAAAATTAGTTTTTTACGCTTACTGTACTGTACTCTTATAAAACTCTTTCTGCAATGGGATTGGTTGTGCAGACTTAAATGACGAAAATAGATCCAAAGTTCAAAATAGGAATGATATATCAAGGGCAATTGGATTACGTTTTCGTATTGAGAATACCCTCTACTACCCGAGTGTTTGACTTATTTCTATTTAAAATGCCAAAACACATACATTTTGAGGTTAATGTCAATATTTAGATATTTGCTTTTAATTTTTACTGGAGTGTTTGATTATCCAGGAACTTTTTTAATTGTAAAACTCTTGTTAGGACATAAAGGTTAACATATATTTCTCATAATTTTGAAATCTAGGTGTCTATATGCAGTAATTTCACGTTGTCAATGATAATTCATTTAATATCAACGAGTAATGTTACTTAATATATATAGGTCATGCCCATGACAGAATTGGGTGAAAGGAAGTTGCTTATTTTGTAAAATCGGTTAATAATGATTTCAATTTTGTATCCAAAATATGCATACAAGAGTTATTTTATATCATTTAAGTATCTACATATAGTCACTATTAAGTAGTCTTCTAACATTTTACAAGTCATATAATATTACGATATCTTACTTGTACACAAAAGAGTAGGAATATATTTTTTTAATATATATAACAGTTGATAAAATTAAAAGTATTTACCCCAAAAATAACTTTACAGAATACATTGAGTTATACTGGTAGTTACATTTGCGTGGATTACTAATACCATACTTATTTCTATAATGCGAGTGAATATCTATTGGTAGTTATCGTTTTTGATTGGTGAAAACACCTTGAACAAAAGCTTTCATTGGCGTTCCTCTGGAGACTATTCAGGATACTCCCCAAAACAATTCGACCTGCAAATATTCACGAAAATCTTTTATCAAAATTTAATTATTTCAAATATTTTTATTTTACATATCTGTTTGGATTTATTTTTATAATTAACACACGATTATTTCTATCTTTGGTCTTACCATAAAATCATTGTAATTATTCGAAAAAGATTTAATAGTGTTTAACTAAACAAACAAATAAATAACATTTTCTAGCTCTCGCTTTCTTTCTTTTATATCTGATAACCACTATCTATCTGATAACCACTAGCATCATTATTCACTGGTATTACAGCTTATGTTGCGACGTAAATTTTTTTGCAACACGTTTCCAAGGTTAACAGTTCTTTATTTCTTTTTTTATTCTCATGACTATTTCCTCTCATTTCATCTCAGGCCTTCCAGAAGTCTGAAATAAAACCGCCTATTGTGTAATAATTCCTTGTATATTTTTTATAATTAAAGAACTTGTAATGTAAAAGCCTGTAAACTAAATTAAAAAACTATTCTAAATACTCTATTAAAAAAGTTACACATTAAAATATGCGCTTTTGAAACAAAAAGCAGAAATAATATTTTATAAAAAAATTATATAAATTAAAAAAAAAATTAATTCCAAACCTTAATACGGTATGGCTAACGAAATGGAAGCTAGATGGTATTAATCAATGTTAAGGTTATGAGATATGGGGAGAACATTTTCAGAGGGTCGTCGAAAACATTTCTGGGGGTGAATTCCAGGTTTGGGAATTTAATGCAGTCCAAAGTTTCTCGATTTTTCAGAAACGACGACTTTTCTTGAAATTCTTCGTCATATTCAGAAAATGAGACTCAGCAAATTCTTAAAACTTAGACCGTGAATAAAAAATTAGCCAATCCTGCTTCCAAGATAGATGGGATTATTTGTTAAAAAATTATTACTACTCGAAACAGTTTATACTTAATATAAATATGTATATATATATATATATATATATATATATATATATATATATATATATATATATATATATATATAATTTCTTTTCTTTTTTTAAATTTTTTTCTAGCTATAAATAAAAATGCATATATTTATTATTTCACATAATATAACATAAATATATGGCATATAATAGTAAAACAGAAAAACGTATTAACAAGATGATACTTTAAATAGGTTAATAAAGAAAACCTGGTACCGGTTCTATTTATACCGGTTATTTTTCGGTTTAATTTTAAAACCAATCACTAATTAATGCACCCTTTGATTTTTTACATTAATATCAATATTCTGTATTTATGCTCAACCCAAATCTTATCGTGTTTGTTCATCTCGTCATGGTTGAAGGTTGTGTCATTTTGATATTGCTGACTTGCAAGATCTTATTCCTTTCTACCGGTCACGAGCATGTCATATGACGTCGTTGAAGGACATACTTGAATAACTTTCATAGCCTGTCTCGTAATTTAGCCAAAAGACGGCATCTAAATGTCTTTCCTTCCATTTTTTTCACTATTTTTTAGCTATCTTGTTTGCATAAGGGCAAAGTATATTTGTAGGCAAAGAGCGAATAGTCTTGTTTCTATTTTCGGCTCCTGGAAAATTTCTTTAGCAATCTGGGATATCGACACGATTCTGATCCAGCACTGCATTTAGAATACATCGATCTTCTCTTTTTCACATTTTTGTAGTCAATTTCTTGACTTTGTACAGGGTATTTAAAATAAATTCATAAAATAATTATTTTAAAGAAAATTTTAATTCAGGGCGATTTTCTATTATTTTATCACTGAACAACCTCAAATTTGCTAAAATGATTTATTCTCTCACGATACACTTTCTCATATTCTTATTGCAACACCATTGCAGCTGGCTGCATCATACAAGTGTGTTGGAAAGCGAAGAATGCAAGTAATTAAATGTATTTTAATGGCGAATGGAAGATTACGTAAAATATAGCGTTAAGCGTTATTTTTCTATTTAAGAAATAGATAAAAACTACGTATTTATTTCTATTCAAGGCTCTATGTAAAGTTATATAATAGACGTTGCTTTGGTTAGTTTAGAAAACATTAAATTATGTGCAACACTTTCAGACAATTAGTTTTGTCCAACGGTATATATTAATTTGTTTTCCCGAAACAAGGGCGTTTTACAGATGTATCCTCCATCGATTAATACTTAGTAACCATCATAGGCCAAACACCACGAGTTTCCTATGGCAAAATTTAAAACATTTTATTGTGTAACCGATCCGTTAGTTTCTTCAATACTATATAATTATTACTATTCGAAGGTAACGAAATTGTGACACAATTTAGGGCTCAGTGTTTAAAGGGCAGAAGTAATTGATGTGAGGCGGGCGGGTAATTAGGTCTCAGTTGCTGAATTACTATCTGTGGGTGATATTAATCGTCTCGATTAAGACGATTATTAGCTTAGACCTACGTGTTTCAGTATAAGCGGCAAACTTGTTATTAGTCAAGGAGCCTGTGAAAGCTGATCAGATTAAATTAAACTATTACCGAGATGTTTATTCGGTGCTGGTGGCGTTTGATATTTTGGTATTAATAAAGTACAGCGTAAAATATTTCAGTCTATAATGCGGTTTGAATTTTCTTAGTCTAATCACTTGTTAAATTATGTTTTGGTATATATATTTTCTGATATTCGAGATGCTCTTTAGTTTTGATAGCGGTTCGATTCCAAGTATTATAAGTTACGTAGTAGGATGATTATTAATATTACGCAATAAGATTTACATTGCGGAAATATTCCTCTGGTAGAGTTACAGTTTTTTAAGGACGGGGGAATTTCACTGTATGCATATGAAAGATTAAAATTTATGACGTTATGAATACTTTTACGTTTTTTAGAAATAGTGATCTACACCAATTTTTTAGAAGTGGCATATTTTGAGTTTTATCAAGTGTTTCCTAAATTTCATATCTTTGATATAGATTCATTTTCTGTTGTGTTAGTGTCGATAATAAATTCACCAATAATTTAATCATAATAAGAAAAAAAGAATACTTCAGATATTATTATCAAACATAGGGTATTAAGATGTTTTTTTAAGAAACTAACGGGTAATTACGCAATAGGTGTCTTAGTATAATTATTAGATTAGATACCTGCGAATACCGTCATTAATGGCACTGATACCGTCATTAATGACTACATAAAATTCTAATAAGCAACCGGTTCTTTTACATATAGGTATCTAAGAGTATTATTATCTTTTCCATCTTTGCATTAAGATCAGCAGTATATAATAGTTAGGCATTACAACGTTTGCAATAAATTAAACCAACTCATCAAAAAAATTGATAACTAAAAGTGACAACTAAACACAGGAATCTTGCTAAATTTAGACGAAACGGATGCCAGATATAATCACAAGCGCAACGATGTGGGTTAATCTACGAATCTGAAGAAAGTCGCAGTCGAAATCGGACGGAAAGTTTTATTGGTATAAGCAATAAAAATTTCATCCTGCATAATAAGGACGCAGATAAACACTACTACTCTGATATTGAATATATTTGGCGTTAATTTTGTAGAAATTCATTATTCACAATTAAATGAAACTACGTGATGTAAATATTATTTCTAATTTCTTTAATTTCTTTAACCACGACCTAGATTTCGTTGTATTACAACATCTTCAGGTGGGATATTAGCAAAGATGTTATTAGCAATGATATTAGCAAAAATTAGCATAGTGATATTAGCAATCATATTAGCAAAGATTAGCAAAATTAACAGCAAAAATTGATGAAAGGAATATTTGCTAATATCCCACCTGAAGATGTTGTAATACAACGAAACCTAGGTCGTGGTTAAAGAAATTAAAGAAAGTAGAAATAATACTACATCACGTAGTTTCATTTAATCGTGACTACTACTCTAGTAAATACAGCTGTAATTTTGAAAAATCAACATGTTTTCTACTGACACTGTAGGTGACTGTAGTGAAATTATAAAACGCAATTGAAAGTCTCGTATATCATAAGACAAAAATAATCTAAAGGAAAAGAAGTTATAATAGTAAAGTATTATCTATAGTCCTGGTCTAAATGATGAAAAAAATTTTCGAATATTAGCATAATAATAAATCATTAGGGATTATTGAAAAATTTACGGAATTTAGAAGTAGTAGCCAGTAGCGTGAAATAAAAGCAAACAAATGTAAAACAACGTAGGCTGGAAATTTTATTGTTGTCGATAATTCTTTTATCGACAACAATAAAATTACCAACCTTGCCTCACTAATAGGTTACAAATATTATGAATAAGAATTATAGCAACACCAAACAATTTCACTATTATTATCATACTTTTGCATCTTTGGAAATTTACATTACTACCTTAGAAATATAAATATGTGGTTACATGGCATGAAATGTTTTAATAAATTATCAATAATTAACACGTTACGTATATGTGTACTTATTTATTTATTTACTTTGGTTAAGTGGAAGTTCTAAAATATATGTATAAATTTTAGACGATTTTAAAAAAAAATTATAATTGTTACTAGAAGAAGCGATATGCCGATTTCGGAAAGAAATGCAAATACGTTTAAATGTTTCGTAAAATTTAATTAACATCAAAATAAAAAGTATAAAATCTCTAACTTAACTTTTAAACATATTTCCAATGTTCAAAACTGTCGTTACGGATGGCCAGCTCTCATTTTGCGATAAATTTATTGACACTTGCAGTTAGAATATTCGAATTTGTCAAGCAGTACAAAATTGAACGACCATCACTGTGTTTATCCTTGTGGTATTAACCTTGTTCGTAGGAATTGATTGAAATTGAACTCGTTTACGTGACCTGCATATGAAATGACTTATGTTTGCATATTTGAGAAAATACAGGAAATATGTATTCAATTTCTCTTTTTTTATATTTTTAACTACCATACGCACTTGTACTTCTCGCTTTCTCTTTTGATTGATTGATTTAACTCTCTGTGCAATTAATAGGAGTACATTCAAAATGTTAGCTCGTTACATTGACCCTCCTCCAGCGGTTGAGATTAAATTTCTTTTATTTACTTGACTCGGTATTGGAGACATCTCTCCTTTTCAACTTGTTCTCCTGTTCATTAAAATCAGATGTGAGAATTTTTTAAAAGATCAGCAAAGAGGGCTCTTCATTTTTGTTTTGTTTAATTTGTGGTATTAATTCGTTTTATTTCAATCGTTATTTTATATACTTTTCTGATAAGTAATATTTTTTAGGTCTCATTAAAATATTCAACCCGATGACCCTAATCTAAAATTTGAGTAATAATTTTACTAAGTAAATAAATATTTTTTGTATAAATTGCTTTCAACATTTAAATCACAGATTGTCCAAATTTATGTTTTGCATACAAAACTGCGCATGTATTTTTTTAATAAAAATACCTAATTTTGAAAATATCAGCGCAAATACCTTCTCAAAATTTACGTCGGTAAAAAAATTCATCCTCTTCTGAGATACTTGTTCGATATTTAAAACGATTTAAAGATCATCGACGTATCCAGTGCAGTCAATCGAGGCTGTTCCTACTGGTATTAGAGGCCACCCTTCGCGTGCCAATCACTTTCCCTTTTAATTACGACGGGAAGTAGAAGTGTGGAAACGGACGTGATAAGCATCACAATTAAATGGTATATCCGGCTCGCGGTTTGCCCCATAATTATTCGCTTTCTGTCATCCTGTGTTCGGTAATTAATGAGCGCGTTAAACAAAGCGTTTCGACGCGTTAATAGATGGTATATGTAGAGGGAAAAAAGTAATGAAAAAGTGGTAATTATGTTGGATATCTTGATAAACTACGGTTCTTGCCGACTTAAAATTAGGTTTTTATTAAGCTGGGATAGATATTATTATTTTTCTGTAAGTAGTTAAATATTTTCAAGCAAAATTTAGTATTCATCTTTTTTTTCCATATACATGGAGTTACGTATGAAGACAGTCTGTTAGTTTTCAATTTATAATCGTTGGACAGAAATAAAATTGAATGTTGTGACATAAATGGAAATAAACCTTTTACTGAGATTCACTGTGGTAGTAAGTTGCGGAAGTGTTAATCTTCATAGAATTTTATTTCTTTATTTGTGGAAATAAATATTCTTTTGTAGATAGTATTTATTGAAAACACATATTTAAAGTATCACTAACGACTAACCTATTCCTTTCGTCCGAAAGTTGGTGTTACCCATAACACGTATATGTAAAGGTGGCTAAGTGGTAACTAATTTCAAACCAATCGTTATACTCTTTGTGTTGAAAAAAATTTCTAACTTTATTCTATATCGCGACATCTATTCGAGCTACAGAGGTCATATCTGTAAGGAGTAGCAAATTTTATACGTTTTCTCAAATATATTTCTTATCTTATTGACCTCGGATTTCCAATAGACTTTACATATTTCAAGTACTAGAAAGATCGAATCGTTTGGCCAACCATGACTGGCTAAGTAATTTTTGTGATGCAGGGTTCTCTGTTCCACTTTTAAGATTTTTTAATTCGTACAATAGGATAAAAAGCAAAATAAAGTCGAGACTTGCAATCGAGAGTGAGCCCAGTCGTCAAGTATGCGGCAGATGGCGAATGGTCACAGTGTGATATTAGCACCGTCCTTGAGTATAACGTAGGAAGTGGCTTAAGGTTTGACGCAAGCAAATTTTAAATATTGAATTATGGCTGAGCACTCGCTCAAATAACATAAGAATATACATTTTATCGTCTGGATGAGATCGTTGATTTGGGAGGGGATTCGATTCATGGTTGACTGAGCATATGGTGAATTCAGTAAAAAATGTCCTTTCGAAAATTCAGATTTGTATTATATAATTCAAAGAATTTTCAATCCGTACCTTGAATTCGCCTGCTGTACACTTTGCAAATGTGAAGTCGATTAGAAGTCTGTTCGTTTTGATTTGGGAGGGGATATATATAATAACGTTGGGAGGGGATATATATATATATATATATATATATATATATATAATAACGTAACGTCTCCAAATAAAAAGAAAATTATTATATAATAACGTTAAATAATAATGTTCGTTTTATTTGGAGACTACACGAAGCTAAGTACAGCTTGATAATTAAACGTGTGTAAAAGACGTTGTTTCGATATTTGTATATGAGACAGTATCGTTACTTCACCGTTCTATCTCGTACCGAATACCTCTTGGGCATGCTTGGTTTTCACTCCTTGTAATTCAGGTAATACATTGCGTTTATGAATTTTTTTTCCAATGTTATTGAGCAAAATTTTCATTCATCGGACATGATAGTTTCCTGTGCTCTGGCAAGAATCACCTTTTGGCTATATTACCATATAGAACCAAATTATATCGGAGCGTTTTAGGTTCACACGATATTCAACTGCTCAGCTACGCGGTCGCATCAGAGTGCGATTTGTTTGTGATGAGCGAAAATAAATTTGTTGAAATTTATCACGGCATTTTTGTAATTCTTATGTACCTTTGTATGCATGTTTAATCTAAAAGTTTAAACTTTCTTTTCCCATTATGAGGGTTAATGGGGCACAAATAAAAAATAACGAGTTCTCTTGGGGCATTTTCAATTTTAAATTTAAGGTATTGCCCGATATTTTATATTTTTTCTCGAGTATGAAGTAAGTTTGTGATAAAATTTTATTAAAATCGTTTTGGTAATAAACAGGCAAACTCGGTTTTGAATATGTAATATTGATGTCCATTTTTCTTGGACATGCAAATTTTCCTTACTTATTATGAATTGATATTTCCAAATTTTTTAAAAGATTCCTTTTTGCTACTTAAAAATGTTGTAAAAATAAATGTTTATCTCTATTAGCAGTCAAATATTAAATATATATTTGCTTAGTTTTAAAACAAAATACAAAAATAGCGCATATAAGAATCGTTAAGGTGCTATGATTACATTGATTATTTTCTGCACAAATAATTTGATATATCCAAATATTTAATTTGATATTTGGTAAATATAGCTTTCAGAAGCACAAACAATTTTCCTGGAAACTATAACCAGTCTGGTTGGCGTATTGAAATTTCCGTACTTGCTTTAATGTGAAATTACTTAGTTTATTATAAGTTATTTAATAAATATTTGTAATATGGGAAATATCTTAAAAATGTGACTTCTAGCACCATTGTTACAGTTTTCTTACAACCTTTTTGTAGGTTTCGAAAAACCTTCTGCTTGAAAAAACTTTTCGAGAGTTTTAGTTCGATAGTTTCAGAAATAAATTTGTTTTGTATATTTATCAGTATATTTTTGAAAATAGTTTCCATAAAATAATCCAAAAATATATTTTTGACATCCTAAGAACTAACTTTTTCAAAAACTGTACGGAACAACACCATATACGGAGTAAAAAAAATTGAGGACCTGTTGTATTTGTCGTAAAATGTCTACCCAAATATTTTTGAATACTTCCTATTGAAAAATATGCGAGTTAAAATACTTCATCACTGTGTCGAATTTTAATTTTCCACATAAAAGGGTTTCTAAGAAAAAACTATGGCACACACATATAATATGGCCACCTGAGTGATATTTCAATAATTCAATAAAAGGAATATTAGATATTTAAAAAAAAATCAGTTCCGCTCGAAGTTGACCATCACAAGCAACTTGCTTCTTCTTGGGGTAATACATATACAAATCAGCAAGGCAATCATGGAATATTAGTGCATGGTAGGGAATACGAATGTCTAACTAATAATAACAAGAACACGTGAAAACGCTTCTTATAAACCTTTTCTTGCATCAACGATTAACCTAAGCGCTGTATTCTTAGTAAAGAAATCTCAATACCTACTTCATGCATTGATTGCGAAATAGTGGGAACATATCTTAGGAGTACACAATTACTATTTATAAGGTGAAAGAAGATATTTTGTGCCACAAAAAAGTGCTTACAATGGTTGCGATAAAAATACAAATTGTTTTCGCCCATGATATTATTGTAAACTACGTAAAAAAAAAACGCGATATCTATTTTACTATTACAGCGTCACCTTGTAGTAACTTTTTAAAAGTAATATGGAATTTAGAATAATTGATCTAGATTGGTTTAAATAATTGGTCTGTCCACCTTACTCTTAGTAAAGAATATCCCCACCATATCAAACTCTAAAATCGTAACCGTAGAAATTAATTGATTCTAAAATCGTAATCGTAGAAATTAATTGATAAAGCAAAGACATGTTACTTCCATCGAAATCTAAATTAATAACTAATTTCTCATTATGAAGATTTAAGTTCATCCTTCTCTAACTGTATACAGATAAATCATTGGTACAACCAAAATGGAATGAATTAAATGTAAAAAAATTAAAAAAAGTTGATAAAAGGGTGGGTCAAGAAAATTCACACTAAAGAAACCCTTAAATTGTCACCAAGTACAAAAAAAGGTAGGTTTTTAGATTATGTTTACTAAAAGTTAGATTTGATGACAAATCATATTAAAAAAATAATGGTAAATAATGTTATACTACACAAAAAATAAAAGCTTCTTTTCTGACGGTTAGTCGAACGATATAAAAATCAACGAAAATAGTGAAAATCGACGATTTTTTAGCATTTCTTCGTAGTGATTTTTCAAAGGTAAAGTTAGATATTTAAAAAAATTGAGAAATAATATATTTTTTCTCTCTTTCTGAAAGCTTTATCAAAACTTGTATAATTCCATGACTTTATTAGATAATTCTCTGACCTTATTAAAACTCGAGATTGGTGCAGTAGTCGATACTAAATAACAATGTCCGCATTAGTGTAATAGCAAATAAGAAATCTGAATGATTTGTTATTGATACTTAAAATAGTATTTGAGAAGCTTCTATGGAAGTGAATTCTCTTTAAAGAAAATTTAAATATTTTTAACGTAACATTTTCAGTGCGATAAACAATATAAATAGATAAGATCCTAAAATAACACTTCAAAATATTAACAAAATTATTTTAAATATTGTTCAATCTATCTAACGAACACATCTTAAGATTTCGTTAATTAACTTATTGAACACTTAGACATTTTCAAATTTGACGTCTATCATGCGGAAAAATTACCTCAAAAACATATTTCTTTAAATGAACACGAAATTTTATCCGCTAATCTTATTGCACCCACGTGTAGCCAAACACCACCCTCTAATTAACTTGAGATAATTACAACTTAATTAAGATGAGCGAATTTTATTTGCGTGAAACTTCAACGCTTTAAGTGTTAAGTAAACACATAATATTGTTACGTGGTCACGGAAGGGCTACGGTCGTTATGTAATTTCCTACTTTGTGCTTCGTCACAAAATTTTCTTAGGGTTAAAGTAATGGAAAATATAAGGATGTCATCGTGCTTTGGTGTACTTTATTTATGTGCGAAAGCATCGTATATGCTTAGAAGTGGAATGATATAGATTGGTTACATTATTTTTATAATGACTATAATACGCCTACGTAGTTTGATTTTAGTAGAACAATCAAAACTTCCTGTGTACCATTGGAAGCGAAAATATTTCTAAGCTTAAGATGACAATGAGTTTAAGGATTTAAATAAGGAATGAATTTTCAAAACCAAAATGGAGTGCAAAAGCATGTTTGTGTAGATATTAAAATTTGTAATGAGCTTCAAAATATAAGGAAATTTAATGTTTTAGGGGCTGGTTATTTTTTATTTGGTTACTCGTTATTTGAAAATTAATGCGCCTTTCTTATTTATTGAATGTTTTAGTTTTCTTTTGTTATGTCACACTTTAATTTTATTTCTGTAATGAAACGTAATGAAACGTAATATTTTATGAGATTATATTTTCATAGAGAAAATTACAAATATGTTTTATTGGTGAGCACGTTAATAAATTCGTCATCCATTAAGATAGAAGTAAATTGATTAAATTCTTACTAATCTCATCAGACAGTATTTTGATTTACTAATTAAATATTCTGCAATTAGACAACAAGGAGCAAATCAATTTGGCAAGCGAATAATTAGAGTAACAGTGTTTGTAAAGATTATTTTACGAGCGGTTTCTCACATATGAAAGATTATGTAGGTATAAGGAAAGGTCCTGAAAAGGAATATCGGATGTTTATTACTCAATCATGCCTAAACTGCATGACAGATTTTTATGAAATAAAAAATAAGGCTTGAAATAAAAAATTACGCAATAGTTTATTTATAAATGCGTATATTAAATGAATAAAACCTTTAACATCATTAATCGAGACGTATTTCAATACTGTCATTAGATCAGGGACACACCGCTGTTTTAATTTCCAATCAACACGGGCTAAATCACGAAACAAATTATTTATTCAAAAACGGTATGCAATCGTGACAATTAATTTAGCATATATACAATTACATATCTTACGTTATCTGTTCCTTCATTCTGTAACAAGGTTTTAAAAAATATGTATATATAATTTTGCTAGTTTTCTATGTTTATTATCTAGTTATGTTTTCTAGCATATTTTATAGTATGTAATAATATTTATGTAATGTAATAATAATATTTATAATCGTTGCTTTAATATCATTGATGAAAATTAGACCAATTGACGTGTCCAAATCGATAAAGTTTTAATATATTTTCTTGCAACCATATTGTGTTGTAGGGTAAAAATAAATATCTTTTGTCCATCATTGTAATTGTGAATACCTATAGAGTATTTAAATTGTGGAGTCCAAACAATAGTACTAAAAATAAGATATAAATTTATAAGTTTTCTTTTTTAAGGTTCACATTATAACTATTGTTTTATAAATATACTGTAATTGCAGAAAAGAAATTATGCAATCTTGACTGAGTTTCCGAAATTGAAATTATCTTATTATTTCCAGAAGCAATAATTTTTCGTTGTATTTTTATATATCTCTGCATGAAATCTTAAACAATCAAAACCAATTTATTTTCAGTTATATGATATACATATATATCTAGGCTAATAGTGCAACTGTACCTTGCAGCCTCCTAGAAACCGCACTCTAATGATCAATATTAAGGCGTGCGTGGACGCGAGCCGCCACAAGTTACATGTAACAATTTATCTTATTCCACGTTATGAGCAGAAACCTCGTACGTTTCTGATTAATGGAAATATTCAGCGAGATCTCATTAACTAGACTCGCCGCCGTCTTCAGAAAGATCCGATAATAGGTACTCTGATATTAGCTGTGCTGATATCAGAGTACTTGACAAGTTAATAAATTTAACATGTCTTGACAAGTTAATAAATTTAACATGTTTATAAAGTATAGTAACCATAATATAATTTAATAATTAACAGTTAAAATTAATTATATATTATTTTAGAATAAGACAAATGATGCAATCGTCTTTTTGTGCAATCACATATCATGCCTGCTACCAGTTAAACAATAAATTTGCGGGAATTCTTATTCGCTCACTTATGTGTCAATCTATCTACCTGTCACACCTTATTTTATTAGGGATCGTTTGCCGTATAAACTAGAAATTTTGCAAGATATTAGGAAATATAAACGCGCATATTTTGTTGCTAACACTTAAAAATATTTAAATCGAAATTTTGGAACGTGTAAATTAAGTACTCAATAGAATGACCTTAGTTTCAAATAACGATACTTCGTCATTTGAAAGAAAAGTTATGAGAAATTAAAAATTCATTTTCAGAATTTCAGGTGGAGATGTTTACATTTTTATTTACAAGCATGAAAAAGAAACATTAGGCAACAAATAAATATAATGAAAATAACATTTCCATTATCTTAATGGATTGAAATAATTTACAGACAGTTTAACACAAACGCTTTGAATCTTTAAAGGTTTAAATTTGTTATGTACCTAAGCAGGTATTATATCCTTGTGGGAAATGTGCTACTACACTTAAAAGGTTCTTGGTTTGAAATTGAAATTTTTATAAAATTGTGTTTCAGGGACGAGAGAAGGGCAATTTATGTTTAAACCATCGGGTATAAGGTTAAATAAAAGCCCATAACTAGATAAATGACTTTACTTCTGACTATTCTTAATTATGGGGATGTGTGCTAATCAAATCTAAATGGACATTTACTCAATAAATTAGAACGACTTTAAAACCTGAGTATTCGATACACTTTTGGTTTTAAAAAAATTTACCACGTATCCGAGTATCGTTTACGTCTTAAATGGTTAAAGACTCATGATCAACGCAACATTCACCTTCTATGTTTTGTATATAATATCTTTAATAATCTTGTTACATGATACACGACCTCGAACTACAATCTAAAAATAAGTATACCCTCCTAATCCCCCAACATAGAACAGAATTTTATAGCGAATCCTTCACGGCACATTCTACTCGATTGTGGAATGAACCTATTACAAATATACAAAGTACGCCCTCGTTGTCTCGTGTCCAAAAGTCGTCTGAAAATACATTATCTTCCATTATAACCCATCCTGGTTCCTCCTTACTCTTAAAGTGTCGTTTTGTTCTGGTTTTTAATTAATATTATTTTATTACATTTTATTTTTTCAGCCGAATTAATTAATGTTTGAAAATCACTTACAGTCTACCACAGCACTTAATGTTTTCATCCAATTCATTGTGGTTGGCTGCAGGAGATTGCTCTTGTAGCAATAAGTCTGCCAATGTATACTTAGTTTTCTAACCTTGGAGAAATAAATAAGATAAAAACGCTTGGAACAATTTAAAAGCTCTTTAAGATTAAAGTAAATACTTGTTTGAATTGTTTGATGCAGAAATAAAATATTTTACTTAAACACTTAACTTAAATTATTCTCAATGGGAACAAATGTACAAATTTTAATAAATTATTCTTGTTATCAGGTTGGAATTATTATCAACATATGAGTGAATTTCATTTTTTAAATTATGCATGTAGTCTTCGATATTAAAATTTTATTAAACCAAACCCGTAATTTTTCTTTTACGCTTTTTATCCACTTTCGTTTCGCAAAAACATGTATTGGCTAAAAATATAAAAGGCTTTTTCTAGATTTAGGTACGTCATCTAAATATTCCATAAGTGTTTCCCATTATTCGTAGTCTGGTTATTTTAACCCAACTAAATCCACGGAAAAATACAAAAAATAATTTTTCACAATTTTGAACACGAAAAGCAATATCTAATACACAAAAAGCAATAACTTAAATTTATTAATTAAAATTACTGAATATCTGAAACAAAATTGTTGAAACAATTATGAGCATATGTTGTTTTCAGTTATTACAAAGAATTTAGAATAAAAACACGCGAATATCCAAATACCCTTTTCTCTTCTTTTAGTAATTTCATAAAATCCACTTCACAGATAAAACAGTAAACATTGCCTCTAGAGAATTGCTGTAAGTTTACTTTTGATTTGTATCTTTGTGTATTATATACAAATATTGTTCTATTAATAAAATATCTCATAATAGGGACCTTGGCAAATGTAAGAAACGAAAAGAGGTAAACACCAAGGTTACTTTTTTGGGTTGGAAATGTTCTTTGATATATAATAGTCGAATGAAAGTGTACGTTTTCACAAGGAAAATAGATTGCTTCGTATATGATAATATACAAAGAACAGTAGTAATAAGATCCAAACTAATGCAGGTATCAAGGAACATAGTGAATAAATAATGAATTTCACAAGAAGTAAGGTTGGAATAATAAAATGAAGCTTACTTGAAAGAGGACTCTTTACGAGAAAGTATAAAGTAAAAATAAGAAGAAATTGTTAGTAGAAACATAGAGTGACTTTGATGATTACGAATATTGTCCTATATTTTCGTCAATGGAAATGAGTACACAATATATATTCAAATTAGGAAAAATAACTTTTTGATATAATTTTGTTCGGAAAGAAAGGTTGTAAAAACCCATTTATAAAGAATATTATGGTTTGTAAAACATGCAGTTTAAATATCTTTCTTTTTCATTTATATACTCGTATGTCAAATTAAAATTTAAACAGCATTGGTAACGTTAATATATATATATATATATATATATATATATATATATATATATATATATGTGTGTGTGTGTATGTGTGTGTGTGTGTGTGTGTGTGTGTTTCTGATGTTTCATCTAATCTATTTCATAAATAGATGGCAAATATATTTGTATCTTTTTCATGCAGCATCAATTGTGAGAGCTTCATTTCTTCATTCTAAATACCTTATGTATTTACTGGCTCCATAAACATTATTTAGGGGAAATTAACATATTTTCAATTCCCGAAGTTGCAATAAAAAATAAAGAAAATTTCACGAATGTTTAATAAAGTTTTGCTAATAGCCCACCTGAAGATGTTGCAATACAACGAAACCTAGATCTTAGTAAAGCACTTAAAAAAAGTAGAAATAATACTACTTCACGTAGTTTCATTTAATTGTTAACAATAAATTTCTACAAAATTAACGCCAAATATATTCAATATTCGAAGTAATATTTATTGAGACTAAAAACAATAATATTACAAGAAAAATTATTCATTGACTTGTATTAGGTTGGCTAGTAAATTTTTAGCCACAACTTCTGGAGTTTTCTTGAAAGATTGTCAAAACTTTCAGGTTTTACTGTTGGGTTTAAATAGATCAAAGTACAGTCAGTAGACAACAACCAGCGCCGAAGCTTTGAGTGAATTACATTAAAGGTAATGGATTTATAATATACACGCACACACACACACATATATATATATATATATATATATATATGTAATACGACAGGTGAGTCTACGGTGTCTTATGAGACGGCAAACATTTGTTTCAGAAAGTTCAGGAATGAGGACTACGATCTTGAGGACGAACCCCGTACCGGACGTTCTGTTGAATTGGACCTTCAACGATTAAGACGCCTAACTTTTTATTTTTTTTAAATTTTTTATTTTATTTTATTTTATGTAAAGAGATAAAAACAAACACAAACTATTTGAAATATTCAAAGAACATTAGATACGAAATAAATTTGTGTTCTAAAATTTCAACAAAGAAGGAACCTAAGGAATTCAGAGAGATCCTCGACTGACGACTCAATTGACAGACACTACAGTCGTAGTACCATAGAAATAGATTTGCAAAAATTGGGAAAGTTTAAAACTGCGGAGTTTGTATACCAAATGAGTTGTTACCATATCACCTTCAGTGCAAAGTTGATACTTGTCAACAGTTATTGAAATTGAAACGTAACTTCGACTGGCTGAATCAATCAGTAACTGGCGATGAGAAGTGGGTACATACGTTAACCATACACTTAAAATGTCAATGACTGGGTATCGAAGAAACAGGAGTTTCAGTATTCAACCAAAAGAAGTAAGAGCCAAAAAAGAGATGTTCAGCTGCTGCTAAAATTTAAAGGGAATTATTGATTGGAAATTGCTCTCAGAGAGATCTACAATAAATGTAGCTATTTACTGTGAACAAGTGGACCGATTAACTAACAAATTGAGTAGTCAACGGGATCGAGTTTCTTTTCTACAGCTGCTAGATCACATGTTGCAAAACGTACTAGTGATAAATTAGAGGAGCTCGGTTTGATTCTATTCACCATATTTGTCAGACATTGCGTTCTCCGATTACCATTTCTTGAGGACTCTAAGTAATCATTTACGTGAAAATAGTTTTTGAAACAAAGTCATCGGAATTTTAGAATAAAGGCATATTGTCAATGCCAACTAGACGGCGACAAGTAGTAGATAATGATGGTGCATACTTATATTTAATTAATTAAGTGTAAAATATAAATTTTTTAATCAAAATTGCTGACAGCAATTCGGGGTTAAAAACTTATTAACCAACACAATACATAAAGTGAGAGATTTTATTTAAATATACTTGTTTAGATAACAAAAGGACCGAGGGCCACACTTCAAAGAAAATTTTAATAAAAATATTTGTTTATTGGCACGAAGTTCTTTATCACACTTTATATAATTGGCGAATGAGAATTAACCCAAAAAAGTGTTTTATTTCGACCGACACTTCCTGCAGTATAAAAATGTAAGCTTTTGATCGACACCTTTGCTACATTATAAGCATTTGCCTGTTTAAAACCGTATTTAAATGTATAGGTATGTCACTATAGTATAGACGTGCGGTATGTATATGTCACGGTGTCCAGGAACAAATGCCGGACAAAGAACGACATTATTCGTTGACGGAAAAGTAGTTGATTGCCGACAAAATAAAATTTAAATATAACCTTTTGTCAGAAAACTCAAAATAATATTCATAATTAATTGTCATTTTTCATATATTTCCGATACTTGCGCACGTCAGTCAGCACCGCTCGGATTAACATATTGGTTATGTACGGCTATAGTGAGCTTGTGTGCGTACGCTATACATACCTGATACCCCTAAGGGTATCAGGTGTGTTAAAAAGTGTTATGCGTAATATTTTTTTTTTAACTCAATTGGAAAAACGACGTGTTTAAGTTTTTATTTTCAAGAAAATTTATTCCCTTAAAGCCAAGGAATAGCGTCTTTTTTCCCGACATTTATTCTCGTACACCGTGTTTATATTAAAATACGATTATTATTGGGAAAAGTAAAATAAATAACTACCAAATGAATAAGACAAATGAGTTTTCTAAGTCTAAATTAAAAATTGCGTTACATTCAATTTATTTATAGAACTAAGTATAAATTAAATGCTATAAAAACGCCTCCAAATTTGGATAATTGCATGTTCGCACGCATTTAATGAAAATAAGTTATTTTCCACTGTCTATATTCTTAATAGTCATATGTCGGTAACGTGGCGTTCTTCAGACTTTTTTAAAAAGTGGCAGTGATTTTGAAAAACCATTTTAAACTTTTCTAAGATTAATAATTACCAACTAAATAGTTGACTCATAATTTAGCATATTTCATAATTAAATTCTAAAAAAGACAAAGAAGTAGCTAGAGAAAAAATATTTACATTTATCTTTAGACAAAGAAAAAGAATATATTTGAACTTCAATCAAATATATCGGAACTTAGTAATTGAGAATAATAAATTACTCTGCTAATTAAACATATAGAACGGAATGATGCGAAATAAAAGTTTGAAATTATAAAGGTTATACGGTCTTTAATATGCATCTTTAATTTTTTTAACTAACACTACGTATAAATCACATGACTAATAATAATTCATAATAAGTAAATACCAAAATACCAGAAAGTGAACTCTGTGATTTATTGCATCCGCCGTTTATTTTTGTTAGTCACTTTCATACGAACTGCATGAAACTGACTAACAAGAATAAACGGCTGATTCAGTAAATCTTTGAATGCGGTAATATTGGATAAAGCTCAGCATTTTTTAAACTCTGACATGAGAACTTTCCGATAAGTTTCCGATAATATTCCAATCAGTAATAAAAGTTGTAATATTGCTGGGTAAGTTCTCTGTTTCAGCGTCATGTTGAGTTTGTGAATTATTATAAAAATATTATTGAATGTATTTCACTTTTATGATATAACTCAGAACGTGCTAATAACTGAAATTAGTCGCAATTATAAAAGATAGTCTTAGAGATATTTTATGTTATATATATTGCCACTATTGAGGAGTAGGTCAAGATTTTATAAAATGGTGCACATTTTCTTTCCTGTTTTTTCTGAAAGGGTTCTGAAGAAAAGTACTGAGGTAGAGCGAGGCTCGACTCACTTTATAAGGATCCATTTTTTCCCTTTGCACCTACGGAACCTTAAGAAGAAAAGGAATTATATACTATTTTAATAATATAAAATAAAGGAAAACATTATTGCGATTCCACTATTGAGAAAATAAACTACTTCTTCATAATTAAAATGAGAAATTATGGTATCATCATGTTCGGTACGATAATAAAATATGACATCATTTTTATCAATATAAATTCTTGCGTTGTTTTCAGTATAATATAAAAATTAATATAATACAATGTGAAGTATTGTATTTTCTTCATAATGTTTACATAAACTAAAATTTTTAAGTTCGTAGTGTAATGATAAGATGTGGGAATGTTAGGATATAAGTCAATCAAATGTATTCCGGGTCTTTATATATCTTTATAATTTATATCTATTTTCCCCTTAAGAATTAAATAAATCTACAAATTCATGATGAAGCAAAGCCTCTCTTTGAAGGATTTAACGGACAGTCTATTTTTATGCATATCAAAAATTATAGTCAGGTATTGCTACGAACATGAATCTAATACAAACAATATCTGTTTTAATGCAATTCAATATAAGGGAATTCTTTATGAGTTTTTTTATGATTGAGTCCCTTATTCATTCCTTATGTTCAAATATTTCCTTTAATAATAATCATTTACTCATCTATTTTTCAAATTAATATACCGTTATTTTAAACTGATCGTCAACTAAAGTAAAACTTAAAAGGCTATTATCATATTTAATATTAAAGTCATCAAAACGGACATGGTAAGAAATTGTACGCCTCTTTTTATCATTGCAAATATTTTTTTTCGTAACAATTTCTAGTTCAAGAAATTAGGTTTAAAGCCGGTCAGCTACGAGTCGGGGTGCACGTTCGACTCGTAGCAGGCTGATTATATATGAAATCTAAAGTCAGATAGATTATTTGAAGTCAAACTACTTTATATTTTGGAAAGATATATGGTATATATATAAATATATATATATATATATATATATATATATATATATATATATACATATTAACTTCTTCTTGAAATAAGTAATACAAATAAAAAAGGGGGACACATATATCATCATAAACATCTCAAAAACTATGACATCTGAAATTATAGTTTGCCCACAATCTTTGTGTGTGCTTCTAAAATCATTGCCTTTTTCTAATTTTAGATTAATGAGTATCTCTACTGATAATACCACCTACAAATAAATATCTAAATATCTTTATTTCATGTCATCGTCTATATATTATAAAAACTTTCAAAAAATTCACTTCGTCAAATTCCTTCCCAGAAACATAAATGTTTTCTACTCGTAATTTGCAATAAAACATTAAAGCCTAATGAATGCAAAAGATTAATGCAATGAGCTAATTGTCAAGCCAATTTTATATACAGTTATTTGAAAAAATACATCAAGTCTCAACGTAGATCTAAATTATTTTTTTAGGAACGAAATAGAAATTACTTGGCTCTTTATTGGTTCTGAGGAGAAATTAATGATGAAAATAGCTTCATTGTAACTATTATTTTAACGATTCGATGACACGTGGTCTATATTATGTTTTTGCACCTAAATGTATACATACATAAAACTTTGAAAAGCTCCATTTCTGTTTGGAAAATTTATTTATGTTTATATTCTTACTTAGCTTTTACTGCTAATATATATATATCCCTCATTTTGATTAAACATGACGAATAATGTGTAATAGATTAATAAATATTGCACCTCAATCAGATGACTGCATATGTGACTGCAAATAATCGTCTTTTTTCCTTGTGGCTAGGTGAATTACCTTAAGTAATTGCGGAAAGAACTAAAGCTGCTTTATTTAGAACTTCTTACTATTGTTAAATACTTCAAGCAAAATATTTTAATTAAAATTACAAACTTTTTATGGACCACGCTTTAGAAATAATGTATTATTTTTAAAAGTTTGCTGGAACAGACAAACAACTTTAAATCCTTATAAAGTTAATATTTCTTTATGGCATGAATAAAACTAACATTTATTAACGCTAAAAGACACTAAAAAGATCAAAAAGATACTTTTATGTAAACATTAAACACAAAAATTTGTATCTTTTATTATGAGATAATGTAAGGAAATAGTGATTACATATAATTTGTGTTTATTATATGATAATTTCAAAGCAAATTCGCTGTTTCCCTTTTAATAATTTTTGTGTATCAGATGAAATTAAATTATGTTAGATTCTGTTGGATAAGATAAAGCACACATATTGGGTATGTCTAAATGTATTGCAGATATGTAATATATGGCTATAAATGAAAAGAAACTTATAAATCTCACTAAAAGTGTGTTTATTGTTTAAACTCTCTTTATGAATACACTTTTGTATTAAAATAGAGAAGTTTTTAAATAAAAGAAAGGTCTTGGTTAGAACCAATTTCTCAATTATACTTAATTTAATGAATATGGCAATTTAATATCATACAAAAGGAATTAAAAGGATGCCGAAATAAACATACACACAAAGGTTACATTTAAATAAGTGACCAAAATTTAAAATAATATTCCAGAACTCAAATCTAAAGCAAAACATTTGTTTTAATTTATTATTTATTGGAAATAAAAGTTTTGGCTGCATCTATTCGATTAAAAAAACATAACCAATGTCAAAAAAATGAGTATCTACTACATAGTATTAGTATTTACTATGCTTGTGCATGACTGTATGTGCCTTACTTTTTGAAATATTATTCCAATTTTTCTTTCATACTTTTTACGGGCTTAGGACTATCATAATGACCTTGCGGGTATACGATGTAGTAATGTTTGTTAATTTTTTTATTTCCATGTGTTTTAAAAAATGGATTCAACTTATTTCCTTCAATTTAAAATTTGTATTCCTAATTGACTTTCTTTTATAGATTATTTTATGTCCTAGTCTTTATAGATATCTAACCATTGCTCCAAGTGAAGTTCAATTTGCTCAATGTGATGCTCAAACTTGCACGTTTTTATAAACTTTGGCGTTGGTATAAGCTATGTTCACCATGTAAACACCACTTAAATCGTAAATGTAACAACATCATAATTTTTGCGGTTATTGTGCATTTCCCAATCTTGCCTCACCATTATCGTGATCAGAAACGTACAAGATCACACGTATAAAACTACGCGGGCATATGTAAGTGGTCATGGTAAGGGCTGATAATTAATGAAAGCGGGCAGGGGCTAGTTTCGAGGGTACGCGACGCGGTTTTTGAGTTCTTCGTTGTATAAATATATATATATATATATATATATATATATATATATATATATGTATATATATAACAGTTATTATGTGTACAAAGTTATATTACAATTAGTACCAATATTGAAGATAATATTTAAAAGCTTACATTTAAATAAAAACAGAAAAATATTTTTCTTAAGTAATATTTGACTGGAAAAAGAAACCTAAAAGCATCTGACTAGAAAAATATGGATTGCATGTTCACGCTAATGATTCTAGGTAAAAGAATGCCTCATATGATTTTTTTTGTATAATAATCACAATTGAGTTTGCGTGGTTTTACGTTACTTTGTATAAAAAGACTAAAATTTTCCCTTCACACTTTTTCATTTGTTCGTATCATTAAAATAGTTGTTTTTTTTATTTATTTAATTAAATTAATTATGATATGTTCAAAAAAACTGTAACCAACTTCTTTAAAATAATTGAAAATTTATAAACCTAATTTAATTTTTATTCACACATTTTTTACGTACTTGTCCTTACTGGTATAATACGATTACTGATCTTACTCGTCATTACTCGTCATAACTTCGGAGATGTAGGTTGTTCAGTTCTTACTAAAAATGGTTTTAAAATATTATAAATTTTACAAAATGTGGGCGTTCTCGGCGTTTCACTCGTAGGTGCAAAAATAATATTTCTAAATTCGGAACACAGTTTAAATAAACGGAAGGCCGTGATCGGCTTAATTTGTCTATTCTTATGCTTCTTTCTAATATTTTGTACAATCCAACCTATCTGACAAATCTTAGAAGCAGATATAGATACTTGTCTACTGCATAGGACCATGTTCAGAAAATAATCCAAAATTTCTTGTTGAAAGCATATTTATATAAAACTACTTTTCGTATTACGAAAAATAGTTTTCTGTTTACTAGATCCAGATACGAGGATATGGTTCTCTATAAATGTTTTCAGGGATCATCTGAAAAAGTCCTATTTTCCATAAGCCTTATTCCAACCCTTCCTTAATTCCGTGTTGCTCCGATTAATCGTGTCATGTCAATAAGTCTATTTATTTTTTCTTATTTGTATTTAGTCTTATTTTTTCTTGCTTACTTTTAATCTATTTTGTTAATTTTTATTAATATTTCGATTTGTAAATGTTGTGACAGAGTATTTTGATAAATACCATTTATAGTCTTCCACGCAACTAAGTACTTATAATTAATTATAGTGATTGATTGAAAGAGACTGCTCATGTAGCAATAAGTCAGCCAAATACATATGCTATACCTTGCGCGATCACCAAAGGCCTCCGCTTCGTTTGCCAAAAGATGTCGGTCTTTGGATCGTAGCTGTAATGATGGGAAATTCTCGGGATAATCAGTCAAAATATAAGTCGATTTTCCTCTTGTTATAGATTTTCTAATTCCAGAAGGAATTTTGAAATCCGACATCTGGTTCCATAGATTAGCGCGAACAAGCAAATAAGTGAACTTTTCCATTTATACTTTAATATTGACAAACAGTAAAAAATGGAGTTCTTTATACATTTTAGTAATTTTTTTCAATTATTAATTTCGCTGATAAATAAAACATATGTCATTAAATAGGCTTTACAGCTAAACTTAAAACAAAACAGCTCCTCCGATCCATATAACACCAGCTCCGATCATTCAATCACTGATAGCATTACAATGTTAAATTAAATTTCGCATGATTTTACACGCTGTCCACTTATTTATTTTAATGGGCATTACGTGAAATTACATATTGTATTTTAATGAAATATTACAAAGATTTCAACATTGCTATCCTCAATATTTTCAAATACTTTGTTTAAACAGATGGATAAAGAAATACGCAAAAGAAAACGTAAAATTTCTTATATTGAATATATTTGGCGTTAATTTTGTAGAAATTCATTATTCACAATTAAATAAAACTACGTGATGTAGTATTATTTCTACTATCTTTAATTTCTTTACCACGACCTAGGTTTCGTTGTATTACAACATATTCAGGTTTGATATTAGCAAAAATTCTTTGAATCTTTGCTAATATCCCACCTGAAGATGTTGTAATAAAACGAAACCTAGGTCGTGGTAAAGAAATTAAAAATAGTAGAAATAATACTACATCACGTAGTTTCATTTAATTGTGTAAAATTTCTTGTTTCAATATAATAAAGTTTTAAAAATGCAATGTGGTAAATTTAGAACAATTTCGAATTATTAAATCGATGAAAGTTTGAAAAAGATTTAATAAATATTTTCAAGGATTGCCGAAATTACATTTAATTACTACAGTATTGATTGTATTGAACCTTTAATTGAAACGAAGTAAATTTAAACATCAAAAGAAAAAGTTGTAGACATATTTAAGAGAGCCGAAATCTTTGTGTCTGCACTAACATTTGAATTCATTGAGTATGTAGATGCACTGATATGTAGACTCAAATTGATTACATTACTGACTATATTTAAATTGTTCATCAATTATCAACATTCGAATGAATATTCAGGTTAATAATACCATTATTTTCGTTGATGTAAATTTATTACATCATTATACTAGACTACATCGCTCTTTTTAAATACGTGTATTTGGATGGAACACCTAACAAATATTAAGTCATAAAAATAATTTTGTGCAAAAATCAGGCTTTCAAACACCGACCATTAATTGCAAGTTGTCACCTACAGAATCCGGTCGTTAAACGACATCCGACAGTTTGTTTACACGCAAAACGTGTGGAAATGACGTAGACGCTAAGCGTTAACGTCTAATAATCAAACGTTATGTCACAAAAATACTTATGTAAATAGCTTAAAATCGATTTTTATCTTCTTAAGTGTTAGTGTAGGTTTTGTAGTTCGCCCCCATTAGAATTAAAATTACAGTAGTTTAATTAACTTTTTGTTTCCCTCAGGTTTAAAATGCGATATTTATTGGTGACAATATGTTTATATATACATATATATATATATATATATATATATATATATATATATATATATATATATATATATATATATATATATGTGTGTGTGTGTGTGTGTGTGTATACCTCTTATTAAAGAACAATTAAAAGTACCAGAAACCTTTGCGGATACGATTCCGAAATATGTTTTACTTGATTTTTAAATATTGCCAGTTATATTAGAAATTAAAGTTAAGTATTAAAAATGACTACGCATAAGTATTAGGTTTAAGCTTTATTCTAATTCCACATGAAGAAACTACTTGAATCTTGAAAGTTAATTTAATTTCAAATCTTTTTTCAGCTGATATAATAAGTTGAAGACACTTTGCATAATTTTTCATATTTGGTTTTTGAAGAAATTTCACGGCTTTCCAGTTTGAATCGAGATATATTACAGAAACATCTTAAATATCAACAAATAATGAATTTACCACTGATTCTTTTGAAATCAAATGCCTGCATTTTTAATTCGTTTCTTTTCGCGTATTTTCTTTAGACAAATACAGTCGCATTTTTCCTCTATATTAGGTTTTTACATATTAATACGACAACGTTGAATGTTATATATATATATATATATATATATATATATATATATATATATATATATATATATATATATACATATATATGTATATATATTTATATATATATATATATATATATATATATATATATATTTATTTAACATTCAAATCAATCCTAATTTAAGCCACTATTTTCCATAATCTTTTGCCATCGTTTTGCCAAAGGCCTAATTCCTTTTTCATGAAAGTATTTTGTACAATAATCAAAAAATTTTATCAACCACTCTTTCAAAAGCCTTTGATTTTCAAATCGTTTGCCTGTAATATAAGCCTCCAATAATGTAAAGAAATGATAATCAAACAAGTATATGTATAGTGAATAAAAAGCGTGCACAAAAGAGATCCATCCAAACTCAATAATTTTATTGCATATCGAATGTTTCTTTGCGGATCTGCTTTCATCAGACGTAGTAAACGGTTCGTGTCGATTGTCATAGTTTGTCCTTAATAGGTTGATCTTAGAGGTCATAGTTCCCTTTAGAGAAACTTTGAAATCAATTTACTACCGTGCAATAACGCATTGTACTTTCATTCACGGACTTACATATGTTTCGTGAAAGTAGTGCCGCTGAATGCATTAAAACAAAATTCATAAATTATAAGTACACGTCTCATACCTCGTCACATTTCAACTATTTTCACGTACGTTCATGCGGATTAGGATCAACAAATATATTGATCATGCGGTGTGACGCACCAGTATTTATACTCACGTGCATAGAATATTCCAGAAACTTTTAAATGAAAAGAGAAAAATATCAATACATTAGGTTGCAAGCTAATAATTTCACCATTAACCACAGCTTATTTGGCTGTTACCAGACCAAATTATGATACTGTATTTTCGGATTTAGATTAGAAGTATTATATGCTACCCTCTGTAATATAGTGGCTCTTAAATGTAACGACTTATTAGTCGAAAGTAATACATCCTCCGGGAAAATAAACTTCATAAAAAATTAGTTCTATATTTTAACATTTATTGAAACGTAGTGAAACTTATCTTGAGATCGAAAGATATGACGTAATTCTACTTTATCAAACGTTAAAATCTAAGGGAATAACTACAAGACTTGATATCACTAGATAACATAAAATCGTCGTTTCGACTTTTGAAAATTAAAGACTTCATTTTCAGTTTGAAATATTCGCTCAAAGTTGAATTCGTGATTTTTTAATTTAGTGACATCTTTTAATTTCCAATCCCTAAAAACTGTATTTTTCATTTTATGATTTTCAGTTTTAAGATATTTTAGTATAAAGAATATATGAAACAAAATTATTTCCTGGCTGACTCTAACCCTAAACCACAACTTTATTTAACATTTCTTCAATAATACCGATTAAACCAATATCCTTGGGATACACACGTCCTTTGGTCACGTATGAAATATTGTTTTCATGACAATCGATTATTTATGAAATGAAATTATGTAAGGACGGCATAAATATTCTCTAGTTTTTGTATATTTCTCTAAGTTTTCATATAAAAACAAAATTATTTAATAATTACGAGACAAATTTGCTTAATTTACTTATTCTTTAAATGCCTACCATTGCATTAAATACTAGCAAGTACTATACGTTTGAAATTTAACCTTTGTGACGTTTAGTCAATAATACAAGAAAATTCACAAAATATTGAAATGATTAAGTGAAAATGTATAACTAAATAGAATATGAATTCGAGCCTCTTAAACTAGAACGTTTAAATAAATTTAACATGAATTAAAAATTGTGAAAGAGGCTTGACCTCTTTTACAATTTATTAATTAACTAATATAGACATAATAAGTATTAATTTTTTGAAACAATAATTTTTCATAGACGTATTACCACAAGCTACATCTTAATGTACGGCAGAATCGCTTAGTATGTATTTTTTGTTATTTTAAAAGTGCAATAAATTTTATCTGTCTTTTAGTTTTCAAATTGGTCAAAATAAATAAAATAATTTAAAAAAATTATTTAATTTTATATATTAATCAATATATATAGGACATTTTAGGCTTTGCCATGCAAATAACCTTTCGTAACATGTTGTTTAAGTCAGTTAAAAACAACATTTTGATGTGTATATAATTTTATTAAAATTAATATTTTTTAAAATAATCAGTAAAAACTTTTTCCGAAAATGCCTTGGAAGAAAGGTTATAAAAAATACCATTAAGATTATTTTTTGATAGTTTAAAAATAATCAAAACCGATCTTACTTTTTTTAAAATGGAAACCACTACGTAATTTAATTCTTAATAAGTGATTAACTGACATTAACATTTCTTGGTTGTAATAAAATGAATGCGTTTTACGTTATTTTCGAGTTTTACGTGACTTTATTCGATGACCAAGTCAATATTGCGAGTTTAAGAAATAAGCATATAAATATAAAGTATATAAAGAGAAGCAATATTAACTTTATCAAAGAGTTCCTTAGAAATAGCATTTAATCTGATTTTTGGAAAGGAAATACAAGATTTATCGTTCGTCTGACTGACGATTTAAATAAAGCTTTTAAAGGATCTTTTTTTCAATTTCTGTATTAAAAACTGTTATTTTTATTCTTTTAATGCTTGGCCTCAAAATTACATTGGTCTTTGCTTAACTCTTTTATATACATTTTATTGAAACTTTCCTTTAGAAGAAGCTGTTATTTATTTATTTGTCTAATTTAATGTATCTCATTGATACATGTAGCAGTGACTTATTGCTATGAGAACAGTCTCTTATAGCTATTCAGAATACCAGTCCAGCCCCATTCGGAAAACGGTCGGGAATCAAATCCAGGTCCCCGCGCCGCCAAAGGTCGCGCGGCGTTTGATCAACCCAACATACTACGACAATAATGCCATTATAATTTATTATTGCAAACAAAGCTATTAATAACGTAATAACACAGTTTCTTTGTAAAGAAGAAAAAATCAATTGAATGTATGAAATACATGGGAAAAACCAAATATTTAGTAAATTGAAAATCAGTAATGAAATTGAAAAGCAGAAAATGTAGAAATTAAAAATTTCGTTTGTAAAGTAATACCATAACCAGGCAAAGATGGTACTTACGTATTATTATTATACGTAATACTAACTAAACCAATGTTGATATACGATGCTCTGATGCGTTCGTCGGATCAAATTTTGTGAACTGACGAGAATTTAAAAAAAGACTGGCGAGAGTGTAGGAAAATACCCAGAACTTCTATATATTAAGTTGTACCAGCCGACTTTGCAACGCCCGTATCCATTTCTACTATTGTGGCTCTTAATATCCCTGAAATGATTCTTGTGCTCATCTTAAAACCATTTTGTGGGAAAATTTAAAAATATATTTAACGATCCAAACTAGCCAACAAACCGTAACTTTTAGGTCACGCTTTCAGCTCCATATTATCTTACTGCTTTACCCTTAGGGATTTTAAGTACTTCAGTACACTTCTTTGGTTTGAAATTGTGAAACATTAAATATTTCATAAAAATGTGTTGGGTATTAGGACAATGCAAAATAATGGAAATAGATTGACAAAGAAGCAAAACGTTAACAACAGCCGACATCTTTTCTGCAATAAACCGCACACCATTCGGACTATTTTGAAAACGCTTTAAATACAGTTTACAAATTTTTAACCATACTGTTCAAGGTTTGACCTCCATATGAAGTTGAAAAGTCTTTACCTATCTCTTTTTCTGTATACTGATTTTTATACAATGTCAACAACTTGAGAAATTGTTTTTTTATTAATTTTCGATTCTCTCTAATCTAGGACCAAAATCTAATTAATTGGAATTAAAATTAAATAAAAACATCAGTGTGCATATCGAGACCTGCACAGATTTCTGGTTTCTCATCTCTTAAAGTTTTCGATGCGAGTTAACGAAAATATTTTTGTATGATTATTCTAACAATTGTAGCATTTAGAATTTTATATATTGCACGTCACTTTATATCTTCATATTTTACAAACAGAGTTTAGTAATTAAGAATATTGAATAGAACTCTTATATTATTTAAAGGCTTATTCAGTTGCACCCTCTTTGATAGAGTGTCCGGAAATAAAGAGCTTCTATTTTGCATGGATTATTGATATTAAAAAAAAAAATTATAATTTTATTGTGTACATACTGCCCACGCCGATTTCACAAATGTATATACGTAGCGCCATTCGTTGATGTACATAAGTACACTATATATTTGTGTAGTTATTGCGCGTCCAATAGCTAGCACTATGTTGTTTTTATAATAATGTGATATCTATTAATTTTTGAAAATATTAAATCTGTATTTTTTCTCATTTAGAGAATATTTTTTTCAAACTATTCACTGAATATTCTGAAAAGCCTGTCCAAATTCATTTATTGGATTTTACGCAATTTATGTGAAAACAGGCAAAAATAGACAAGCTAAAGTATAGATATAAATTACAAATATAATCTCAATGCCTTTTACCACTTATCCTTCATCACTTTTAAATTTTACAGATTTATCCTTCATTCAAATTTTCAGAAAAGTTAGATTCCCTGTTAATACAATTTACAGAAGAAATACTTTTATAACTGCACTACTAAAATGATAATTCTCTATTTTGAATATATTAAAGAAACAACGAAGTTTTTACTTGAAATTAAATAATAAGAGTAACAATTTTAATTACGTGGACCGACAATTTCTTTTTTGTTTCCCATAGCTTTACTACTTCCGTTTTTCAGCCCTTTTATTTATAGACATATGAAACCCCCTACTTCATTTAGTATAAGAATTGCTTATTTACGTACAAAAATCACATATAAATTCATTTAATGATTTGACTCTACCGAACGCGCCAAAGTTCCCTCGAGTCACTCATTGACTGGAGAACGCGTAGACAATTTAATCAGCGAGGATTTGAATAACCAACTTTACCAATTCAAATTGATACGTGTTGGCCTTAAGAAGGTCTTAGTGATGATTTTCAGATACGTTGAACTTGTAAAAGAGTTTTCATAACCAAGGGTTTTTCATTGGGCGCAACTCACTAGACCTGTTTAATTTTGTTTAATATGTCATATATATTTAAAAATATATTTAAGTAGCCTTTAGTTTATATTTTTTGAAACAAAGTATTTATGATTTTATATATATTTGTATTTTGTTTTTCAAAATATTTCAAAACTTTTGCAAAAATAAAATAAATTCTGATCAGGTGAAGGTAAATATAATTATTTAATATCACCACCAGTATTCAGATTAAATTTTTAAAAGAATACTAAACTTTACCACGACTACCTAAATTCCAAAATTTCAAAAAGAAACTTTTGCGTGGGAAACCATCCCTTTTGAATTGAAAATTCTCATTATGAATGATTATTTATAAATAAATTCATTACACATTTATTCGTTGGAAACGTCATTTAAAATAGCGATTCTTGTTAACATGATCTGAAACATATTTTTCTTGTATTAGATTCTAATTTAATATGAATATTTGTTTTTGTATATTTATTATTATTTTATTATAATAATAATAAATATACGAAAACAAATATTATTTCAGGATATCGTTTAATAAAATCAATAGTTTCATTATATATTATATATATCATATATTTCTAATATCATATATATTATATCATATATTTATTTAAGTAATAAACAAGATGAATGGCGCCATCTACGGTCTTTAGTTTGAATTGAGTCCTTAATTTTAATGAATATCACAGAAATAATTATAGAAATATCTTTTCTGACTATTCTATAGATGGGTTTCTAATGGCGTTATAGGTCGTGCAAATACCATGAAACTATTACTCGCATTTCATTTATTAGTAGGAAGAAATATTGTTTGAAAAACATCTATTCGATTAGAATGATGTTTTCTGCTTTCTTAGAGTAGTTAGGGTAGCAGGGTATTGAAACCATTTTCATTGAATAATATGTATCCAAAACTGAACCTGAGAGTTTGGCCAATATCTATATCACATTCTGTGCATCCCTGGCAGCATTGCCGGAAGGTGAGATATCATATCGACGCGTGGAATAAATTACTTGGCTAATTAGAAATTTCCCATCGGCATTACTTTTTCCGGAAAAATAATAAAATAGAGATTGAAAAATATAAATTTTCTAACTAGATATAAAACACGTTTGATAATTTTCGATTACAACTTTTTACGGGTATATTAGCCGTGCTTTCGGCTTTGCGCGCGTGGATCTTTGTTAAAAAAAATAATGTTTTTTTTCTTGAGCAACAGGCGGATGCTACACGTGCTCTACATTTAATAACAAAACAAAAAGAAGTCTATTTATTCATCATGTGGGTATCCTGATAATTTTCCTTTAACTTTTTTACATAAAAACTGCCAGGCACCTTTAAGTGGAAATAACACTTTTGAGAAATTAATAGGCAGAAAATTTAGTAAAAAATGTCGTCCATTTCGGGCCAGGCGATGTGTTCTTTTATAAAGAATACTTACATTAAAACCTCGTAAGATAACTTATCAACATATTCTGTTCACCTTGAAAAGTCAATGTAATTTCTAAAATATATGATTATATGTATAAAGTGAAAACTTTTGACTTTGTTTTTAATGAAACTTCTCTGAGAACATGTTAATTTTAATTTTTTTCGATTTACTAGATATCCGTATTTTTTGTCGCTTTTCAGTCGACTGAAAATAACATAAGGCGAGGAGATCTTTCGACGAACATGAAGAATTTGATTTTCAAGCTCCGGTCATTTTTCTTTCCGATAAACTAGTACCACATCAGATACTCGGCATATTAAGAAACTAAATTAACCGCGTTAATAACTTGCTGGCTGCACGGATTATAATTTGCGAATTATGTTTCTTGAAATAATAATATGGCTGTTAAATGTTACTTGAAGGCGTATTTACATCTTTGACGAAAAAAACCTATTTTTGGAAGGTTTATTTTAAACTCTGGGAAAATGTATTACAAATATTTGTTAATGAATAATTAGATGAGACTAGCACTTGTAATTTTGGCAGATTACTTTTTGTTATTTTTACATAACTCAAATATTTAATTCCGTGGTGTCTAATATTTTCAATTTCGTAATGAAAAGTAAGGCGTTAAAAATAATATATATATATATATATATATATATATATATATATATATATATATATATATATACACACACACATACATATATATATATAAAAAAATATATATATATATATATATATATATATATGAATGTGCAAATAGAGAGGCCTAAGATTATCTAAACAATTAAGATAAGTAAAAAATTAAGCCCATGAATTACAGTATCGTGGAATTAATTGTAAAATGTTATTACCATTTCTTTCAGATGTCCCGTCAAACTGAATATTCAGCTGATTTCAGCGTGGTCAGAATAAATGCAAAATATAAAAAACGCAAGTTTTATTTTCTTCATTTCCTTTTCATGTATTTTATGTAAGTGCCATAATCTTAATTTTAAATTTTCATTTTAGTCACGATGGGATTTCCCTGGTTGCAAAGAAGCCTATGTCATTTCCTGGCGGCCCAACTTTGTGCATTGTGATGTGAGAGTAGGACAAACCAACACTTTTGCAATATTTATTTCGATTGTTACGTTAGTTAGGATGAGATTTCCTCGGTTGGAAATAACCAATAACATTTTCTCGTCCGCCAACTAGCTGTGTGCAAAAATGATGTCGATCTGTTGCTTCATTGCCAAGTGAAAAAAGACCAAACTAAAACCCTTTAGAATTATGAATATTTATCAGGATTCTTCTGTTAGTTAAGATGAATAATCCCGGATTAGAAAGTAGTTTATATCATTTATTGGCCCGTTAATTATCTGCTTGAAGAAAATCTGGTTGATTCGTTTTTCCATTGTGGCACAAAATAAGGACAAAGAAACACACTTTCGCATTTTTATTATTAATTTTGGCTGTAATATTAGTAAGGATTAGATTTTTCGGGTTGTTAATTGGTCTATGTCATTTCCTGGCCGCCAACAATTTCTGTGCAAAATAGTAGTGTCGATCTTTTGTTTGATTGCGTCATGAATGAAGGATAAACAAACATACTTTTAAAATGTTTAATGTAAGGTGTTTTTGTTGTTTAATTAAAAATTAAATTTCCCGAGTTGGAACATAGCTTATGTAATTTTCTGGTTTGCCAATTATCCCTGTACAGAAAGTCATGTCAATTTTTGCTCCATTGCAACGTGAAAGAAGGATGAACGTATGTTTTACTTTCCAATTTTTAGAATACGTTTTCTCGGATTGAAAAGAAGCCTATGTTGTTTCCTGGCCCGCCAATTATCTCTGTGTTGAAAATTACGTTGATCTGTAACTCCATTACGATGTGAAAAAAGAACAAAGATATACAGATTTGAGTTTTTAATATTAGTTGTGATTGTTATATTAGGTAGAATAAGATTTCCAGCGTTGACAAATAGGCTACGTTATTTTCTGGCTCGGTACTATATCTGTGCAGAAAATCATGTTGATCTTTTGCTCCATTATGACTTGAAAGAAGTAAAAATAAACAATCTTTTGCATTCATGATATGAGTTAGGATTGTAGTATTACTTAGAATAATATTACTCAGGACGAAATATAGCGTATGTCTTTCCCTGGCGCGCCAAATATTACTGTGTAAAGTTTATAAAAGCGAACACGAATTGATATACAAAAACAAGCCGAAATGAAAAAAAAATTAATGAGGAGAAAAAATCGCGTAAATAAATTTATAAGTACGAACCCAAATCGTTAATTAAAAAAAGACAAAATCAAGACATTCAAAATTTAGTAAGCAAAATGGATTACGTAAAAAATATAAATATAAACACGACTTAATATTTAAAAAAAACAAAATATAGAAAAGTTAGTAAGCCAAAAGGATTACTTAAAAAAACATAAATACACACGCGAATTGATATTAAAAAAACAAAATATCCAAAAGTTTAATATTCAAAAAATATTGCGTACAGAAAGGCAATGAACACTAAATTGTAATTAAAAACACCTAAAAGTTCCAAAATTTAGTAAACAAAAAAGTTTATGTAAAAAGTATATATGAATAGAAATAAGAATTGATATACAAAAAACCAACCTAGGTATTCAAAAACTGAATAAGTAAAAATGGTTGCTGAAAAAAGTTTATTAATAAAAATATAAATGGTTGATCAAAAATGATGAATCCAAAACATGGAAAACTGCGTAAATAAAAAGGATTATAGAAAAAAAATGTAAAATACAAACACGAATTAACATAAAAAAACTAACTCAAAATGTAAAAAAAATTAATAAACAAAAGTACCACGGAATAACAATTTATAAACATACACGAATTAATATAAAAAAGACCAACCTACAATATTTAAAAGCAAGTAAGCAAAAAGTATTAAAATGAGTTGAATGACGTGGTTGAATGAGAGTTGAATGCGGGGGAAAAGGTTAAAACCTTTTCCTGCGCAAACAAATGTATGAAACCTTCAAATCGATTTTTATATAATAAATATAATAATTTTTATATAATACATATAATATAATAATATATATTCTAAAACACACGACATATTGAAAAATATATATTGCATTCAATATATAATGCATTTTCTTCCATGGTCTATCAACAAATGTCAGGTCATAATATCGTTGGTTCTAAACTAAACTTATTCCTACCGTATTAAAACAGAGATCCAAACCTGGGATTAAAATCAATTTAATTATATCTCTTTTTATTTTTATTGCTCTCTGAGCAGGTGGGAAAACGACATAGATCCAACTAGCACTGCGCCTCAGTGCACCTTTCGTTTACATGCGAGTAAAGGACAAGCAGTGGTCATCGCCAAAATGCGTCTTTATATTCCTGATAAATCATATTTTATTTTCTTTTTATTGGAATTCTATTTACTTTATTGAAAATAAAAATCAATCAAAATTTTATATGAAACGTGAACAATTAGTCTTTTTAATTCTATTCATATAGTGTTATAAATTACGGAATTAATTTGGTTTCAAATTTATATTACGAGATGATATTGGATTGTTTTTTCAGACATAAAAGATATTTCAGTCGTATTTTGGAAAAAAACCAGGACTTTAGAAATATTGTCAAGAATAATATATTTTTTCATGATAAACAAATATTTAAATAAGCTCAATCTGGTGTTGTCAGCGGCATAATACCTAATAAGTTGATGGCTGAATCAGGAAATTAAGAAATTATTCCCCATTTTTTAATGATATATAACGAATAAAAAATCTTAATGCGCTACCAGTATGTGGTATTTAGAAATAAGACCTGATGGTCATTAAAATATTACGTTATTTCCCATTTAAGTAATCTAATCGAAACCCTGTCGGGATTTAATTAAAAAATAAATAAGTTTACGGAGTAATTTTGGCTACAAAAGTCACACCAGAGTTACAAAATGAATGTTTTTTCGTTAACAAATGAATACACACACACACACACTAATATATTTATATATATATACATATATATATATATATATATTACATTCGGCATGCTTACTCTGTAATATTTATATATATATTACAGAGTAAGCATGCCGATGTTTCACGCTTTAATGTTAATTTTTGAAGTATACTTCGCGTCAAAATGCTCCAAATAAAGTCTCAAATATTTATTTCGAAAATATTTGTTACATTCGTGAAATTCAAACGAAAATTTAAAAAATGCCGTAAAAAGTAATAAAACATTTCGTAAGCAAAAATATAAATAACAGTCCCTCCACAACTCAAGGGTCAACACATTGGCAGTTGCTGAGCAGAACCGAGAGCCCTCTCAATTCCCCAAGGGCCATGTTTTGACAACTCCAAGGGACATTTCACCTTCTATTTATGAAATATACATGTGCGGCCAAATGTGAAATATTTCTTTCTTTCTATATCTTCATGTACCGGTTGTATGTTGTGGAATAAATAAATATTTATAAGAGCCACGAAAGGATAACGACCTTGTTGAAGAGATGGGGTGGTAAACCGGAAGTGATGATCTAGGGCTTGATGCAACATTTATTATATTTTATTTTCCTTGTCAAGTGACTATATCATTCAGACGAGTGGACGGCTGTGGAGAGGTTCATTATAACATTTCGAGTCAATGTTTTGGAGCATTCAAATATCATGTGTCGTTTGGGAGAATGATGGAAAAATATAGCGTATTGCATTCTTCTTCATTCAGTAATTTACAACCCAAATATTCTGATTACAATGATTTTGTGAAACCTGCACTTTTCTAAAATATTTAATTTTAATTGCAAAGGTAAAATGTAGAAATTGAACTTTTATGGTGATACCTCCATTTTCTCAATTTCTTGAATGTTTTAACAAAATTCTGAAGTGCAAGTTATTTTGTAATAAATATGTGTTTTTGGAGAAAATGCAGACAATTTTTTCCTTTTATTATAATACTCATAGCCATAAAAAATGTACACTATTTTTAACTCGTTAATACGTTTATAATGTAAATAAAAGTACGTCGTTTACTTTATTCATTGCTTAGAACTCAAGATATAAATTCCAGTTCTTAATAGTTCTGGTGTTTCTATAATAAAATCCCGCATTATAATTTAAACTTTTAATATCGCGTTTCCTGACCAAGAGAATATTATCAAAACTACTATTTGACTTTTAATAAATATTACACTGATAATCCAAATATGAGTGTTTAAGTAATCTAATATTTGCACGATTAATTGAGTAATCAGATGTAAAACTAATTAAGAATGGTACATTTCTTGTACCATTGTTCCTGTAGTTTAAGTTGATATATTTGTCATTCATGTGACAACTAAAATATTCTATGTAAAAATAAACAGAATCCAGTTCTATT
Organism: Druceiella hillmani; assembly: GCA_039881145.1. Classification (NCBI taxonomy): domain Eukaryota; kingdom Metazoa; phylum Arthropoda; class Insecta; order Lepidoptera; family Hepialidae; genus Druceiella; species Druceiella hillmani. The sequence continues at coordinate 3,502,925 of JAYKKI010000131.1, forward strand.
ATCAATTTTCTAATAGCTAATCTACCTTAAGTGTTCTGAAGCACTCATCTAAACATTAAATGCGTGTTAAATCTCTAATAGAGTGTTTGATGTAAGTGAAAAATATGTACAACATAAATATTTTTATTGAGTCTCTACACATTTTAGTATTTGTGGTTTTGACTAATTGTATTATAAAGAAGCAAATAAGATTATTCAGCAACTGAATAATTCTATATATATCCTGCCAAATGGTTATGTTGAAACACAAAAGATAGATAAAGGGCAAATATTATAAAATAAAGGTGCTGAGTGCAAAAAGTCAAAATTAATTGCAATATTAATTTTCACTGTAAAAACAATTGGTCCATAGGTCAATATTTACATAGTAATGATGGAAATCGAAATATAGAAAATGTATCGATAACATAAACCCATACTTCGTATGGCCAAAACAAAGTATTTCGCACATATTTTATTAAATTTGTTTCCTATAAAATAACCTTCCACAAGGAAAGATTTAACAGCATGGTTGTGATGTAATTAACCAAGTGGTACTTCTGTGCTTAGTGCAGAATTAAAATTATTTTAGTAGTATTCATGTACTTCAGAACCCACGCAATACATGAATAACACTAAAATAATTGTAAGATCATTATTTGTAAACTTGTTTTTCAAAAATATTTATTTTTTTTAAGAAATCCCATAACTATTCCTGTGATAAAAATAAGAATGAACTTCTACGTATTTTTTTATCGTGGTCACCAAAATGTGTTACGAGCAAATTACAAGTTTCTGAAAATATTTATTGAATATAAATATATTCATGATAAATAAATTAAAATTCAACACATTTCATGATAAACTTACAACAAACTTCAAATAGTCACATATTTGAAGTAATGAATCCTTCGGAATCATCGATGATTTTTAAATAGTTATGTACCTTTACAATTTCAAATATTTACTAATGTGACCCAGTATTATACAGAGTTATGCAAAAGCATTATGTTAAACTTTATTTTAAGTGTTGTTCAAAAATTTGCTTAAAAAGAAGAGATCTGAGATGCTTATGACAGTAAAACGAGCAAATAGGAAAAATTGGTTTTTGTTTTCATTTCGATGAAAAAATGTTATCATATAGATCTTCAACAAAACACAGGTTGAAAAAACTATAGAAATTTGTGAAATAAATTTTAAGAGCTTTTGAACGCGATGAAGAAAATAAAGGTCTAGAAACTAAAATTATTAAAATGTAAACTATTTATCAAAATTAAAAATTTTTTCCGTAATGAAGGTCTTATCGCCGGGTCCGCCTATAATAAAAGTAGGGCTTCGACTTTTAGTTCATAAAGTTTGTTTCATACTTTTTCCTAACCGAATTTTAGTTTTTGTTTTATTTCGAAGTTTTTAGTGAATAATTTTTAGGTAATACTTGGTTTTACATACTAGATATTTTATTCATGAAACCGAGATTCTCATTATTGGCTGCCATATTGATTATACATAGAATATTAAAATACTTCCCTTCCTTTTGAGTACCATGAAAAAAATATTAGTTATATTTTTTTTACGATGAATCATATATTAGATACTCACAAATACATATGCCAAATCCCTTAGTAGGTAAAGAGCTTTTTTAATATTTATGAAACCTAGTAATTCCAAGTAAATATAAAAGTAATTTTCTAATTTACGTTTTCAATTATATATCTATTATATAAAATAGAAAATGTCAACAAGGTGACGGCCAGTGGGCATCGTTTTGTATTTTACTATGGCTTCGTTATTCCCAATTTAAAATTAATTTTCACTAATTAGATACATTTGTGAAAATCGATTCAATAGTTTAGCCCCCAGGATACCCCCAGGATACCGTTGTAATTACTTTTCCACTAGCATAATTTGCCAATATTGTAACTCTTCTATTTTCGGCCTGTCATAGTTGGGTAAAAACATTTTTTTTATATGTACATATATATATAAAAAAATCAATGGATATGTAATGGAGATTCATATTTATAATTGCATTTTCCAGTAATTTTGAAGTTCAAAGAAAAAATAACAATGCAATGATTGAAAAAGAACAGCAATGTAAAATTGCAACAATGCTCTGTTCGACGAACAGATTAATATATAAATTATCAAATTCAGCATATTCCTCTTGAATGAATGCACGCACAATATACATAGACTGAATTATACTCGTTTACTGAAGATATGTGTACATTTTACTACAAAATGTGTGAATTTATAAATCTCAATATTAACTCGTTTTGGAAACTATAAAATTGCCTAAAGTTGAAAAATAATTACTACAGACCCTATAAAATATAGGATTTGATGTAAATATAGTTACTTTTTAAGATACACTATATAAAAATAAATAAAAAAAGTGAGCTCAGCAACAATGTTATTTGCATAAGCATTACTTATCGGGCAAATTATTACTTTTAGCAATACTTATAATAATAGGGTTATTGACTTCGTTCACATTTCGGTGAGACGACAAGAAACAAAAATTATTTTCGTTTCGTAGAATTTTTGTATCTCTACAGCAATCTACTTATATTATTATCACTATGCTTAACATTTTTCTCTTCAGTTGTATCCGGAAAACTTGATAAAAGTTATAAATGTCTCAAATTCTATAAAGCAATAACAATATCGTTAAACATTAAATTTTTATTTGAAACCACTAAATCAATTCGACCGCTGTTTGTTTTTCCGGAAGTTCCTACCGTCGAATAGCCTCCGTAATTATCATAAATGTTGATGGCTTAAGTTACAAAAACTTGGGTCATAATTACAGGTCTCGTAACTCCATGCAGGGGTCTACACGTTGAAGCTCATGATCTGCACTCATGCTTAATATAGTGAGTGAAATAAAAACATAATGAAACATAATTCGAACTTGAAGTTGTAAATGAAAAAGCTATAATATTCTCAAAATAAATAATATATTTTGTAAAAGTTGAGGTTCATAATAGAAAAATACGTAATTGATAATTTTGAAGCGATAGAACTAGTATGTAGTTACAAAATGTAGTTTAAGGTAAAAATGCTGTATGCTCACTATATTACAGTAAAATAGCAAGAAAAGTTTGTTTTGTATCCATATAGCCATAAAAGATGTGATTAGTACCCTAGTTAAATAAATATAATCCGCACAATGCACAGGAAAACATCGATTCCTTTGAGATGTGTTTTTGTTGAATAAAGCTACTTACACTATTGACTGTTATTATAGGAAGCGATTTCAATATTACAAAGTTGGTATTAAGTATTATTATAATATTAATATTTTTACCTTGAAGAATTTTTTAACTTGATAAAAATGTTACAGTTTTTTATTAGTGATTTGAAGCAATTTTTGGTATGTGGACAAATATTTTTTATTTTGTTAGTTCACCGACGTTAGGTCGAGATGACAAGCATCTCATTTTAAGTATATCTTAAGTTAAAAAACTTAACGAAATTCGTTTAGCAAATTTTAAGTTTGTACAAATGAAAAAAAATGCTGGAAAACAGACAGACGAAAATTTTCCTCCTCATTCTGCTCCCTTGGCCTAAACATGAGGGCTGTAATATTTTATACTCCTTCCAATCAATCCACTTCCTAGTAAATTTTCAATAACAAATTACGTAATGCATGTACAAATAAATATACAGACTAAGTTCCAAATTAATTTTTTCGATAATGGCATTAATATATGGACTATTTCCTTTTTTCTTTTATTTTATATTTTATTTGTCTATTTGAACGTTGTTTACTATATTTGATTCTCTTCTGTTCTCCTTTTTTTGCTGTTCTGTTACTGTTACCTTTTCTTATTGCGATTTTTTTATCAAAGTGAAATGGTGCTAATCTCTTCATGGTATATAAATACATATTAATCTGTGAGTTAAATAGAGCATTGTTGTAATTTTAGCGCCAGTTTTGTGACTTAAACCGTCAACATTTACGACAATTACGGACGTGATTTGACTGAACGGACTTCCCTAGAAACAAACAGCGGTCGAAAAATGTTTTTTATTGCAGTGAAATGGAGCTAAACTCTTGATAAATAAATAGTAATAAATATAAATAGTAAGAAGTGAGTCTACGTAGATAGCGATTTTAATGTAGACTTTTAGTGTAATAAATAGTAAGTCTACGTCGATAGCGATTTTAATGTAGACTTTTAGTGTAATAAATAGTAAGTCTATGTCGATAGCGATTTTAATATATTTATTGATAATACTGAGACATGTAAACTACTATGTGTATATATGTGGCATTATTTCAGCCTAAAATTTTATTTTAATGCGGAAACTTCTGCCACTAGTGTTCCTTTAGTCTAAAGTAATTTTTCACGTTTGTTCTTTGCAAAGTTACACGCCAGTTATTCCTTTATTCTTGATTATTTTACACAACGGTTGTCGCTGTCATGCGATTATCACCGTGGTGTACTGAGTTGATCATAAGGTGTACGGTTATCATCGTGAAGTACTGAGTTGATCAGAAGGGAGTACGGGCTTTCAAGGCTCGTTGCACTACCGGAATCCGGGTTCGATTCCCGGCGACTAGTCGAGTGGAACTGGATGGATTGTCTGGTTGACTGTAAGAGATTATTCTTGTGTAAAAAGTTCGTCATATAAATGCATTAATCTAGCCGTCACCATAGTGTGTTGAGTTGATCACTATGCATACGAAATTTGACTCCGCGACGCACCGCGGGGATCCGGGAGCCATGCCCGGCCGCTCGTAGAGCGGGGCTGAACTGGTGGTCTGGTTGGCTGTAATAACTTAATCTCTTAGCAATAAGTCAACCATATATATCAATTAGATACATTAAAGTATATAAATAAATCAGTAAAATATGTAAATAAATATATAATCATTAAATATTAAAATATAAAAGAAAGTAGCTACCCCTGTCACATAGCCTCACAACAAGTGCCTTCAATGGACTCCATCGTCCAGTGACGTCATCCATTAAGAAGATGTACAGAAGTTCTTTGAATATAATTACGTGGAATTACTATTTGAGTTTTAAATTCAAGATATCTATGCTTTTACTCTTAGACATAATAAACTGCGCGAGCTTTGTTGGTTTGTCTTTTTTATGGTAAGTTTTGTGGATTAATTTAATTTTCTTTAATTTTTTATGAAATTAAAAAAGTTCGTAATATTACTACCTTACTAAAAGCTTCACGTTGAAGAAAATTTTATTTATGTGGATTTTAAAACATTCTAGGAGATTCTTTGCGTTCTACATAACAAATATAAATCTGGGGATAATGATCGTTTAATTTTGTTTTTTTTTAAATACAATATAAAGCATACAAGAATTAATAAATATAAATATATATATATATATATATATATATAAATATATATATATATATATATATATATATATATAATATATATATATATATATATATATATATATATATATATATATATTAACAAGATATTTCGAAACTAGTTATGCTGATATTAATATTAAAAGTATCTCAACTTTTTACAAAAATCAACACAATTTTTCCATTAAATTGTAAACGTGATAAAAAATAATACTGAAAAAGGCATAAATTCCTCTTTAAAAAAGCAACCAATATAATATAGCCAGAAATAAAATAAAAGCAGCTAAGATCTTGTAGAGCTTTACTAGTGAAGCATAAATAACTGAGTTAGAGCTTAGAGTCTGAATTTGTTGAATATTGACCGGCGACTTCTATTATATATAGATTTTTAAGAATACTTATAACATCATCTATCGCAATACTTATAAAATTACACCTTATTAGGTAAGTACGCTTTGTACTGAAACGTTTATCTATCGCAGTCTTCAGTGGATTCTGAGTGCTTCTGAGTGAGTATACATTTCATCGAAATGCTTTTTGTTGCATAATACACAAATAAATAAACAGGCTCACATATAAACAGAGCAATTTTCAAAAACCAATATTTTGTGTCCTGTTAATTTACTTCTCTTCCCCTGAATATTTTTTTGTAAATTCGCCACGACCATTCTAAAGTTTTATTCCATGTATGGACAAAGAGTAATTAACAATTAAATATAATTTTATAAATTGGAGAAACGAAGTAAGTTTATAACAAACACATACAATATATTTATGTGCGCATGATGACCGACAAGGATGTCTGCTTTAATGAGTCTGGGTATTCAGGTTGTTTACTTAAGAACGTACATTTTCCACATTACTACATATTCCAATTTTTTCAGCAGCCACTTTTCGCTACTCATGTTAAGTTTAATTCTGTTTCTACTTTTTATTATTTAATATAAGCTTCCTTCTTATTTCATTACGTATGTTTTAAAATTTATACATATATATATATATATATATATATATATATATATATATATATATATATATATATGAGAAGTTGAAAAAGTTGAAAAGATATGAAACATTAATTTTAATAATTAAATTAAACTTGCATATATTTTTGTGTCAAAAGAAAGACCTTTAAGTTAATGATAATTATATCAAATTTGATAGCAGCTTGGGTTCTAATCTATTGATAATAACATTTTAGTATAGATATTTTTCCAACTGCTACTTAAAAATAATTAACCGATATCGCATCAAGCACACTCAATAAATTCAACAGCGCAGTTGTCACGTTAACTGTTCCTTATTAAAAAAATGTGTTCGTACCTAGTAAAATAACAGCCATTGAGATATATCTTCATGATCTTGGCGAAACTTATCTCATTAGCTTGTCATGTAAAGTATTTATATTGTTTTATTTATTGTATTCATAAAGTAGACCTAGCACATATAAAATTGAACCATTTGTTCCATATGGGCCTTATGACTGAAATCATTAGTCTAATAGGTGGTGTAAAAATGTGAATTAAAAAAAAATTTAAATGTTTTAAAGAAAGTGTCTCTTTCTCAAAATTGAATGACAAAGTCGTTTTGCGTGGCATCACTCGTATGCGATAAATTACCAAAATTTTTAGCCAGAGTTTTACCAGAGTTTTTAGCAATTTATAGTATGTGAGCAACTATTTGTAATTTGTTAAAATTTATACAACTTATAAAATAATAATTTTTCCACATCCAAGTCCATAAGATCGTATTATGCATAGTCCCTTCACCTAGTTAAAGTTGTAATCGGTAAATGTCTTTTAGTAAATGTATAAAAAAATATTTGTATTAAAGTTAATCAAACGAACTATTTGCATTTTGAATCTACATATTTTTCTTAAGTAATAAAATAATTAAACCAATTTGACATAAATTCATGTAGTTTTAAAAATGGATCAACCCTGTGAATTGTTTTATGTGAATAATTTTGAATGAAAGTTTTAAAATTATAGTCAGTATTAATTTTTTATACATATAATTGCCCACATAATTATATTGTATCCGAACGAATCTGAAAACACATACCCAGACAAAACTATTTTTGAGTTTCCATATTTCGATTTTGTACCTCTACTACATATGTTTTCTTTTATCCATAAGATGAAAAAATTAAAATGGTTAATGAAACATTTGAAAAATTATATATTTATAGATATATATATATATATATATACATATATATATTTATATATATACATATATACATATATATATATATATATATATATATATATATATATATATAAATATATATATATATATATATTCTTTATAAAGAAAAAAAAAATTTACCTCAATTAATGAAGACAATTTCAAAATATACAAAATTAATTTTCACAATTAAATGAAACTACGTGATGTAGTATTATTTCTACTTTCTCTAATTTCTTTACCACGACCTAGGTTTCGTTGTATTACAACATCGTTTTCGTTTCATTTTCGTTGTATTACACAAACCTAGGTCGTGGTAAAGAAATTGAAGAAAGTAGAAATAATACTATATCACGTAGTTTCATTTAATTGTGAATAAAGAATTTCTACAAAATTAACGCCAAATATATTCAATATTCAAAATAAATTTTAATTACGCTTTCTAAAATGTAGGGAAATGTTATTAATGTATAAATTTTTCACTGATTTGATCAATGTTAGTTACTCATATAACAAAATTTTATAAGATTTTAGTCACATATTTACCTTCGCTTTTTTAATTCCGCAATAAAAATAATTTCCTCTTACCGTAGTAGCATAATCTATCATAACAATAAAAATTATCGCCCTTCGCTCGTTTTAAAGTTATATTTACGCCTTCTTCCTAGCGATAATGAAAATAGAGTTATTAATGTTTATTTTTAAATTAAAATTATTTAAGGATTTAAATTACTTTCAATTTTTAAATATTCTCCTCTAAAATTTAGATTAGGTATTTATTCGTTGTGTAATGATTTCCTTAAATTTATTTATTCATAATTAAATCTGTGTTTTCCAATATTACTTTATTCTGGCAGAAAATATCAAAATCTAAAAGGTTTCGCCTTACTGAAGATACATTCCCTAGTCAATACAATAATCTTCCTACGCAAGCATTTACTTTTACGGAGACGAGATCTGTACTTGTATAATAACGAGTAAGGTTATCTAAAGCACACATTTAAAAGGGTAGTTGAACAAGCTTTCGGTTCTAACTATACTATTCAAATCGGATTTATTTTCATCGGCAAAATAATTTATTTTACGAAATCTGCGAAAGTTTCCGCCAGCCAATGCAGAGTTGTATTCATTTTGCTTTGTTTACTGACTTGCGTTATTACGTTGATATTTTAGATTTCAGCCAACATGACTTATTTTCATATTTACTTAATATTTCAGGCAGTAAATTAGTATTACTGTCGAAGTCGATAAATTCAGGTAAACAAACGATTGCAAAATAAATAGAGAATCGTTTCATGAATATAGAAATTTATAATTAATCTAACATTCATTAGTAGAATGGCAAGAGCAACACCGATGATATTCATCGGTATTATTATTTTAGTGCGTTGTTATTTTTAATTGGAATATTAGGAATTCATAATTTTATATATACCATCCTTTATCAGCTTATTATCAAACTGATTGAATTGTATACTAGGATTCACAGTTCATTCCAATTTTAATTTTTTTGTCGACTTATGTAAACAGTTCATATCGTACTTAAATGCGTTAATTCTCCATAAGTTTACAGAAATAGTAACTCCTCTATTTCCATTTAATAATCCTCACAATATAGAATCTTCCTCAACAGCCAAAATAATAAGATGTAATATGATGAAGCGATACCTGTTTGCAAGAAAATTGCTATCGATACATATACGAATATATGAATATTATCAAATAATAAATAAACAAACAAGTACACAAAAGATTAGTTTTATATTTTGCCTCTATTGGATTATTTTTGTTATTAACAAATGGTTATAATTTCATAACGCATTTATATAATTATATACATATAGTTACTCATTTGGATGCATCTAGGAGAGAGAGAATTTAAAGACCACTGTCTCTCCTTCAATCTCTCCAGTGTAGAAGGCGAGTATAAAAGTGATTGTAAATTCCCCAAATGGTTTCGATTCTGTATTTTGATTCCATAGAAGACGGCTACAAAGTATAATAGGAACAATGTTCCTATGAAAGTAAATACAAAGCGTGATGATGGCTATTAAAATAAATTTATTAATATATTTCATAAATTATAAAAAGTGTATTAATATTTTTTAAAGTAAAACATTTCTAACCGACTAAGCTTTAAAATAAATGAAAACATTTTATACCATCAAACAATTATTCTATAATTATCATTTATATTTATTATAGAAATGAAGCGAGAAGCGTAAAATTATATTGCGTTTTAATTAACATATTTCGTAACATGAACTGATTATAAGTTCATACGAATTCGAAATACTGTAATTACGAATATGTTGGAAAAATTACTTGTTTGAAATTTTATATTAATACAAATTTAATAACGAAGTGAAAATATTAACATTTTTTTATTAAAATAAGTGTTTTAGTATAATATTATGTGCCAAACGAATATAATGCCTGGGGACGTTTGGTAGAAACCAACTAATTACATATTACTTACCAGTCTCTGATACCTATTAGACACGGAACCTAGAATTCATATTTGCTATAAGCGTAATGGAGTTTCCGAAGTCATAATATGCGATGTCTGGTATTTTTTAAATATACCTCAAAATACATTTAGGATTGAATCAATTATTTATCTAATTAACCATGGGAATAATTTGACATTTAAAACTTTATACTAGACATCTTAATATTCGACGTCTAATGGAATTACTAGGAGAAAGCACTTAAACAATCTAACAATATTATTCATAATAGCACAGCCATGAATTCAAACACTTAAATCAATCTGTAATTGTGTATTAATAAAGTCTCACTAAATAATATATAATACAACTGAATTTTAGGGCAAATATACGCTTACTCAGTAATCGTATTTTAATTATATCTATTTCAAAAATATCTCTCGTAAACAAACAAACAAAATTTCAGAGAAAGAATACATTTGAAAAAGAGGAAATCGGCAGTAATAATGAAATATCATAGTCCTTTAACTGACGCTTAGTACTTTCTACGTTTTGATATCATAATGAGACCTGACTTTGTTCTTTTTAGTAAAAACTCAAATATTTTTTTAGATAAAATCCCAAAGCATTAATTAAAATTTTTAACACGCCTAAATGATCACCAAATTTACTGCAATAAAAAAAACTACGGGTCATATTTATCATGATGTATTTGAACGGTTTTATATTATTTTACTCACGACATATTTGCTTGGTTTAATATTACCTACGATGTATTAGCATGGTTTCAATGTTACCCACGACGTATTTACACGGTATTATATTACATACAACGTATTTCATATTACCCAAGGTTTATTTTAATTTAATTTATTTATAAAATTATTACTAACATTTATTAAAAAACGCTATAGAGTGCTTCTTTTTATTTAGGTAAATACCGACTTATTTTAGTGCCATCTATACCACCTGTCAGTGCTATTGAAAATATAGAGCTATTACTAATTTAAAATTTATGTCATGTGAATTTCGCATTTATTTAAGCTTTTTATAGTGCCATACAGAACTTGTGAACTGTTATGAGTTTTAGATTTTGATTACATATTATGCATACATATATATATATATATATATATATATATATATACATATATATAATTTTGTCAAGTGAAAGCCCAAAGATAGAAAATAAATTTTCTTTTATTTTTTATCATGCTAACTGGCTAATTGTGTTAAAAAATATTTACTTACGTACATCTTAACATGGCTACAACAAATTAACAGAATTGAGTATTTGCAACATCAGATTATGAAGATGAATTTGATACCATTTTAAACAAATTTCATGTAATTTTTTTCAGAAAGTGCATCAAAAATCTTCTTATTGTACTAGCTTTATGAACTAGAAATTTAACGTTGCTACCTTTACGAATTAACCCTGAACGGATATAAAGTGTAGTGAGTGAAAAAAATATAATTTTTTGAGTAATTTAGGAAGTAAAGATTTAATTGAAATAAACTAAACTTTGACCTATGTTCGTTATAAAGAGTGACAAAATGACGTAAGCGTTAATTCTTCTTAAATTATTATTAATTGTGTGGGCCAAATCAGTCAAAGTAGTTATTCACTCGTCTATCTACTTCTGCACGTACTGTTTAGCTGCACTTGTTTAATAGTTTACTTTCTTTAAAGACTTTTAGATTTTTTCCCGAACTTTATTACTACTTATATTTGTAATTACTTAGATTGATAGTATTCTATAAATTGTACATCTTGAAAAGGTAAAATTAGAAAAGATTCTAATATCCCACCTGAAGGTGTTGTAATAAAACGAAACCTAGGTCGTGGTAAAGAAATTAAAGATAGTAGAAATAATACTACATCAGGTAGTTTCATTTAATTGTCAATAATGGATTTCAACAAAATTAACGCCAAATATATTCAGTATTTTTTAACCATGGATACTACAACATCCAGTAACGATTATTTCAACCACTTATCAACGAGAATGATGTTTGACAACGAACTTAATATGAAAAACACTAGATGACATATAATTGTATATAGTGAGACTTTATTAATACTAAATATACTTGTGCATTTATAATGTACAGTGCTTTTAAGTCACACAATATTACGATTTTTGTACCATATTTTTCTGGTTCGTAAGAAATATACAATCAGCAGGGGCGCCTGCTCCTAGATCCAAGGAGGTGTTCAACATAGTGCCAGCATCAATGCGAGTGTAAAAATCAGTACTTTTTATAATATTATCGAATAATTTTCTTATTTAGCAGATATTTTGATGGCGACAATCGACCTGCTCTCCAGCGTTCTTGATACTTATTTTATCTTTAAATTTTGAAAAGTTTATAAAGAGTTCAAATCAATACCCAAACAGAAAGTAATTTAAAACTTTCTGTTAATGTCTTGTGTACTACTTCGTCTCTATCTAAAACACCGTTACTCTGTCAGTTGCTTTTGCATTTTTGATGCTGTAATGTGATTTCTACATTACTGAAAGAATTACGCTCCAGAATTTATCATCAAAAATAAAAGATCAAACTTTTAATAGTTTAAACCTTTGTTTAGTAGATTCTTTATTAGTGCTGATGGTGGCGCACTTTTTCTAATCTATTTGTGCCTTTTTACACCATATTTCTTTTCCGGTATATTCACATTTTTTAATATTACTTATTGTTGGTAGTAGGCTTGCTAATATATGGTCGCCTTCTAAATCTAACAAAGATTCACCTTGATAAAAATCTACATCTTATTTATCAAGTTCGCTGTTTGACTCTGCAGCTCTAACAAGGCCATTGTCATCAGGATCGCACTCCAGAAAACGTTCAATACCAATTATTCAAATGAATACCGGAACCCGCCATATTGCTTCACAACACACATAGACAACAAAATAAATTCACTTCTAAACACAAATAAAAAAACAAATATATTACCACATTTACAACTACCAATGTCGGAAAAATTTCATGCAAATATTAACGTATTTTTTAACAATTAAATGAAACTACGTGATGTAGTATTATTTCTACTATCTTTAATTTCTTTACCACGACCCAGGTTTCGTTGTATTACAACATCTTCAGGTGGGATATTAGCAAAGATTCTAATAACCCACCTGAAGATGTTTTAATACAACGAAACCTAGGTCGTGGTAAAGAAATTAAAGATAGTAGAAATAATACTACATCGCGTAGTTTCATTTAATTGTGAATATTGGATTTCTACAAAATTAACGCCAAATATATTCAGTCTTTTTTAACCTTGGATACTACAATATCCAGTAACGATTATTTCAACCACTTATCAATGAGAATGATGTTTGTCAACGAACTTAATATGAAAAACACCAGATAACATATAAAGATGGAAGACACAAAGCTGTATTGCATTACTTACTAAAATATTGTCTCTTTAATGATTAGCCCGGAACCTGAGCACCCCGGGTAGGAATGAAGGTAAAATTTAATCATACCGAAAAAACCTGAAGAAGCGTACATTCGTACCTATATTCATGTCAAAAATTATCCACATATATTTTCGACTCCACCTAGTAGCATATTCGTTGTTGAATAAAAAAAAACAAGTACAATGTTAATTTTTATTAATAAAATTCACATACTTGAAAAGTACACCAATCCGTATTAGGATATTATTCTTATATTTCAATTTATTCAAATGTTAATTCTCATTTGACTCTCATAGAGAATGGTCAATAATAATCATATCTTCGCTGAAAGCAAGATTTAATTCAGTTTGATAGTAGTTAAAATACAAACATTTTAATATCTCTTCGAAATATAAACAGTATTTGTAACAATTTGTAGAATTAAAATAAAATACAATTTACTAGTCAGAATAATAAGAAATTGATATAGTTCTGAATTCTCGTTATCCGCGAGTATAATTTTTTTATAATATTGGGAATACCTTGCTCTTGTGATCTATATTCTAAAAAAACAAACTCGGTACTCATAAAGTTTTATCGCGGGGTAAATGTGAAAATTTTAAACGTGGGATAAACCCAGGAAACCAATATTCGGGTGTTTTGCACTCCTTTCTCTCGATACCCTCTAATGCTATGTTCTCCATAAGTTCAGAATTTATCTTTAAATTTAGACAGAAGATCACCTACCATTACAGAGGTGAATATACTTCAAATTGTTTGAGATTTTTATGTAACATTTATTGTATAATCTGCGCGGCATCATATTTATTTAAAAAAATAACGTAACATCTAAATTATTCAATGAATTTGTACATCAATCTTTAAGAAATAATGTCACCTTTCCAAATAAGTACAGCTGGTAAGAATGGATAAAATAAACGCAATTGAGTGTGGCATTTCTTCGTTATTAATTTAAGAACCAATTGAGATAATTTTGAATATTTCTCGTGTATAATAAATGAAGATATTCGTAATTCCCCAACACAAGTGAAATAATTTATTTTATTTTGTACGAAATCACCATTCTATGTCCTAACTAATTTTAATATCCTAACTAATATTATACATACCGAAAGTTTTAAAGGATGGAATAATATTTGTTTTTACATTTTCTATTTTTACTAACGGATCTATGTCAAATATGGCACCAAAATAGATTATAGCAGTATTTAAAATATTAAAAGTTTTTTATTCCAAAATCTGAAGTTCCTTCGGTGCAGGGTCCATTTTTTTCGATATTTACGAGTATCATGTTGCTATTTACCCATGTAGTATTTTTTGTAAAGACCGTTTTCTAGGTTTCCTCTTAGCTTGTATTAAATTAAATTCTGACGAATTTCCAAAATCCAAGCGTATTTTACATGAGACAGCATATCTTTTTTTTAACTTTTCTCACTGGATATCGGTGTTACTAGGGAACGCGAACGGATTTTGCAGAAATCTGAACAGAGGTAAATAAAAGCTTTGGTTGACAGGCCACATTATTGCAGTCCACTTCAACGAAATTGCGAACAGAAACTAATGAAAAAATGTAACTATTTTTTCAGAAGTTTTGAAAATTAATTGGAAAGTAAATATTTATACGTTTTGAGGACTGCTATTACCGATATTATGAAGAGAAACTCATTTCTCTCGATGCTAAAGGAAAATAAGTACAGTATTTCACGATTTCTCTACCAAATATTGGTAAAAAGAAGTGAAACCATTAAATTAAAACACACAAACAATTCGAAGCCCTTACAAATTTTAGTTTTTAACCATAAGAGAATGAGCAAAAAGAGGAAGAGCTGGTAAACTTGCTTTTTTATTTTGAAACTATTTTTTAGGAACAACTCCACCAAAATTAAAAAAGTTTTATCTAAATATTGCAATTTTTAATGGTGTTAATTTAACCAATGATAAAAAAATATAAAATTATTTTATTCTATCATTTTGCTGGTAAGTCATTGGCGCAACGATAAAGCGTTCGATTACGTACGGAACGCGCCTGAAGTCTGAATTCGAATCCCGATGATTGCGTCATTTCTTGTTTGATTTCTTTTTATAAAAATTTTTTTTATTAATAGAATTCAAATAAAACTCCTTCTGTCCTTCACATGAGGTGTACTCAATATATCACATTTAAGAAAAGACGCATTTTTTTTTTGGAGAAATATATTTATTTATTATGTGGCGCATTTTAAATGAAATTATATAAATTAACACATTTATTATGGAATTATTTATTAAATTAATTTTACTTGTTTTTATTTTTGGATTTAGAATTCCTCATATACATAGGATAATATTGTTCGTCAAAGTTGTCACTTCTGCTCTGTGTTTTCAAGTACAAGTATTTCTTTTTTAAATATGCCCTAACCAGCCAAAAATTCTGAAATGTTAGCATTTTAACTTGACACTATTATTTGCTTAATTATTGACGTTGTCATGCCTAATTAAAAATTTAGTTACCTTAATTTCTTTTATGTTAAAAAACGAAAGTTCTGAAAACTTTCCCTAAATTTTTTCTATTTTTAGTATTTACTTAATTATTTATTTTATTTGTGTACTCGACTCGAGAATATTAAATATTGAATATATTTAGGATTAAGTTTATAGAAATATAATATCATTTATTACTTTAACTAGTTAATAAAAATGAAGTAAAAATCAGTTAAATTTTTTCGCAATACGGAGTTTGGAAATTTAATTGCAGTTATAATTTTATATCCACGTGCGTAGTCTTCGATTATCACATTTAGTAAAATATTATTTTCTCTTATCAAGCAGTTTTAGAAGACCACATGTTAATCAAAAACCATAAAAGGAACGCAATGTTCTTAGAAGTGTTCGTTTCTTTCGAACTCAGTAAAGAACATTGAAAATTATACATATATATATATATATATATATATATATATATATATATATATAAATTAATAACCGAATTATTTTTACGAGGGATTTAAGAGGGAAGTTTAAAATTATTTCAGATTGTTTCGAAAAATTTGACGATCTTTAAATATGCCAATTAAAGACTGAAGTAATTTTAAACAAACATTTAAATAGGGTAAAACAACACGCCGGCTTTTCAAAAGTATATCCATAGCACGAAAATTAATTACGAAAATTTTGCCCTGGAAATGCAGTCGCCCAATAACATTCCGCAAACATCACCTTACTCGTAACAAATTCAATACTTACCACAAGCTCGCTCATTCCATTAATCACAATTTACCTTGCGCCATCAATACTGATTTGCGAACCCACATCCATCAATGCTGACATAGTTCGCGCTCTCACCCAGAGTACAGCCTTAAAGCTTAAAGCGGAAAATTCAGCCTTGTCTGCTGAGGATTGTATTGCTTCCTCAATTATCTTACTATTGAGGTTTAAATACAAAACTTTCCAAAGATATAAATTGATTAACTGCTTTAAATATATGTAATCGATTAACTGATTTAGTATTTCGGTTGATGTTACTACATTATTGACTTAAATTGATCACAAGCAACAGTTTTTATTATTCTTAATGTTTTTCGTTGACGAGCAGGACGCTTAAGGTAAATTATGTGATATTTGTTTATTTCAACATTAAGGTCTTTTGTGCAGGTATATATAATTCATGAAAATTTGTAAATATATTCAGTTATGAGAATAATTACATAACATAAATATAAATTAAAATTTATATTTTTTTGCATTCATATTCAAATATATAGCTATACCTTGATTTAATTTTGCATTTCCTGATTATCTGGAATTAATTCTTTGAAAATCTAGAAAAAAATTATTATTGAAAACAATACCGTCATGTATTATATGCGCTTGTAACTGATATAGCTAAGAAAACAAGATTTTGTTTACATAAATAAAAATTTAACAATGACGTGTAATATATTTACACACACAAAATATCTCGACAGTGACAAAGGCGCGCACGTCCACGAGCACATGCACGCGCACGGGCAAGCGCACGTTCACGGCCATGCACACGCGCACGGTCACGCGCAATCACTTACACACACACACGTACACACAACGAAGTCTAAAAGCGAGTTCTCAGTATTATAAATTTATCGCTATAATAATCAATGGAAAATCACGGCATTGTTTGATAAATTAGTAGATAAGGAGTAGTTTGATAAACCAAAATTTTTCCACTTAGTGCAAATATTTGCGTTACTAAATATTTCAGTAAAAAATAAAAATTTTAATTTTTATTCTGTAAAACTTGTAAAGTTACCAACATTTTACCCTTATGTTGCAAGATCTTTATTTTGTCATTTTATTCATATTGATTCTATTTTCTCCATGTTAAAAAAATACTTTTAGACTTAAAATTACCTTCCGTAAGTGAATTACACATTATTTTCATCATTTCATACACTTACTTCACATACTAAAGCAAATATAACTTTGGCACATACGTTAGGATAACTTTTATCCTTCCCAATACCCTTCTTACCATAAAATATTATACATTGAAATGTTAATACACGCCCTTTTTGCATACAATTTGTTGCACCTAAAGTACGAATTATTGATTTGATTTCAGAATGTACGTAATAGTAAATTAATATGTCTGAAGTATGTTAACATAATGGAATAATTATTACCGTTTAATATTTTAATGGTGTAAGTTAATTAAGCTAAAAATATTGTAGTTTCTGAAGGAATTTAGCCAGTTTAACGACTGTTCTGTTACACAAAATGCGAGTTATACTTATATATAAAATGTATGACATCTGAATGTATGTCTATAGTATCGTATAGCAATTATATTATAATAACAAAGAATGATTTGAAATTTAGGTATTTAGTCTACACAAATAAGTTTCAAAAACTTTACCTCTAACCATTAAATAAAATCGCGGTTTAAATACGGTGAAGACATAGTGAAATAGGTTCATAAAGCAACAAGAGAAAATATTTTCCAAGTGTGCTATAGAATGTTCAGTTAAATTAGACATTACCTGAGAAAATTTCAAATTTGTTCCAAATTCTCTTCTCGCAAAGTTCAAATGAAAAAAAACAAATTATTAAAATAAAAACGGTCATATAACATAAAACCTAAATGGGACAATAACCTTTAATAAATATATATAAAACATATAAAACAACAAATATATAAAACATTACGAGCTAGTAAATTGTATATAGAAATAACAAAACCTAAATAGAAATAAAAATATTTCCTTCATATAATTTAAATCGATTCTAATACATGAAATGGAAAAAAAGGAGGTTTGTTTATTTATTTGTCGGTTCACGTTTATCTATGGGACCTTATACTTTATTGTTTAATTTAAGAAAAATTAAATTAAAGTACTTTGTGGAACATATATCATTACACCACTAATTAAATACTAAATATAAAAAAGTCGGACAACACTGTTTAAATAGTACAAGGTAGCGAGAAACTGGCTCATTAATTGATTAATGACGCCGGGTGTTTGTGGCTGGTTTTGTTTACCACGGGGCAAGATAAGATTAAAGAAAAGAATTCTACATAGTTAAAACTGGGAAGTACCGTTAGTCGATAATGAAATTTGTGGTATAATAACGTTATATAAAATTATATAAACTCGCTGGTGTCTCAAAATACCCTTTTTTCAGAAAAAAATTAAATTAGCCTTAAACAGAAAAAAATAACACACACTTAAGTTTCCATTTTAAGATAAGTTTCTGTAGCGTATGTTTATTTTTTTCTGTGTTGTGTTTTTATTTCTGTATTTTTTGTTATGTTATTGTTTGTATTGTGTGCTTATTTCTTAAACATTCTTTCGATATTCGACCAAAAAAATATATTTAAATTTTAAATTCAACCTCATGTATATTCCTTGTTCAACCACATTAAAATTTTCATGCTACTTTAGAAAAAAATACAAATAGAAAAGCAAAACAAATAGTATATTCCTATGTACTGATATAAATACATATAAACACATCAAACGTGTCGTATAATCATTTATTATTTTCATGAAATTAATTGAAATAAAAAATTAATAAAAAATATTTAATTGAAATAAAAAAAAAGTAAAAGGTAAAAAGGTAAAGTCATAAGTTGAAAATTATCTGTTGCAAGCTGAAGTAAAAAAAGATCCCTTAAAATAGAATTTAGACCCATATCATAATTTTTCTTGAAAAAATTCCATCATTGCGGTGATAGAAAAAATAATGAAATACCGTGTGATGTCTCCGGTATTTTCAATATTAATTTCAATTTTTAATGAACTTTACGATTGGTAATCAAAATTGAATTTCAGGAATTCATTAACTCCGTCCATATTTGCCATCGCAAAAAATGCTTTTGGTTTTGATATTTTTGCATATGTATATTAACTTAACCAATTGGTAGAATTACACTGGTTAGTGACGGATTGAACCGTATTCCGTTAAATTCAAATATTCCAAAATCGAAATATTAATGAGGTTTTGTAAATAAAAAAACTGAAAAATTTAAAGTTAAATGTATAAGTAAATAAGTTTAACTTTAAATTATTCTGTCTATGTAAAATGTGTATGTAATTTAAACAATGAGCGCATTGTCGCACATGTCCAAACTATATAGTGAAACCCTATTTGATTACGTAAAATATATTTTCTAAGTCTATATTCCATTTTATGGCGTTAATTTAAGATCATTAAATGTGGAAAGTAACGAAGGTGTTATTCGGTCTTTGTCAACGAAAGATATCACGCGGTATCTTCAAGTCATCATCAATAGTTGCCTTTTATAAATTATTTAAACATTCGGGTTCGGGAACGTTGGGAATGAAAATTTTGTTAAAAATTTCCAGAAGTGTTACATTAAGTCAAATAAAATATAATACCACTCTGAAGCGAATCCGTTCCTGTTTGTAAACAGGTTTCAGATTAAAATGATATCAATGCTAACACCGACTGAAAATTGTGATGGTGGAAATAAGAATAATGCCAAATGTGATAATAGATGTCATTTCCACCCCGTTAATATTTTAAAAGTCTGAGCTTACTTGCTATAAGTTTTGTATAGTTTCTTTATATAACATAAATTTTCCAGAAATTTTGCTGCTTAGGTTCCTTCTGAGAAGGGATAGGTTCGAAATTCTCATAGCACTTATTCAGCAAATCCTTAAATTGCTATTTATTGTGTTTAGTAGCTGTAAAATGTATTTCATAGTTTCATTAAATACAAATATTACACGTCCGTTTGTTTCTTTTTATTTAAGGTAAATTTCATATCAGAAAGTACAATCTGACTTTGTAGCGCTTATTATTATTCATTCAATATTACGTTGAAAGCATACTTTGCCATTTTCATAAACATGTTGATTCGACTTATATTTAAATTCATTTCGTATTTCATAACCCTTCATGACACTATATAGAGCATTAGATGCGACTTGAGTCTAAATAAATCAAGCTAATTGTGCCTTTAGCTCAGAGCAGACTTTTGTGAATGAAAATATTATTTTCTCGCCGGCTCGTCAAATACAACAGTGAACTTTTTGAAAGCTCTCAAAGTTTTCAAATCAATAAAAATATTTTTGGATCAATTTTACACTTTAGATAGATATCCAATGTTGATGGTGGGGCTTTCGTTCACCCAATGGGTGTGAGAAGAAGGAAATATATGATATTTAAATTTTAATTATCATAATTGTTTCTACTATTCTTTATAATGATATGTTATATTCTTTTTAATTTTAACTATTCTTTATAAACTATTCAGTTTCCAAGCGAAGAAGTATTATTAAGGAAACTTAAACATTTTATAGGTTAAATAAAATACTTTTGGACAATAATTTATTACTATTTTGTTTTTACTATTTTGTTTTTGCCCTAAATTGAATATGTAAATGACTAAATATACATGAAATGTAACGTCTGCCTATTGAACAATTACTGTATTTAATTTAATTCATTAGCGCTCTAAGAGTGCTGCCTCTTTATAACGCTGCTCAAAGCACCACCAATTCATATATAGCACGGGTGATATAGGTTACGCACGGACCTTCGGACATAATCTCAAGCGTGGAAACTGGAACTACCACACAAACTAACCTTTGATATTTTGGCTTTGTGGGGATGAATCAAACAAAATTCAAGAAAAATGATGGGTGAAATGATAATTGCAACAGTTTCCCACGGAAGTAAAGAACAGGAGGAAACGAGATAGAAATAGTCATTGATTTACACACATATCTAATTTTCTCAAAATGTCTTTAAAATTGTTGGCCTAGAGAAATCGCATAATTTTTTTGTGATTCGTAAACCTATTTTCTTCATATTATGCTTATATACGACCTAAAATTTTACACAGTACTGGATAGTTTATAGTAAACCAGCATGTTTCCTAAAAAGGGAAACATCTGTTAGCCCTTTACCATATGATATACTTAAAATTACTATTAGGCATGTTTGTGTAAAATAAACTACTTAACATAGTGTTCATATTTAATAAATTAATTTATATGAGGATTCAGAAAAGCAATATGTAAGAGAACAACATATTTTTAAATAGCTGAAGAAATTATTAAACGAAGACCTTCATTGAATTTATTTTAAAAATATTCATTACGCAATCAATAATTTATGTGGAATAAGAATATTGAAAAATAAGTAAATTTGTCTAGGTTTTTAAAAAAAATATTGCGTGTTGTATTTATTTGATATTGTTATGTGTTGTATATGAAATTGGTACAGCATTTTTTATTACACTTTTTATCTGCTGGTGGGAACACATATTGAATAAATCAATATTATCACTACGATGCTATTTGCTACATTCTTTTATGAAATACGAGAAAGAAAATTACGTTAGTATTATTACTTTTGAATCCTTATTTGTAATATTTTTTTACCGATTTTATGCTAAACTATGAAATAAATTTTGCATTTATAAAAGGCAGTAAACAACAATTGAAGTACCTACCAAATACGTGATTTTAGAGTTTCATAACTACTTATTCAAAGTTGTATACATTTGAATTAGTTGGTTATATACTTTCTAGTTTAAAGACTATGATATGAGTACAAGATATGTTTATTTTCACAACATTTTAAAGTAGTAAATAATAAGATCCTTATAGCTAATAAATTTATACATTAATTATAATTTAAAAAGTGTTTAAGTTGAACATACATAAACTTAGTATTTGCTGTTTAAAACTTAAACAGCAAATATTAAGTTTTACACTAAGCTTAGTATAGCTAAATTATAAAATAGGTTTTCTCAAAAACTGTGATTTATAAGGTTGTACAACATAAAATAAATATTTTGATATGGAATGTTATTCCAATTGGCTATGCTTTAATTGATAAAAAATTATAACGCAATAAGATTATAATTCAAAATACCATTAAAAATTATTATAAGGCGTCTTGAAAGAAAATTAAATATAAAAAATTTTCAAAAGATTGATATTATATGAGAGAAACAATACAAACGTTATAGCAAGTATGCTCGGACTATTCAAATCGTAACTGAATGGGAATTATTTCTGGCATTATATTTATATCCACCATCACATTCTTCTATGGGGTGTGCTTCGGATGGTCATATTTTTACAGTATTATGACCTTTCTAATGTAAAACCTGTTTATGAACATGAAATGATTCTGTTCAAAGCATATTATCTCCCCCCTCTCTTTAGAGAGAGGAGAGATAATATGTTCTGAAATGTGTCCATTTATGGCCATAACAAGAGAGCTCTTCAGAGCATATTATAACTTTTAACAAATTTTTATTACAAAGGATCTTTGATGAATTTCTTAAATGCAACCACGGACGCAGACCTGAGATCTTTCTTAACCACGGACCAAATAACGACTTACCTTACATTCCACATCTAACGACTTTGAACGAGTGGGATGAAAGAGAAAATTGACTGAAAAATATATTTTATTAACTATTAAATAGGATTTAATTGTAATAGTATGGATGATTAGTGAACTAATGCGCGATTTTTTTTGAATTATATGGACCGTTAACTTTACGTTTAATTTTTAATTTATGAATTTTTTGTAATAACGTCATCAATATTATTAAACTTTAAATATTTTCCAACACAATAATATCAAAAAAGGTATTAGTATTTTGTTAACCTAATTAACCCAATTCAGTCCACTACTAATGAGTATTAATTCTGCCACTAGTTTTTATTTTCATTTCAAGCTTTTCACTCATTTCTGTTTACACGAAAGTTCATGGAATTTAAGCAATATGAGCATAGATCTCTTTCAAAAGTAAGACATTAACTCATTTTTAACTAAAATTATTGTGAGTATATTTCATTTTGTGTATTATAAACCATCTTCCTACGCAGGCATTAGCGGCGTCAAATTAACACAATCACAAAACAACCGTTTACTAAAAAAGAAATAAGTTAAAACAAAATAAATACCATGGACAGAAGCGACAGCGCATTCGCTAGCGTTAATGAATCAACGCGAGGCGAACATGACTGAGGCGGCGAAGGAAAAACAATAAATTGGTAAGGTTTGTTTGATCACGTGTGTCCATTCAATGTATTATCGATGCTGACTTTTGTGGTGCAGAATAACTTGTAGATCTGCATAGTGGAGCTTTATTGCAAAAAAGAGGATCTATCGTACAGCGGAATGAGCTACAAATGAGTTTGTGTATATGTTAAAGTCCTGTAGATTTTTTGAGGATATGTTTGAAAAAAACTAAGAAAAATGTTAGTGTCCTCAAATAAAATTCACGATTTCAAACCATTTTGGATATACGTTAACATACTTCAATACTATGTGAAACTTCTTGGCAAAACGGTTTGTGAAAATAAAATAACTGCAACAGACAAATGGACATACGCGTGAGTAATCTAATAATCATTAATGCGACAACACAAACCTACTAAAATCTGTAGAAAATATTTTTGAAAAAAAAAATAAAGACGATACTACAGATTTTACATATATCCCAGAATCATATTAAGTCTTCATTAATAAGTGTATTCAGTTTTCAAAGGATAAAGAAAATTATGCTTATTCTCATAAATTTGTTAGGCTTGTGTCTCTGTGTTTAATAATTTTTTAAGCTGTAATAAAAAATACATAATAAAAAAATAGTCGACTCCTTTATATTCCTGCATAACATTAATAAGAAAATTGTCATACAGTAAAGCTACTATTAGGCATGTTTGTACAAAATAAACTTCTTAACATAATGTTGATATTTACTAAATTAATTTATATGACGATATAGAAAAGTAACATTATTAAACGAAGAGTTTCAGTGAATTTAATTTAAAAATAAAGAATTTAATTTAAAATAAATTCATTTCGCAACCAATAATTAAGGTAGAATAACATTGAAAAATAAATATGTAAATTTGTCTAGGTTGTCAAATATTGCTTGTCGTATTTGTTTAATATTATTATGTGTTGTTTATGAAATTGATAAAGCATTTTTACAATATTTCATCAGTGCATTTAATGTTTATAGTGTCGATATTTTGATTAGGTGGAAATGTTAATATAATTATTATCATTTATAGATATAATTATTTTAAAATCCCATCAGCCATGTTTGCAATATTAGAGGGTCTAAAAAAATCGAATTCTGCGTAATAAACTATTCATTAACTTGACGTTATAAATTTAGTAAGAAAATTGATTTCCGGTAATTGGTAGAAAATTATATTATTTTCTTTAGCGTTATATATTAATAAGTTTTACAACAATTTATCAAATACGAATATTTTAAAAGGCTTATTGCATTAGATATACTTTCTCATATAAGATATATTAATATAAGATTGAGAGAATGTAGCTCGGAACTTCTTCGGTAGCATCGAACATTAAATAAAACTCCGCGAGTAGAAATGCATTAAACATAGGCTTAGAAGCTAAGCGTAGATTGCCATTAAGAGACACCGTGGGCATCATTCGCTCAATCCCAAGGACAGAGAAATGGAAAGATTTTCAAGCTGAAAATTTTCTATTATCAAAATTAAGTAATTATTTTTATTAAAATATTAGTGAAACCAATATCATAATGACTTACGGAAAAATAACAGTACTAATGATGATTAAAATTCGTGTCGACTGTGGTATTCCATTCTTGTATGAAACTTTAATAAATTACATTTAAGTATAATTGAATGAAATCTCCAAACTGGAATTAAAAATTAATTTTACAGATATCTCAATTACGTTATTAAATTAATTCGCATTTGTTATGGCAAATTAAATAACGTTCCTGATCTTTTATCTGGTTTTAGTTCAAGCTCTTATTAAATTTTAAAATGTATATTAATTATGCCGTTTGGATATTGTCAACAAGTGTTATGAAATCCAAATTTATGTTTAATTAAATACAATCATGGAATATTCAAGGTATTTATATTTCTATACATCGGTAATATTTGGTGTATTCGGTATCTTCGTATTATAATAAATAAAATAAATATTTCGGAATATATTTTTTTCTCCATCAATGAAATATGCAATTCAGTTGAATATAACTATCATGTGCTAGTATGCTTTTAGGAAACGGCAAAATTCTTACGACCGGGCCACTACGACTCGAAATAAGTTTGATATAAGTTTAAAACCATACTCAAATTATAACCAATATTCCATTTTTCTGTATGTGACACATACTAAGTTTAATTGGTCATTGCATTTTCCTAGTTAACTCGATATATATACTTACAATAAAAAGAGTCTGTTCCATTTTAATTCGCATTTTAAGCTGTCGGATTTAAGAAGTAAAGCTTTTCACGCACGTATGAAACAATATACAGAAATAACCTGGTGAAAGTGACAAGCCCGAGTGTTCGAAACTACCAGTGATTTAACATACTGTCTGCGTAAAATAAATGAAATAAATATTTAATTACTTACAAAATTCCGTAATGGATACTAATTATTACCTAATTTTAATTATTCATTTAATCCTCTAGCGTATCCATTTTTGAAGACTAAAAAGGATAAAGTTACAAAAAACAAAAAATTATTTTCTATCAAAACTCTCAAAATTTATATACAAAAATATAAAACCATAATAACTATAATATAGTAATAAACATAAAATTTCAAAATTTATATAAAAAACATTTCTTACATTTTTGTCTGAAAATTGTTCAAAATATGAAATGTGGGGTATATATTTCCACGATCGTCAACATTGCATTATCAGACACTCGATTTTAGGGAAAACAAATCAACGGATCTTTATATGAAAAAAGGTCTATCTTGTATATTATATCCTAGTATAAGTGTTTGCAAGATAGTTGCAGAAAATCAAACTGTTCATTTTTAATAAAATTCTTTTTATGTTTCAGGAACTGCTTGGTACATGAAAAAATGTTCGAGATCTTTTTTGTAGTAAACTGTAAGCGCTAAAATTTTGATCCATTCTAAAAACTATAATTTTCATCGGTTATATTTTCTAAAAAAAACCTAAATTTTCGAGATGATTACGCAGGTTATCGCATTTTTACCCTCTTTTCAGTTTAAAAAGTATACACAAGTATTCAGTAATCAAGAAATGCATAACCTAAAGTTTGCATCCATAGAAATAAATAAAATAAATTAGTAAAATCCTTATTGAAAGCTGTTAGTAATTTCGACAAAATTTTTAAATAATATCTTTTTCCTATTATATATGCGTTATAAATAATGTAAATATAAAAGTCATTCTAATTGCTTAATTTAATTTTTTTTTAATTATGGGATTTTTTAAGAATATTTCATCAGTGCATTTAATGTTTTGTATCAAAATAGGACAGCAATTTACAAGAAGTGAATAGAAGTAATAAATATAATAGGTATAAATTAGAGGCAGAGGTTATTTGGATGTAAGATGAGATATATTTAAAAATATAATTACATGAAATAATTCATTAGTTATTTGTATTGAAGTTAACTTGATGTACATGAATGTATTTACTACTTTATTTATTGAAAATAATATTAACATAAAATACTTTATAATTGAATATAATAATATTTCGGTTCTTCCAAAATATTTTCGTTTTATTTTTACATTTTTATTTAACATGTGAGTGAATATTTAAGTAGGAGTTTCAAAGCCATTTCTATTTTGTATACAGAAAACTAGATAAATTTTCCAATTTTTTTTTCTCATTCGTTTCAAAATATTTTATTTTATCCTTTTTAACAGGGTTTTGTTGCTAATTATTAAGTAATTTATGCAAATAAACGCATTGTCAATGAGAAGATATACAAATGCAACTTCAGTGATTGTTTTCAATAATGACTTTCAAAATTTAAGTTATCTGCGTGTTCATGCCAAATTAAACTTCTTTGAGCAAAATTTCAACATTTTGGTTTTAAGGTATAATTTGAAGCAATACTACATCCTACCATTATCATCTCTATATAATAGAGTTTTGTTTTAAACAAAATTGTAACTCTATAAACATAAACTAATTGAAATTGATAACGTTACCTTCCACCACGAAAAGTGAATGTGTTTTTTTTTAATGCCATTAAAAATTATTTTAACTGATAGATATAGCAATAGTAAATTCATATTGCTATTGAGCCACGCTCAATTATACTCAGCTTAGAGTTTATGGGGGACAGATGATAGAGATTATCACACCTTATCCAGCCTTGCATAAGGCCTTGCATAGCTTATCAAGCCTATCATAGAGCGTACCTTCAGAATGTTGAGGTTAACATTAAGTTTGATTCGGAAGCATTTTGGACGTACGCGCTGTTCAAGATGCTCCTAGTAAGAATACTTCACAGGTTTTAGCCAAAACACAAACATTTCACGATCTTGAAAAGTATTTTTTATATCGTACTTTGTGAAAGGATTTAATCTTGCATAGTGCGTACGTTCGGAATGTTGCGGCTAATAGTTTGTCTAACTTTGTGAATATTTTTGAATCAAAATATATATTTTGTTAAATGATTCTGATTAAAATGGTTGTGATAGATGAATACATTAGTGATTTATCAAGGGTTCCATTCTTTTTTTACTTTTGGGACATAGAACATTAAACATGTGATCAAATAGACTAATATTTATTATAATTAATGTGCAGGAGGCATTAAGTGTCATTAACGATGAAGGATAATGCAAGCGATGGCGGGTGGAATGACTTAAGTTTTTTGTGTTTAATGTACAAATTTTAGAGGAAGCAAATAAAACATGTTTCCATTATATTTCTTATTTTGGCTTGGGTATTAGTTTAAAGAATTATTAGAAATTGTGAAGATTCTAGAACATAATTTCCGGAATCTTAAAATAATTATAGAAATATCGTTGAAAATTTATGAAAGTTATATTTTTCACCTAATATCAGAAAAATCTAAACAATAATTACGAAAAAATAGCTTTATTAGAAGCTTATCTAAAACTGAGCAGAAAATTTTGGCATTATATTGAAACAATCACTATATTATCACACTAAAGAAAGTACTATACAATATATATGTGATAAAAAGTAATACCATTATCAAAAAATAAATGCCTAAATATGTACGGAAGCCCCCGTAGCCATAGTTCTACTTAAAATATTTTATTTTGTTTAACATTGATATACATATATATATATATATATATATATATATATATATATATATATGTGTGTGTGTGTGTGTGTGTGTATATATATATTTTTTTTTTATTTGATGAATGGCGAACATTTATTGTATTGTTTAATTACTGTAAACAGGCCATATTACAAAA
The DNA here is from genome assembly GCA_039881145.1 of Druceiella hillmani. Taxonomy (NCBI): domain Eukaryota; kingdom Metazoa; phylum Arthropoda; class Insecta; order Lepidoptera; family Hepialidae; genus Druceiella; species Druceiella hillmani. The sequence continues at coordinate 3,532,027 of JAYKKI010000131.1, forward strand.
CTGTAACATAGAATAGCCAGCATAAACATAACTGAATCATCATAATCAGAATTGAAGAAACTTCATTCGACCACGCCATTTTTAAAATCTGCCGGAAATAAATAAACATGCTACTCACTCATTTTATAATACAAAACTTATTGAATTTAAATGTCGTCACAAAATAAAGAAGTTGGTCATATTTCGCAAAGGTGCCATCTCGTGAAAGCAAGTGAGTTCTAAATAATTTCCATGTTATTTTTGGTTAAGAACTAGGCACAGAACTAAGTTGATATTCACATACCTTGATGAACGAAGTTTCCTTTAAAAATTTGAACAAAAATTCATATTGGACACAAGGTCCGAATAATTTAAGTATAAAGGAATAAAGCATCAGGGATTATACCTGGACATGTCCAAGAAAGAATTCGTATTAAATCTCTCAATGAAATATTACAAAATGCCAATTAACTAATTACAAAATATTTGTTGCAATTTTTTTCGTTGTATTTCTACTGGCTATTCCATATTAGAGTGTTAAAATTTTGTCGAATAAGAATATTTGAAAAACAAACATAAATGTTATAAATAAAAAATTTACATCAATATTGCATAAACTAATATCTAATCTATCAATTGAGAAAAAAAATCGTGCTACGTGGATTCCATACACGCTTAAGCAATTCTTTATTAATATTTATGTCACTTTTCATAATATCGATATATCGTCTAATATATTTTTCTCAAAGGTGCGGTTGGCGTCATTGCCCCTTAGGTGGGAATTTTTTTAGAAATATTTTCAATGCTATTTTTAGAACTCCATCATATAAAACTCCCATAAAATGGTATGAAAGCCTCATATTTCTTATTAATTCCTTCAATTGATATTCAACAAATTAAATTAAACATAATCAATTAGTTCATGTGCTATCTTTCTAATTTGTATGCAAATATGAGCTATAATTTGAGTGCTAACTTTGGAAAAATATGAGAATTGATTCACTCTATTCAGATAAATCTTAAGGGGGGTAACTGAAGCAAATTTTTTAATAATATCGTATATACAAAGAAATCAATTGAAATAATTATTAGGAGTTATAAAGGTTTCAGAGCATTTTTCCGGAATTGTATGAGGTGTATCCAGAAATAGCTTGAAACAGTTATTAACTGCTTTGAGTTTATGAAGTTAAGATTGTATTCAAAATAGCGTCATGTAACGCAAATATATTATACACGGTGGAGTATTGATTCCAATGGGCCGTGGAAGAACCAAAGAGTTCATATTTATCTTTTAGATATTTAATTTATCAATCACTCAATTCGTATTTGAATACTTGGTTATTAAAAATTCCTTTGATTAACATAAAATATTATTTAATTAATAAAGTTTTGTAAAATGTAATTCTTATTGTCTCTGACTCCGCGAAAATGTTGGCAGGCACATATTATTCCGTACATCTGATTTAAATGACTCTAAAACTCAATTTCAGTCTATATATAGTCTCAACCTCTCAAAAGGACTTCACTAAAAAGGTGAATGAAAACATTTTTTTAAATATTATAATTTTTGAAGAAAATGGAAAAGATGAAAACTATAATTTTAATAATTGTCTAAAGAAAAGTTACGTATAACTCTCGGGTTTTTGAGATTTTATCTACTTTCTTTTTTTGCCCTCAAAAATATATACGCTACAAGGTTTAATAAATGATAAGAATTACACTTTTGCCAGTTTACTTCCGTATATTTATTTTATACGTTCCACCTCATAAATAATAGTCGGTGCTTAAAATGTGAATTTACATTTTAAAATTTAAAAAGTTCTATTTATTATAACGTTACAATGAATGAGTTAATTAATTAGATGAATCCAGCAAAATAATAGACCGTATTTTATTTAGTTGCTTATTTATTCAAAGGCTAACAAAAATAGAGTCATGTAAGCGTATAATAAAAACCGCAATATATAAAAATATAAAAAATGCTTAGAATATTTACATATACATTTTTAAAGTTTAAATGTGTTAGTGAATTTATTATATAATATATAATAAATGAACTTACATAATGAAATTATAATTTATTATATTTTAGCTCACACATAGTGATGCATGGTTGAAGCTAAAAGTAAAAATTAATTTTTTTTTGTAACTTAACAATCTAAAATTACGTCTTTTTCAAATCTAAAAAAGAACTGAAGAGTTCACATTCTTTTGTGATGGCAAAGATCAATCTTATTTTTTCGTACAGTACCAAATGGCATCAATTCATAATTTCTAAGTAAATCACACAAAAGTGGGATACTAGTTACCAAATTATCCATTAGAGCGTACGGTGACTATTTTTTATAATTCCTACTATACGTTTATAATATTAATTGCAGAATTGCTTTGATCATATGGTCCATCATTTTAGCCAACATACATTTCCATAATATTCGTATTGAAGGTTCCAGCATTCGTCAATTAAAGTATTTTTTTTCATACTTTCCTGAATCACTCGAGATACATTTCCTAAACAGAAAACGTCCATGTTTTTTTTTCAATCTCTATATATTCATTCAATATCCAAAGATCTTTGTTATTTAGATATTCACTTCGTAGGCAATCCCACAAATATGGTCGACGAAAAACAACTCTCAATTCGCCTAAGTCTGTACACTTACAATCTTGATGTCTTGTATATTTGCCTTTAAAATTTTCTATGTATGTATTCGTGTAGTAAAAAATTTCCTGTAAATATTCATCTGAAAATAACCAATCCCATAATTCAAAAATGGTCTAGTACAATCTACTTTCGTTAATTGGTCCTGATGAACCATTAGCGTGTACATATATTATGTGAAGGTTGTCGTACTTTTCACATAGTATTTTTATCTCTTACTATAAATTTTCCATACCAGAGATATTTCAATGGTAGAAATTCGAGGTGATCTTCTATTTCCTGTGTGAGCGAGACATATTTTCCTTCGAACATACTTTAAAATTCCAATTCATAATTTGTTCGATTTCCTTCCTTCTATGAATTACTTTCATGATCACTGTAATTTTCAAAATCTTTTTTTTCCAATACAATTTCAAGGTTTTTTCTTGCAGGACGTCATCTATTTCTTCCACTGTGACCAAGCGCACGGTGTTGTTTGGTCACCGCGCCGCATACGGCGCCGTAAATTATTTGTTAGATGATACTTAAGGCAATGAGTCACGACAGCGCGGAAATGAAGATATATTCAGTTTTCAGGACAGTGTGGTATTTTTTACTCAGTAGCGACGTCCGTTGAGTAAAATTGTTCTTTTCATTTTATTTATTCCCAAGTTTTTATATTAATTTCGAACACCTCTTTATATAAGGACATCATAATAGCTTTATTCCATGTTTTTGTACAATAACCATCCGTTAGCCTTTAATATATAACAGGATGAATGACTGTCTGTAATAGTACAGGTAAAGCTTTTTTAAGTGTAATATTTATTTATTTACATTTCCATCAGCACAAGGTGTAAAATATTCCGCCGTGGTCTAACCGCCATTTTGACTTTATTCTTAATAATCAAATCTATTTTGCTGTTATTTGAGATCAAATATATGAGTTTTTAGACGAGTCATCGACTCTGTCACACGAGGAAAGCACGAAAATTCTTAAAATAGGTCATTTCTAATAATGATAATTAAAGAAATAATTCCAGTTTAAATTCAAATTTATTTGAATGCATTGAGACACTTTTTTTGATTTTGCTATTTTTAGAAACATCCCTTAACAATAACAACTGAACATAAGATAAGCGATATGCAGCTTGTGATAAAGACTGGCTAGAAAATAACCTATCTAAAGATTTGGGCAAGTTTAAGGTTAAGTTTTAGTTAGCAAGTTTAAGGGCAAGTTAAGTTTTAGGTATTGATATGAGTTTAGCACAAAATACATACACATACAATACATTACATGACCCTTTGGGCGTTAGGAGGCTTTGTACTAGGCGGGTACTATGATTTCAAAAATGTCGCAGCGTTGATTAGAGTCGCGGAATATTTAAAAAAATCGACAGACGTCACTCTAATGCAGTATTTAAAATCAAATGTATCATCATGCTGATGAAAGTTGGATATACTCTTAGGAGTCGGAAACTAAAAGAGGCAGTCTAGGTATTGAACATGTCTTTCTGAAAAGTTGCTTACAAAATTAAATAAAAGGGCGAAGTGCTGTAAAGAAAATTGTCACCAATTCTTCAGTGGGTTGAATTATTATGCGAACATCGTTCTAGAAAATTAAAGAATAGACTTTGTATACCGGTAATTGTTTCCTATTTGCTTTGGAAAAAGTTTGAGAGCAATGTCTTAATATCTTTGCAGTGTCATCCTCTTTCATTATGATAACTCAACAGAAAAACGACAGAATATTTGACTACATTGGGTAAATAAATTATGGATCATCCATCATAAATCCTCGATCTTGCTCCACAGATTTTCATTTTTCCGGGAGTAAAAGAAAATCCGCCGGGATATGATTTCTGGGCACTGAAGGAGATGACTACTTTCGAAAAGGAACTAGAAAAGACATCTAAGGTAAAATGACTCGACTGCTTCTTTCAGTGATTTCATGGAAAGAAACTAAGCAGAGTGCATCGGAAACCATTTTGGAAAATAGTAAATTAGTTATATACTTGCTAGCAGGTTTTATTCATGATATTCTAAAAATGTTTAGTTTTATCTCTCATACATCTTATCAGGTTCGCCCTGTCTGTTTAATAGAGAAAATGAACGTTTATTTAAAATCAGTTTAAATATTTGCAAATGTAACAAATAATCCCTGTGAAATTAGATATTGTTTTGTATATACTTGTATTTATTTGATTCCTTATCTTGGTTTATGAAAGTTATGAATGAGTATCTATGTTTTTCCACGTATTTCTCAGAAATTGCTAATCAGATTACAATTATTTTATATTTATTGGCTTAAGTATCTTTCAACATAGAGGATAGTAAAAGTTTGTAAAAGTCGGTTTCGTTTTTGTTAAATTACTACTTACTTGTATGTTGTTAACACTATTGTTTATTTATATATCAACAAACTCTACAAACAAAGTCTACCAACTTAACGCAAATAAAGCAGTAGAGAGGAAATTAGAATTTAATTTAGCACTTCCTGACATTGATGGTTGTACCGTCTGGTGCGAAAATCATGAGCGAAGCAATCCTCCCCTAAGTCAATGCCTACCACATTTTATAATTGGCCCTAAGATTTATTAATCGACGTTGCGAAACAGAATCTAAGGGGAAATTGTAGTCGCTTTAATTTAAAAAATATATATTAAAGTATAAGTGGTATTAACGGTATAAAAACCTATCCCACTCCCTTCCTTAAGTACAGCCAGTGAACACAGTGGCACGTAAAAATTTACAATAGAAATATTTTTTTCGTATAAATTTAGCTACCAATTTTCATACAATCAGAGATTAAATCTCGTAAAATTCTTAAATACTTATTATATTATTTGTGTTGAACACATGATTACTAAATTTTAAGTAAAAATTACCATAACAATTTCCTTCTCATGCAAAGTTAGAAACTGCTTTTTACCCCCTAAGGAGATAAATACCCGAATATGCTTAAATGCTTGTTAAATTATTTGTATTGCAAAGCATTAATACAATTTTTTAAGTAAAAATGATCATAACAATTTTTTTACATGCAAATTAGGCACTCCTTTTCACCCATTTAGGGGTTGAATATAGAAATATGCTTAAATACTTGTTTCTTTTTTTGTATTGAAAAGAATTTATACAAAATTTTAAGTAAAAATTACCATCAATTTATTTCTCATACAAATTTAGCAACCCCTTTTCGCCCCTTAGTGTTGAATATCGGAAAATGGTTTTTATAATAGTTTTTTTTCCATACAAACTTAGCTATCCCATTTCACCCCTTAGGGGTTGAATCTCGAAAAATGCTTAATGCCTGTTTCATTATTTGCATTAAAAAGCATTAAAACAAATTTGTAAATAAAAATTAAAATAACAGTTTTTCCCATACAAATTTAGCCACCCTTTTAGGAGGTGACTCCTTAGGGTTTGAATTCCGGAAAATACTTAATGCTTGTTTCATTATTTTGGTTGAAAAGCATTAATATAAATTTTTAAGTAATAGTTCCGATTACAATTTTGCCTATGCAATTTGAGCAATAATTTTTTCACCGCCTTGGAGGTTTAATATTATAAAATGCTTAAATACTCTTATATTATTTGTATTGAAAAGCGGTGACACCAATTTTAAGTAAAAATTTCCATATTTTTCCCGTACAGAATTGGCTATCCCTTTTCACGCCCTTATGGGTTAAATATCATAAAATTCTTAAATAATTCTTTTATCATTTTTATTGAAAAGAATTAATAGCAATTTTTGAGTAAAAATTAGCAAAAAATGTTTTGCGCCCATACAGGTGAAACGAGTCCATACTCTATGAGTTTATTCCCAATCAGTGAAAAGTTGCTATCATCATCTCCCAGCTCAGATCTTAGAAGTGCTCATTTATGCCGCCCTTTGTCGTATAAGAATTTTGTTACTAGATTATCATTAGAACTATACTATACAAATTGAATCACGGCGCCTGTGATGTACGTTTTTGGGGATCGCTATATTGTCGGTTATATTTCAATATCAATTTAAAAAAAAAATTATTAAATTAATAACGGGGATTGGTATGTCCGTTATTAATTTAATAATACACAGAAGAGGCGGTACCATTCCAGACTAAGGACTGAAGAGCAGAAACCCGGAGTTTAATGACAGATTCTTTGTTTAAAACCTATATTCCTGATTGAAAAACAGCAGATACTTACGTCTTAAAATCTAAGCAGGCAATGCCCTCGCAGTGTTAAGGCTAAGGAGTTGGAACGCAGAGTGTGGATTCGTAGGTGTGAAAGGCTTAAATGTATTGATCGCGTTATCTAATTTTATCGCGTAGTTTTTGTCCAAGTCCGCTTGACTGTAGGTAGTTATAGTGGCAGTTTGAACATTAATTATAATTAAAAATAAACGCTTATTTTTTTTTAATTGCTAAAATATATTTTACACAAATTATTTTTATTGTTTTTCAGGAGTATTTGACTTTTTTTTAAATTTAACAAAAATACATTAAGGTAAAATTTACACATAAGGCATAATTGCTTCTTAAGGGGTGCCTTCTCTATTTTAATGAAAATATATTTTATATTGTTAAAGGTAGTCAGATTTTTATCACTAGAATTTTTTACAATATATGTCCCAATTTTTCAAATTTTTATCCGGTTGTAAATAGTACTCCTGTATTACTTGTTACTCAATAATATTTAACTACAAAAAATATTAATAATTAGACTCAATTTATATTCGTGGACCCAAAACATCCACCCAGAGTACTGATTTTTACAACTTTTAAAAAAAATACCCATTTCCCGGAAAATAAGATATTTTTACTAAAATAAAAATTTGTCAGTATATTTTGACCTATCCCCTCTTTTCGGTTCGTCCATGACTTACGAAATATTTGTATATAAGGCGATTGCTGGGTTTGAATGAAAATCTGATTATTTTATACATATACTGAAAAGTAATGTTCCTTGTTAAATTTAAAGTTATAATTTATTTAAATAGAACTAAAAAAATATACGGTAATTAAAATAATAGACTACGTAAAATCTACTAACAAATCTGCTTTCACAATATTTTAAATATAAAAAATCCAAAAAAATAGTTTTGCTTACAATTATTTCTTAACCCATTGTAGAATTCACTGGATTCTACTATTTCAATTATTTAAGTTATTTTGTATTTTCTATAAGGTCGATTAAGCGATTATTATTAGTAAAAGAAAAAATATTGGAGCAAATTTATTTATTAAAGAAAGTCAAACATTAACGGTCATTATAAAAAAGGTTTAATGCCAAGTTATAAATTTAATTATCACGTTAACTAATGGCTGAGATATGGGGAGATATAATATTAATGTAACATTAAAATTATGTATTTGTATATCCAACGAAATTAGAAGTTCATTAATATTTTCCTTAATTAATGAAAAATTTCCACGCTGAAACATAAGCCTAACTTTCTCGGAAAATCCGAAACCATGAAAGAGTTTACCCTCACCTATTTTAAACATACGTCCTTGTTTTTTTTGTAATTTTATAATACATTGAAACAGAAAAATGTCATGTGCAGAACAATCCACGATTCATTTATAATTAATTTAAAACATTGTATTGTTAGATGCAAATTAAATTAATTAGAAACTCGACAGGAAGGCAAATTAGTTATTTTAACTGAGACGAGGGAAAACAATTTTGTTTTCTCTTTCTAAAAACAGAAATTTAAAAACAAACTCTCAATGGAATATTCATCATCTCAGGTATATTCTATAGTAATTATCTTTGTCTTTCATTCAATTTCCTTTGTTTGTTTTTCATAATTTAAGTTTAATTACCAATGAGTCTCTATTATACATATAATTTGTTATTTATCATTTTAAAATTTATGATGTAATTATTTGGGTAAGAAAATAAATTTTCTCTATTAATTTATTCATTGAAAATATTAGACCCATCTGACATGGTGTATAAAGTTTAAATAAAAATAAATTTTCTTAATTTCGCAAGGTATATTCATATAAAATTTATGAAATAATCATGTCAAACATACTTTTTGTCAATTGAAAAATTCTAACAATAATCCTTAATTGAATTAAATGAATTTAGTTTGTGGCGTTTAGTCGTTACGTTATTTCATTGCAATTAATGCTTTCACAATTATAACCAATTTAAGAGAAAAAGTTTGCATAACCTAATTTTTCCCATAATTTTTTATATGAAATCAGTTTAATAACTATAAATCGGTTTAATAAATGTAATTTTCAATTAAATCGGAAATAAGTATTTCTTTAATAATATTTCAAAGATAGTTTTATGCAGCATAAACCTCCGAAATAATATAACTTAATTTTACGTAGTTTAATATATTTGAAATATAAGTTCATAATTCGGTCAAAACTTACAAAACCACCCATAAATATTTAAAAAGGCAAATGAAATAAGAGGAAAGCGTGACGATCGAGTGAAAGTTATGTATGGTATTTCTATAGAAACCATTCACGCTTTAAAATAAAAAAATTGAAGGCTAATAAAAATTATTTTTAATTTATATAAATGCCCACGCTGAAAATAATTCTAATTCCTCAGAAACTCCTTATCCGTGAAAATGTCGACCTTCACTTATTTTCCATGTTAAACAACCATTCCGTTTTTAAAGAAAATTAAAATAATTATTTAATACAAATAGAAGTGTCATATACAGAACAATCCACGACTCATTTAGCATGAAGTCAAATTTTAATACATCGTATTTTTAAACGCAAATTAAATTAATTAAAAACTCGACAGGAAACGAAATTAGTTGCCTTGACTGGGACGAGGGAAAACGATTTTGTTTTTCTTTTCTTTAAGAGAGAAATGGAAGAGCAAATGTCTTAATGTAATATTAATCATCTCAGACATGTTCTGTGCTAATTACCCGTCTTCATTATCTACTTCATGCTTAAAATTTAATCGTAAATGAAGCTCGGTTTTTTATTATTATTTATGACGATTATTATGTTATAATCTCTATAGAAAAATTAATTTTCATACTAGTTTAACAATTGGAAATTTGAGGCCCATATGACGCAATGAATAAAGATTAATCACAAGTTTATTTTTAATAATTTTCCAAGAGATATTGACATAAAATTAAGGAAATGGTCGTGTCACCATATTTTTGTGATAGATGAACAATTGTGTTTAAATCCCAGTTACATCGGTATATAAAAAAATTTAAACGTTTTCTGTTTATTTCTTAGTTTATCTTTGTTTTATGCTTAAACAGCCTCACTAATTTTAATAAGCTCGTTTTTATGGAGTTCGATAAATCCTTACTCTTTTTGAAAAGAACGATCTATTTCACAGCAGCAGAACCTGGGCTTAATGAGGAGGAAAATATTTCAAAGTAACTAATAGAACTCACGCTACAAGGATTCCACACATATTTAGGCACTTTTATCTATTTACGTATAATATGTATCATACAATATATTTCAATTCATCTTAGCGTATTAATATATATGAGATACTATTTACAAAATCATCATCTCATATATATTAATACGCTAAGGTTAAGATGTTACTCTCCCTTTTTAGAAAAAACCTCACAACTAATCCACATAAATTATATATCATTTTATAGATAATTGCTTGCTCTACCGGCATCCACAACTAAAAAATTTATTATTGCTATTGTTTTTGCAAATTAATTAATTATTAAAATTATATACACAAAACAGCAATGCTGCCATCTAACGGCTCAACGTCAATATGATTGACGGTCGGTAAAATTTTTGTTTAATTTCAAATCCACTCACGTATAAATAAAGTGGCGCTTTAGCTCAATGCTTTTGAAACTTGCGCTTCTATGTCAATTTTAGTAAAATATTTATTTGATCTGTCATATGAGCTTCATAATGGAATAAATAATGCGAAGACATTGAATTTATTATTGATTACTATGACTTCATAGGTGCATATTCGAAAACCATATATAATTCCACACAAAATTAAAAATCATTGATTTTTAAATTTTTCCTTTTGCTTGTGCTAAAGACGTCTCATTTCCCAAACTTCCAAGATTGTAGGTCGACCCGACGAAGTGTGCGTTCAGATATAAGTAACAAAAAACAGACTTTTAAAAAGGGCCATATCGTTTTGTTTTGTGAACCAAAAATAATGACGTTTTTATAGTAATGTAAGGCTTTAGGCCTTAGTATATTCATTTCAATATTAATTTTATCTTAACACGTCAAGACCTTTCTGTGAAATGGAACTTTCACAGAAAAACGGATGGATACAAAAGCGATCTTATAAGATTTCCGTTTTTTTTTCATTTTGAGTAAAGGAATCCTAAAAAAACACAAAATGAATTGAGGTCAGAACTTTAATTGCGGGTAGTTTCATCATAACGTATACAATAACCAGTTAAAAATAAAAGTTATTTCTATATTGATTTTTGGGAATTTCAACAGTCTATATAAAAAAAAGTGGGACGAGGGGGGTTATAATCTATGCTTTCACCAATAACTCAGGGGATAGTCGTTTTTCGGTAATTCGAAATATAAAAAGAAATTAATTGAAATCTATTAATAAAAACCCAAATTAATTTCAATCTTGAATCAGTATTAATTCATCACTTATAATTTCCGACAAGATTAGCGAAATTACTTATGTTCTATGTTTGTCTTCTAATGAAGTAAATAGATTTGAATTTATTTAACAATACGATATTAATTACGAATTTATTTAAGATAATCTGCCAAAATCCATATGTAATCGTTAAACGATAACATGTTATGTTCAACATATCGAATGAAAAATTGCGATTTTAACTTCTGTGTTCTGACAATGATACCAGCTAATATGCAAATATTTCAGATAATTATAAAATAATCAACGAAGATATTAAAGACTTAGAATACATAATTTTGGTATTGAATTATTGGTTAATATTTTCCGATTAAATTTTTAGCACCTCGAATACACCCAAAACCTATTTGTATTTTATCTCGTAATTAAAATGAGAATTATTTTTATATTACGATCATTGATGGATCATAAAGGACGGAATCTTATTAGCGCTGTCAATGCCCGTTAAAAAATGTTTTTTTCCATACTTGCCCGATCGTTTTCTCTTTCTGAATAGTTTTTATTAAATGTGTTAAGCGCATATGGAACTATTTTTTCCACCACAGCTTTCATAAATTAAATTGCATGATTAGACAATACATCTGTATAAAATTTGTATTCTTCCAGCTGAAGGAAAAAAAAATTATTCCAACAAGTAAATTCCAAATTCTTGTGATCAGCAAGTTAGCCATGTATTTTGCTTTGATATGATTGGAGTCATTATCCACCGAAGTTTCTTTCATATGCTCCTTGTATTTGAAGCAAATTTTAATTACAATTGCTGAGGTAAAAATTAAAACCCCTTCATCTTTTATAATGTAAACGCATTATTTAGGAATGTGGAGGATATAAGGATACATGTACATTTTAAAACCTTTAATAGGGAACGACAAACGAATTATGAAATGTTGAAACTTAATGCACTCATTGGTATTATGTCTTCCATGTCAAGCATTGGGTCAAGGTTAGCGGATTCATAATTAAGTTCGTGTTTCGATATAATAATATATAAGGACAAGTATGAACAATTTGAGGTGCAAATTCTTTCCAGAAGAATTTCCCTTATCGCTGGCGATTATTTAGGTTTGTACTAATATTTTTTGCAAAGTCGATAGAAGTCTAATATTTTTGAAATATATTTCCATCTTCTAATACATTTCCATCTTCTGGAGATGGAATTATATAAAAATAGGATTTTAATTATGTATTTATGTTAGACACGGTGGAAACTCATTACTATTTAGCATTTATTAATAATTTTTCTGCATTAATATTTCGAATGTTAATACTCAGCAAATTTAGAAATCATGATTTTTGGGGTGATGAACCAAACATAAAAATAAAACCCTTCTAGTGAGACCTCGTCACTATTATTTTACTGTAACTTTTAAACGGCTATTTGTAAGAAACTGAAAGTTGACATGCTTGCAGAGAGTGTCATGTTCCTCAAATTGTGTTCATGATTCCTTTAAAAAAAAAAATTTTAGGTTAAAATAGTTAAGAACGGTAAATAAAATACACGTTTATTTATGCAATACGTAGACAATATAAATAAAATCTGACGAGAGCTATAATGAATTAATAAAATTATTAATAATTTCATTTCATAAAAGTGTAGACCATTGTTTCAAATTTAAAAGTAAACTGTCTTAATAAATAGCTAGTAAATATCACAACAGAAGTTTAGCGAAAGCTTCAATTTTATTATTTTGAGTTCAAGTAAAAAATATATATTAATTTTCCCCACAAACCCTAAATCATTGCATTGATTGACAAAATTGATTTACATGAAATTAATTAACCCTTCAATCAAAATTTTCAAGTTACCATAAGAATTATGTTATGTATTTTTTTCTGTATATAGTTGAAAAATATACTGATAAGAGAATGTATTTTTTTTGTCTTAAATCATTGAAAGAATTTAAAAAAAATAACCTATAAAATTATTAGTATATTACGACAAATATGAATTTGCCGTAAAATATTTTATAATTGTGATTTTGAGAAGTATAATTAAATTTTTCATTTTAGTATAATTAATTTATTCAACACATTTATGCAATGAATACATTTTATTTCATTTTATTTTGGCACAGAGATTTAAGCGCTTTTTTTAAAAAAAATTAATAACAATAAGAGAAAAAAACATATACGGTAAATATTTTCTTGAAGCACTAATTCAACATTTATGGTATTGTTGAATTGGTGTTTCAATTACTTTTCACAATTTCTCAATTTACTCCTGAAATTAACCTACAGGATCAAAATCATGTTTTTTTTCTCGTCTGTAATTGAGCCACCAGACTCTACAATTGCGTTCTGAATTTTAAATTTTTAAATAGAATAGTTTCTGAGTAAACCATCTGTGACGTACGGACGGTAGAAAATCGAAATGATTCCATTAGTGATCGTTTTTGCAATTTTTCCCACGAAATACTTAAAATTATATTTTATTAAATTTGTCATAAGGAAAATAAAAAATCGACATTTTAAGTCAATGTGCTCACATCAATATTATTACTAGATGCACCATTGAGAATCTTAATGGATTTACCATTAAGACCAGTTATTAATTGAAATGATGTAATTCTGTCATTATTTTTTTACAATATTTTTTAACAGTACATTTTATGAAGCTGGATATGCTCCTTATTTTTTGCAAGGCTTTACTGAGAGCGACGGTATTTTAAATGGTTTTAACCAAAAAACGGATTATATGTCCTCACAGGGAGAGCATATTCGGACAGTTAACTACGTACGTACACATACGGCGCGGTGTTGTATTTCATACATGAAATACTCATAAATTATACTTTTAAAACTAACTCGTGAATCGATGTATTTACTAATGAAACAATATATAATCCATTCTATATTTGCTGATTAAATTGTCGACATACAGTCAAATAGACGCGAGGGGGGGGTTAGTTTTATGATATGTTTTTATTCACAATCCACTAAATTAGGAATTAAGATTTTTATTGATTTGAATTAGTTGGTGGGGTTTCCGTTTGTAAACAGCTAGAATTATTAGGACAAATATTATTTTTACTTTTTTAGGACTACATCTCGAAATTTATCATGTACGTATATTGTGATTGAACTATTAATTAACGTCCATAAACAGAGGAAGAAGAAAGAAATAAGGAATAAACTTATCTGGAAATTATTCCGATATTAATCTTAAAAATATCTTCCAAATGTTAGCATTTGTTGTTAGCCCTTTAACTCATTTTGATTAATAATTTAAAAGCAAAATAAGAATTTTTTATTTGTTTGGTTAAATTTCAGCCTTTAGCTACTTCCCCAGTATTTTAAAAAAATTTTCAGACCTACAGCCTATGCAATGAAAGTAAATATAGATTATATAACGGAATCTTAATAATGTGTGTATATAGTTTGGCATGGTGAACGGATAATATCATCTGGAAATTATGAAATGTTCACTTATTTAATCCAACATATATTATATTTATAACTCTTCTTCCTTTTCACGCGATTTCTTCTCTTCGGCATTTCCACTTTTTGGACCGGAATATTTCTTTTCAAACAAACCACCATTTTTAAATAAATAAAAACCACGAGTCGAAGCTAGTCGTAAATGAAGTATTTTTTAAATATTAAATTCTTTAATTTTATTAATTTTTATATAGTTCAGCACCATTTCTCAAGAAGATTTTATGCCACACTCAACTCAATGTAAAAATGTAAAGGGAAGAGTGGGTTCAATTAAATCGATGCAAATTTTTTACAGTCCAAAAAAACCGGTAAATTTTAAGTAAAAAATCGCGATAACATTCTTCTCCGGTAAATAAAAATCCGAAATTTATTCGATAGGTCATTAAGATGAGAATTAGTCCAAACACGTACTTCGGACAAATATTTCGGTGTTATATTTAATAAAGGGTCATTCGTTCATCATCATGCACAGGTATAAAGAAGTAAACGTAATTAGATATTTCCTCCGCTGAGTTGTATCCATATTTAATTTTAAATATTTTTCTTAATAAATGTTAAAAGTTTTAAATATTTAGATCTAAAGAGAAATGCAAAGGGCAAATTTTTATACCATATTAATATGCCGATACTCAAAAAGAATTTGCACAAAATTAAGGTTTTCTTCGGCTCTGTGGATATGAATATTTAATCTTATTCTCTCACTACTTCTATAATATCCTCAATTTAATTCTTAATTTTTTTGTGAAATTATTTTAAATAAAGGTGGACTTCGCGAATCAGTTTTCAATAGAGGATAAGAAACGATAAAATGATCAGATACCATGTAAGCACTAATCTATTATTGCATAACTGAATGTTTCTGGAAATAATATAAAAAAATCGCAATTAAATAATAAATTAAAAAAAATAATGAATTTAGCGGGCAATTATTAAATTATTAAGAAGAGCGCAAAAAATTAATAAGATAAAAATGTGATTGTATTAAAACGAATATTCTTGGTTAATAAAAGAAGTCTTTTCGAGGCGGGTAAGTAATTATACCAAAGCTTTTCTAGTGCGTAAAATGCGACAATATATTTCATTGTATCCGGATGTTATGAGCTTTTCCATGTGACAAAATACTTTATTGCACCCGGAAAATTTAATTTAAAATAGTAATTAATATATCCTTAAACAATTACATAGTCTTTTCCTTTGTCTCTTAAGATATATAAGAATTGAAAGGATCGCAAAAAACCCTAGCAGCCTTTGAGTTGAGCTTATCGTACGTTAATGATTTCAGTCACCACCATTGCGTTACACGCACGCACTTTCACGATTATGAAAATACTTCTCAACCACTTTAGCAAGGTCATTTGTTTTACGAGATGTCTTGGGATTTGAAAAAATTTGATATCCATATGAGAAAAATATATAATTGGCCTGCCCTTAAGTTAAAGAACCTAGAAAAAAATTATAAAGTTACATAAAATAAATGTAACAAAAAAAATATTGTTTTTTGGAATTTTTGTAATTTGTTATGTTAATAAAAAATATTGCTCTTGGATTGTCTATAAACCTATTTATTTGTTCGCATATCACACAAGGACAATTTCATGATATTTTTCTTATGTAACTTTCAACTAGTAGATTCTGATAGATCTGTGTATCTTGTAAACCACATTTTTTAGCAGTCACTGACTAAAAAGACGATGTGGCAATTTAACGCTTTAATATAAAGTTAGGATGCAATAAAATATAAAACAACACAAAATCGGCCCAGGGCAAATCAATTTTTCTACATTACCATATTTACAGAACCCCAAGTTTATGGTAAAATTTGATGAAGAATTTTCTAAAATATATAATATCCGAGCATCTGTACTACAAGGATCTGTACTCGGTCCAATTCGTTACTCAATATATACATCTGATTTACCAGTGACCCAGGAAGTAATGACTGCAAAATATGCAGATGACACAGCTTGTCTCTCCTGTGATGAAGAACCCAACAAAACATCAGCTAAATTACAAATACAGCTTGATAGTGTCAATCAATGGTTAAAGAGATGGAGAATCAAATGAAATGCCATTAAATCAACTCAAATGACATTTACTTTGCGTAAAGGACATTGCAAGCCGGTTACTATGGATAATCAAGAGTTACCATGCAGAGCCAGTGCTAAATAGGCTAGTCTAGGCTTCCATTTAGATAGGAGACTAACATGGGCAAACCACAAAAAAGTAAAGAGACAAGAAGTAAATATACACAGTCTAAAACTGTACTGGCTGATAAGTCGACAATCTATGCTCTCACTAACTAATAAACTGCTTATTTACAAATACATTATGAAGCCCATCTGGACTTATGGCCTGGAATTGTGGCGTCCGGCTAGCAACTCAAACCTAGAGATTTTACAACGGTTTCAAAATAATATCTTAAGAATGCCGTCTAGTGCACCATGATATGCTCGTAATACTGAGATACATGAATATCTGGGTATATCAACCATCAAGGAGGAAATAAATATCCGTTGCATAAAATACAAAGAAAGACTTCGGTGATACGCAAATAATCTGGCCCAAGATTTGTTAAAGACAGATGAACAAATTGCACATCTTAAAAGACGGCAGATATTAAATCTTGAAAAAAGGCACTAAAGTGTAATGTGGAAATTTAAAAATTGCTTTGAATCTCGATGGAGAATCAGCCATCCAAACATCAAGTATTGGAAAACATCTGATTAAGGTTATTCAGCCGATTGCAGATAGTCGAAATAAGTTTGGAAAAAAAAAAACTTTACCATTGCGTATACAGAAACAGGTTTTTCGTACAAACTGCGGTACGTTGTAAAAAATTATGAAAAAATATTATTAGGATTTTGTATATTTGATAAAAGGAATTTATTTCCATTAATATTTTCTATAATTAAACATTTGGTTTTTGGCTTTTAAATATTTCAATTATATAAACGTAACATTTTTAATATCTATTTTGTCATATTTTTGCGACTGTTAATTTTTTAAAAAACTATCTAGGTAATAATTAAAGATAATAATTTACACATTTCTGAATTTATAATTAAATTTTTTTACATGATACCCCAGTAACATATCCTTACGACATTCTTTTAATCTTATTGGGCATCTTAAAAAAAAAAACAACTTTGACACTAGGAAAAATACAGAGGGAAACACCTCAGTTTCCCTAACTGTCCCATGATTTCAATTTCAATGAACACATTATTAGTACTCTTATAACAATTTTTCTAACTGACATTAATCTTGCTTCTTACAATTTTTTCCGGTCACTTCTTCGTTTCCATCACATTTAATTTCACTTTCCCGATGCATGAATGAACAAACAGGAACTAAGGATCTATTCTAGTTTCGTAATGTTCAGCTTGAGAGTTCTGGACAATTTTAAAAGTTCAACTGTCAAATATAATTTATCACGTCATCAAAACTTTCATAATTTAATTTTAACAAATAAACAAATTTTTAAATTATATTTAATTCTCAAATATATTGTAAAGATACCATAGGAAACAAATTTATTAAAATACAATGTATAATGCATCGAGATTCTATGTACCATAATCTATATTGATAAATCTATAATTTAAGAAAAATAATTTAAACTTATACAACATCTTATACGTTAAAAATTGTTTAAAACATGTGATTATAACATTTCTTACTTTCTATGCAAATTGATGTATTACACAAATTCACATATGTTCATTTCATATAAATTCATTCATTTTAATATGAGAAAAAGAGTCGTAGGTTAAACATCATCTAATTTAAAAAAAAAGGCATTATAATTTAACTTTAATAGAGATTTATATTGCTTAAATATTTAATTATCATGTTTCTAAATAAATTTAATAAGTCAAGTTCAACAGTGTAGTAAGAATATCAGTTTCATTTACACTGTCTTAGGAAGGTAGGGTTATTATACACTTTACCCTTCCCTACAATAATCTCTTTGCTTTCGTTTTTTTTTTATCTTATTCCATTTAGCCATTGTATGTAAATTGTCATCGAATGTATTATGTACCTTGTAGTTATTATAACTAAATAAGCACTACCATGTTTCCATCAATTTGCGAACGCCTTACTTATAATTTATATAATTTGGCATAAAATTAGTAGGTAGATTGTAAAATAACTGCTTAAAATTTTGTTAAGTATAGTAGTCCCTCAGTTTTTAATTAAGTATAATATTATTATTAATATTTCATATGTCATATTACGTCAAAGGACACCAAATTTTTTTTTGTTTATTGTAATAAATAAAAGTTTGCCTTTTATAAAAAAAAAATTTAAAGAATTAAACTTCATGCACTAATCCCTACAACAAAGCTGCCAAATGTCTTTCACACAATTATTACGCAAGACATACTTTTCGTACTACATAGCAATGGACGCCGAATTATGAATAAAGCGCTTGGAGGAAATATACACTCCAGGTTTAGACAACTTTAAAAAAAACTGTATGACTTTTGTGCATCAATGAGTGTCTCGAAAGCCACTCTCGAGACACTAAGCGCTGAGTTTGTGAGCTTTTGTAATAAGATCCAATAAATATTGGTCTCATTGGTGTAAAAACACATAGACTTGGAGTACCGGGTGCAGGAGCTAGAAGCTAAGAAACGTCGCAACAATATTCTGATACACGGCGTGAAGGAGGACAACACGGTATCGCCAAGAGCAGCTGCTCTAGATGTTATTATACCCACGAAGCTCAGCTGCTCTGCAATAACTGAAGTTAGTCTGGACGCAGGTGCAGTTAATATGCAGCGTAAGACTCATAGGCCAATACTTGTGAGGTTTGTTTGCGGAAATGACCGTTATAAAGTTTGGTCGCTTAAAAAGCATTAAGAGGAGCCCGCATACTCATAACGGAATCGCTCATACGACCACGGTAGGAGGTGTTCATTGTAATACGATCCATTTTCAAACCCATTAATTGCTGGACGCGCGACGGGACTATTGTCGTAATGTTTCCGGCCGGTTGGAAAGAAATTATTACACGTATCCGACAATTATAAAAGGGCAAAGATAGGCTATTGGCTTTCCAAACCACTAATAGCAACGAACGTCACACACGGTCACGTAATATAAAGGCACAAATTTTATTTTTAGATTGTGTCAAAATCGCAATGGCAGCTACGATTCATATAATACCACAAGTTTCTACTTGAATGAATATATGAGTATTCTATTCATTACTTTGTTTTATGTTTAGGTTTTATGTATGTATTTTAATAAATCAGTCAGATAATTTATTTAAGTACATAATTAAGTTTAACTGCACTTCGGGTACGAGCGTATTGTTTACACATTTTGTGCACCGACGCTGAGTCTATTGCCGTGCCGTTTGGAATTTATGGCCTGCGCGCATATATCAAAATCTCTTGCATTTTATCTATGCCAAGTTTATAAATATTTATTTTTTTTATTTTAATCTCTTTTTTATTGTTATCGGTTATATTAAATGTAATTAAAATATTATGTATTTGTATTTACCTTATGTTAGCTTTTTTTATGTATTATATACAAATATACATATATATATATATATATATATATATATATATATATATATATATATATATATATATATATATATATATATATATATATATATATTATATTATATATATATATATTGTACTTTTGTTTCTGTTTCTTCTTTTTTGTCACTAGTTAATATTAAATTAATATAACTATGTAATATTTTAATGTCATCCACGACTTCCTATAACTTTTTTCCTTCCTATAGAAGTTACCTTATATATTCGTATATAATATATATTTTCCGACACTTCCCTTAATGTCATAATATACTTCAATCTGCTTTTTTTCCTCACCATAAGATCTCATCTTCTGCCACTCAGAGTATTTCGTGCCATTATTCAGAATTTATTAATTATTTCGAAAATGTTAACCTTCACGCCTGCCTTTTTATTGAGACCTGGCTCAAAAATTCACTCCTATTAAATTTGTATTCACTCCCGGGTAACGTTTTAATACGTGAAGATCTGGCAAGGTCAAGGCTGGTACCATTATCCCTATATTTCATCCTGATAATTTTCATTCCTGCCCTAAAAGTATATCCCCCTACGGTCAACTTTCAGGATCCGGTCTTTTTCATTCTGAATTCCTTCATATTTTCTATGAATTAAGTAAATCCAAAGCCTCTTTAGGAATCATCTTATATTGACCTACCATCTTTTCTTGAGGATGTTAGAGCCATTAACTGGAATAAAATTACGATCAATCGCTCCGTTGATGAAAAGCTCACTGTTTGCAACAGTTGCATTACTAAACTGCTCGATAAACACACTCCCCTAAAACTTAATAAAACTACGCGGGGAGCTACTCCTTGGCTTTACGATTCCATTAGAAAAATAATGGCTAAACGTGATCACGCTAAAGTGAAGTATAAGACAGATTCTAGCCCAAATCGCTGTGAGAATTTTAGAGTTCTTAGAAAAAAATGTCCGCAAATGTGCAGAAACGCCAATAAACATTATATTATTACATCATTACAAAATTGTACTCTTAATAATATTTGGAAGTTCCTGGGTACTCTGGGCATTGGGAAATATTTTGCCGCTTTGGAGAGCTAGCGATTGGACATCGACCAATTAAATTTAAACTTTTCTACACCACCCGTGGTACTTGACCCAACCGTTAACTCTGCTACTTTTAACTGTATTTCGTCTTCATCTATTTTTAGTAAAAATCAATTTACACTAATGGATACATGTGAGTCCAAAGTTAACGCTAATCTTCTTGCGATAAAATTCAAATCCGTGAAAACTAATGGCTTAAATATGAATGCTCCTAAACCAATAATATATATTGTTGCTCCAATCATCGCTGATATTTTAATACCTCTTTGATAACTGCTGTCTTCCCTTTGAAATGAAAAAAGCTAATATTGTGCCCGTACCTAAAATTTTATTACCTATGCAACCCAAAATTTTCGGCCCATATCTATCCTACCACTTTTATCCAAAATCTTTGAACGTAAATCGAAATCTCTGCCCATGGTAAGCTCGTTACTTCCTTCAATACTCATAAGATTCTAAATCCACTTCAATCTGGTTTTAAAGCTGGTTACAGTACATCAACTGCCTTGATAAAGTTACTGATGATATACGCTTGGCTATCGATAATATACAAGTTACTGTCCTTGTGTTTCTTGACTTTAGCAATACATTCAACTCTGTTGACGTCGATATTTTTCATGCCCGCTTCAAATATCCTAATATATCCGAACATTCACTTGAGTGGTTTAGTTCATATTTTCATGGACGCAGGCAATATGTTAAGTCGTCAGATACGTATTCTAGGTGCACTGATCTTACAGCTGGTGTATGTCAAGGTAAAATACTATCTCCTCTTCTTTTCTTACATTTATTGATGATATTGTTAAAAATATCTGTAGAAATTATCAACTCTAGGCAGATAACTTACAAATCTAAAGGCATTCAGACCTCCATTCCTTATTAAAAACCCTCGACATAACTAATCGAGGTCTTGCTTCAGTTGGTCAGTGAGCTCATGAAATAGGGCTTTTAATTAACCTCAGCAAGTTTAAAGCTATTATCATTGGTAGTCAAAGGCTGATCTCTAAAGTAAACCTACCAAGGTTATCAAAATTAGTGCCAAACAGTACAATAATACCTTGTAGGTCAATTGTTAAAAAACCTGGGTCTATTGATCGATCAAAATCTTAGTTGGCGCCCACAAGTAAATGATGATAGTCGTCGTGTTTTCAACAAAATACATTCTTTGAAACGTCTTCAAAATTCTACCAACTAAAACGAAAATATACCTTTGTCAAACACTCCTATTTCCACTAATTGATTATAGAGTTATGTACTATCCTGATGTTAATGAAGAATATTTGTACAAGTTGAAACGTCTTCAAAATTTATGCACCGGGTACATCTTCGGGCTCAGAAAATACGATCATTCATCAATTTCTGAATATTGTCACTTCTCAAATGACTGAAGATCCGTGATCGATGTCAATTTCACATATTTACACTTCTTTTTAATATATTAAAAATCGTATACATTTTGCTGCTCCGGCCTTGAGTTACGAACTAAAAGTTCACTCACCCTACTTATTCCTGAACATACTTCAACCTCTTACGAAAAATCCTTCACTGTCTAAATATTTTCAAAGATCGAGTTAGAAGTCCTGCCTCTCCTGAAACCATTTCCTATGTGCCCTTGTCCTTTCCTGTCTTTCCCATCCTAAATCATGTCAATATATTGCTCTTGTAGCAGTAATTCCGCCATATGTACTATGCATAAAAGTTGATGACTAAGTAAATAAAATATGGCCAATTAGTGAAAAATTAATTAAATTGCTTTTTTAAGAAACAGATATTAAAAAAAGACCCGCAGTCATAATTTGTTTTCAATTATGATTATGTCATTTAGCATTTCCCTTTTAGAAATTATTTTAATATTCCGTTTTGATTAAAATACTTAATTAAGAAAACATTGCCATAAAACTCAAATTTCGTTGAGAGTAAATTTAGAGGAAAAAAAATATCACCAGAATTATACGACAACAGAAATTTTACTGTAGTGTAGCGTGTAGAGTTACACTAAGGTGATATAATTATTAGTAATAAAATTATGTAATAAGAAACATATTCTAATATTCACACGGTTACATAATGAGCAGGGTTGAAATTCTGGGCTACGTGCAGTATATTTTGTAAATGAATTTATTTAGTTCGGTATATATTCTTATTCAATTTTCTGAATAAAGCTGACTTATAAACTTATACAGATTTGTAAGCAAATTAAACAATACGATGTAAATTATTTTAAAATAACAATTATATTCATTATTACAATATTCATTATTATCACTTAAATTGAATCTTTAAATTAATATAAGGAGAGCATCATTATAATCTTTATCAAGCCACTGATCGTATTGTAATTAAATATCTAACTGTAAGCATTGTGACAATATTTCTCCCCGTGGTGTGTTCTGCGGAATCTCATCCACCCGATATTGAGTGCTAGATTATGATCTGCGTAACGACTTCTAACGCCCGGCGGATGAAAAATAATTTAAGGAAAGGAAAAACACTCTATGGAAGTATATACAGTAGGCCGTGATTTGTGATGGAATTTGTTTAAATAGACATTTGTTTAAATAAAGAAAAACTCGTTTAACGTTTTTCCGCATAGAGCATTTATGAAAATTAAAAGCGGAAAGATGAGTCTAAGACAATGTTTATAATGTACATGTCATGGATATATTTATCACAGTTTACATCAAATTGTTATTTCTTTTAATTTGAAGTGTATGGATTATATGATCTTGCGCTTAACTATGTTTAAATTATCATAAAATATAAATTATTATAATTTGACTCGAATATTTTGTGACACATGTTTAATTTAATTAGTTTAGTAATATTTGTGATTCTATTACATAAATAAGATGATTTAATTGCATTTCTTATTTATACAAATATTAAAATTCTTAATCCTCAATAACAAGAAATACAATTTGTGTTAATTGTGAAAAATATTGCACCTGACGACCTGATGTTATATAGAGTGATAGTTTTCATAAGATAATAGTAATTTGTTTTTTTTTTGTCGGCGTCTGTGTAGGTTAACTTGTATTCTTGGTGTCTATTATATTTTGATTTTATGCAGTTCGTGTATATTACACATTAATTTTAACGACAAACCTAATTAATGGATCCCATTGGGAAAAAAAGTTATGTAATATACCATTATGAGCGTAGGTTTATATCAACAATTTCCTTTATACTGATCAGTTCTAGTAATGAGTATATTGATAATGCAAGAGTAGACTGATATCAATGCGAAATATTCAGCATTTCTAATTGAATTATCTAAATACGCCCGAAAAATTGTTTCAATTCTTTTAATGAAAGAGGCAATTCATTTTTTTTTCTATAAACTACGCACTTCTAAGGTATAGTCCATGGTTAAGATGTTATCCTATATATGTTTAATATATTTTTCAAATTTTGATTGCAAAAAAAAAATTATATATTTTTGATAAAATCTTGACGTAGGCTTATTGAAAGTGACTAACAAAAGTTTGCTACTTTTATTCATGATCGACTGCTTTGATATAAACAAAATCACAAAATTCAGTTTTAAAATCTAATCAAAAACGCAAATAAATGATTCAGTATTATTCTTTAGAGTGATCGATTACCCTAAATTAATTCATTACTGAGATAAAAAGTATATTACTACAAGTAAACATACCATCACACTACGCTGTACAGGTAGTGACACCCAGTCGAGACACAGTAATTAGGGGGCGATGGGAAAGCAAGCGTTTGTTTGCAACTTGATAAATGATTTGACGAAGAAGTGTGAAGGATGACGGTGGTGAGGGCGGGGAAAAGGAAATGTAATTAACGAGAAATCTTATGTTCAAATCGATCTTTGCGTTTAATGATCAAGTGACATATGGTCGTATTGAATATTATTGGGATTATTATTTTAATTTAGGACTCATAAAACAATACGCCCTTCATTACAATATTATTTTAAACATAAAGTTAAACAATTTCACTGACATATTATCGGCTGACTTAATAATAATCTACTTTTTTTATCTTATTTTCAATTCCTGTTCGAACTCCATATACACGCATATATATATATATATATATATATATATGTGTATATATATATATATATATATATATATATATATATATATATATATAATTTTTTGTAACAATACTTGATAATTAATACTTGATAATTCAAAATAATTCAAAAGATTTGTCGTCGGGTAGATGTATGAATTCTACATCAATATCCGGTAAAGCGTATAAGTTTGTAAACTCTTGTATTTTTATACAAACAAATTCTAAAAGAACCGTAATTCACGAAAGGGGAGTATAAAAATAAAGTCAAATCTGGCTGGTGTTACTCGAATCCTCCATAACTCCATAAACTCGATATCCGTAAATTACTCCATTATCCGATATAGAAAGATTTTTCTGTCTTTTTGACGTATATATATGATAAAATTGTTAATGATTATCGGTAATGATTAGATTAGGCTAAGGAGTAATCATATTTAATGTTTGTGTTGGCATCGTAATATAGTTTAGACAGTATTTATCGATGAATATATATATATATATATATATATATATATATATATATATATATATTTTTTTTTTTTTTTTTTTTTTTCTTTTTTTTTTTTTCGCTTGTTAAAAAAATACCAGGCAACCACGTTATTAGGAATAATTTTAAATTTTTTTAAAGAAAGCCTATTTATTTTATGTGCCTGATTGTTACAAAACATTTATAGTGCTGGCTCCACTCCCACTTTACAGTTTTTCCTTCATTGTAAAGCAACTTAAATATTAAGAATTAAAAGAAAAATTATAGAATTACTGAAGATAGAATTCAAGTGAGTTTAAACAAACCAAGGATTTTCATGAAAAAAGAGAGGGCAGGAGGGGGGAGGAGGGAGAGTGGGTCGGTGTTGAATACAGAGCATGCGACTGTTTATCTTTCGAAGAGAGATCTAGAGAGAGAATGATCCCAAAAATTTTAGAGATTTTCTTGGTTTCCATAGATAAGCAAGGAGCCCTCGTAGTTTTAACCGTCTCCACTCATCCATTTTCATACCCCATTTAATTAATATCTCATTTTTGCATCTAATAAGACTAAATTTTGTATGGAGGGAAATATCAATAACGTTAAGTCATAAATTATGTGGACTTTAAAAATAATATCAAGACCTCGCGTCTTATGCAATGAAAACCAAAGCAAAAAATTACCTACCTCGTCGAGTACCTTTGAGTAAGACATTTTAAATAGAATAATGGAAATATTACGGGTACTATTTTCTTTTTAAAGTCGTTATTGTAACAAATCATTGTTTTTATAAGTTAAACTCAGTTTATTATAATTCACTGCAATTTCCCCCCAAAAAAAGGTGCTGGATTTAAGTTTTAATTATTTATTTCCTTAGTTTTTGCAACAAGGAATAAAATATTACACATAGCACGTAAATATTAATCAATTTATTTATTATTTTATAGAAAGCACCAAATAAGTATGTATTCTTAATTTCTCTCAAAATATTTTTAATTTCTCTCCTTCAAAATTCGATCTAAATTAATGGTTTATATTAGTTGACATTCTGTTACTAATCTATAATAATACTTAGATATTCGTCAATCAAATAAATTAAAGGTAAAATTATACGCGTTCGAAAATTAGATCAAAGGCCAAATTAGAAGTGACTGAATATGGTTCAAACGATGAATAAGAGTAAAAACTGTCAGGCTTCACTAAAATAGTCACATTTTAAAATGAATTCAAATTACATAGAGGGATATGTGCCAATAGAATTGTAAAACTTTCGAAATGGAAATTAAATTATCTAGAGGAATCGAGAGACCGCAGCTTATGGAAACACTGAATGTGACATGTCTAAAATCGAGGGCGTATTTCTGTAATATTTGTTCATGTCTATAATATTGTAAATGTAAAGTGGAATTTCTGAAATTCTTCTAAGAAATAATATTTTATGACGGATTAAATAACATTTTACGATATTTTATAACAGTCGAAAATATTTTATGATAACACATTATGTGTTATTATTAACATTTAAGAAGGAAATAAAAAATATATTATTTAGAACTTAACATTAGCAACGATATAATTAACGTTTTGTTCAGAATTTCGAAAATAATATAATTCGAAATTGGTACTAACTTAAATTATGGATCAATACATTTTGTAATATATATATATATATATATATATATATATATATGTATATATATATATATATATATATATATATATATATACATATATATATATATATATGTGTATATATGTATATAAAAAACAAGTCACCCTTGAAAATGTACACATAAATACTCTAATCATTTTGTGCACACATAATTAGAGTTATAGTCTAGTTCTATACTCTATTTTTATTATACATTTACGTGACTATGATTTGTTTTGTGAGCCTTTCAATAAATAAATGTGTCTACACGTTTGTTATATATGAAATTAATTGATTTAAATTTTTAATGCAAAAAATTATCGAAATTTTTTACTCGACGTAGAAAATTTCCGAACAGGGTCTTGGAAAACACCTTTGTTTATAAATTGTAATAGGCCATATTGAGTTTAGATATTTAACGTAGAAAGTTCTCGAAATTTTTTACTCGACGTAGAAAATTTCCGAACAGGGTCTTGGAAAACACGTTTGTTTATAAATTGTCATAGGCCATACTGAGTTTAGATATTTAACGTAGAAAGTTCTCGAAATTTTTTACTCGAGGTAAAAAATTCCCTAATGGGGTCTTTGAAAAAATTGAGTGGATGACCATGGCTACAAATAATTCCGCTTCGCGATTTATTATGGATCTCTTATTTATTTACTTATTTTAAAATTTAATAAACACTATAAATTTTCGATCGCAGCCAAAATTACTTCTGAAACGAAATTTTATTTATTTATATTATAAATTTGAATTAAAAATAAAACCCGCAAATTTTACCATATATTTTTTGTTTGTCTTATGTTGACTACTTTATATATATATATATATATATATATATATATATATATATATATATATACATATATACACACATATATATATATATATATATAGATATACATATACATATATATTCGTGGCAACTACATTTTAGTACTGTCTCTTAAGTGAATTTCTGTTTCAAATTAGTCTCTTATATTTATTATTGCTATATTTTATTAACTATTGTAAGATTTTTTATTTCATTCATTTGACTTCGTTGACATATTTATCAAAATTAAGTTTATCAATAGACGATTACATTCAATTCGCCATTTTAATTTAATTTATACCATATCCGGAACTTAATTGGTAACTAGACTAATTAATGTCGATCTACTAGGTTATAACTTAAAACATGATATTCTAATTTTATTAACAGAGGTGCCCCTGAAGTTATGTTGTTTAAAAATGTGTTTTACCAGGTTTTGCTTCCGGCGTCATCCGTATGGATTTTGAATTAAGACGGTGAGATTTGTTTGCAACAAAATGATACCACAGCAAAGTCTGCCCATGTAATTCTACAATAATATTTTATTTTTAAACAAAAACAATGAGTTTCATCTTAGAAGAACAATGTTATTTCTCTTCTTAAAAGATGCCAACATGTCAGCTTGAATCAGCTTAGCTTTCATCCAAACATATTCTTTATCGGTATTAATATTTTATGCTGTGTAATTAATTATTTGTGGTTTGAATAGTTTTGGCGTTTACTGTATATTTTCCTAACAAAAGCCATGTCACTTTTTGAAATATACTATTGTTTAATTGTTAGTGTCTAAATTATGACTCAAATGTAATTAATACATTATAAGTTCCGTGTGTCACACATTATTAAGTTTGCGTAGCTGAAGCTGCATTTGTGAAACCGAACAAGATATTAGTTTACAATGGGAATAGATGTCATAAATTTTTTCTCTTCATGTCATTATGAAGAGAAGTAATTTCGTGGTTACGAATAATGGAAGGACGATTTCTAATAATCATATAATAAAAACCATTAAAAGTAGTTTGCAGACAGATTATCAGTCTTTTAATAATATCATATGAAATAACAATGTCTAACACCTAGATGGAATTGCTTTCTAGTATACATCTGTGACAATATCCCACAGTGTTAAATTTTTTCCTCTTCGACTCCATGACATTAAGGAGTAAATATGTTTGTATTAATATATTGTAATTTTATTATTGTATTTCTTAATGTCCGGAACACACAACGCTTGGCATGTAATTTCTATTCTCACATTATTTGATCTGGAGAGCAGTGTTTCTTGCATACATCGTCCTTTTCTTTCTTCGTAAAATTATTATACTTTACAAAGTATGCAATAACTCGTGACGTATGAGAACATTATTTAACACATTTTTTTAGTGGTTTATTACGTATATTTAAGAAAATTTGCTTTAATTTAATGCAAAATTTATCACAAAACGACATGCCTCCTATCTTTGTACCAAGGGAAGTATTATTCATTACTTCTTTAGCCCATATAACAACAATTTATATTACAATTACTTTTTTAGCACATACTACAACAATTTATACTACACCTTTGTGGAAAGTTATTTGGGTTCGAGTAATAAGTGTCAAGTTACGCAACAAGCACAATACTATCCAATATACTTCAGCAGTAAAATTTCAAGTTCGTTTGAAATAAGTGTGCAGGTTAGGAATAAAATTAAAACACTAAGAGAAATTTGAAAAAAAAAATTGTCCCTATATTTATCCTAGAAATAAATTATAATTTAAACAAGTTGTTGACAAAAAAAGAAGGTACTATATTAAGATCATTAGGGGGACAAACATTTGTACATTTATTAGGCGATAGCAAGACATTTCGTATATATAAAAGGTATTTTTGTAAAATATTAATAATACGAAATCTCATTCAACGTAAGTAACTCCAATAATTTAAAGTGACAAACTTTGATACGGAAAGTTAATTGTGCGAGTAAGTATGTGTAGAAGTGTAAACCACACGTATTTTTCTCTAAAATTTCTAAAAATCTGGTTTCCACTATTCTAAATGCTATAAATACAACACACTCGTACGTTGCACATATATCAGCAATGCTACTTAAAAATATTGTGTTCATAAAAATGCAATTTTCGACACTCACAGAAATTATTTTTTTTCAAATTCTCTAAAATTATTTCATATTTTTATATGCTTCACGCGCATATAACTGTTTGGCCATAAAAGTATTTGGCCAACAACTTTAGCAAATATACACTATAATTCCACCCATTGCTCAATACTCACGTCACTAGAGAGGCACGAACCTCGCTTTACAAGGTAAGATATCAAATTGGAGAGATGAGAGAGGGCCAGCTGTGACTAATGACCAAACGTAGGGTTACCGACAGATCCTGTCGAGCCCCTTCCCACCCCTTCTTACCCTCGCTCCCCGCGAAACAATACGATGCCATACATCAATAATAGTTAATGTCGGCAAAAAGACCCAACAGTTTTTTTTGGGGTATGCTTGGAGTTGAAACTAAAACTCATGTAACTATGAGACTCATGTATCAACGTTTGACAAGATTTTTTATGTCGCTATTGGGGTGGAGCGTGAGTCATACTGGATACTGTGTTAGGTCTCACGAACAGAGGAGTTGTTAATGATACTCCTATGAGTTTTTATTTTTTGCAGTTGGTTTGTGTAGTATTTTATTTTTATTATTCTGTCTTTGTTCTCGATGCGCGTGCATCATACGTAATTTGGCAATGAATGTTTATCGTTAAGGTTTCTTCAACAGAAATATCCAGGAAAATGGATGAGAAAAATAGATGGCTCATTTTTGTGCAATCTTTATTTAATAATACAAAGATTGGAGTGCTACTCTATCGGTCTAATTACTCTGTTGTACTTTGAACTTTTTCAAACTTTGCTTGAGTCGAATTGAAATTCTTATTTGTAAATATTGATGAAGTTAGAATATTTGGAAATGAGTTTTATATGCATTGCATTAAAAAAGTAGTCATTTTAACATAAATAAGACTGAAAACATGGGACGATTAAAATATTTACATGAGACTTTCTGCGTTATACGTAAGAATCTGGTAATTAACAGATTAAATAACCAGAAAAAATATTTCAAACTATATTTTGTGTCATCAGCATCGCGATTTCTTTGTCTTGGTGACTTTATATTTTTTTTCAACCTACACACTGGGCTTAATGTAAAATACCATAAAAATGTAAAATACCATAATCCAGGTAAATTGACGTCAGCCTTCTTGATAATTTAATTTTCCTTCTATAATTTACAAAAATAGAATAAATAAACGCTCGTATCCGACTTTCATGTCTAAGATTTATTTCCATGATTTGTAATATCCGTTTTAAATTAGAGATTGGTTTCTGAGATATAGGTTTCATTGCACGAAAAATATCATCAACAAGATGTGTGTTGGTAGTGTATGTGTAAGTGTACTTTTCTTGTTTAAGATGATGTGATGATTCTGTCATTTGGGTGATTTATTTATCTTTATGGCGCGTCTTCCCATTTCCCTATTTTCTGAGGTTCTTGTATTTAAACGTCCTATACCACCTAATTATTGGTAACTTTATCCGACAATAAAACTGTGCCCGTCCACTGAAATATCATATTTCAATAGATTTTTCTTTCTTGTGTGTTAGCTTCTTTATTTCAGTGTTTTTTTCTGTTTCATAAGATAATTTCCGCGATTTGTTGACTTGAATTATATATCTTGACGTGTTAACAATTTTCATAATTTTTGTTTCATATCTCATCACAATTAACATTATTGATAAGAAAAAAGCCACAAGTAATTATGGACGATATGTGCAAACATCTTTGTGCTTCCATTTAGACATAACTAATATGTACAAATTCATATTTTCGTATAATTTCTATAACAAGTTCAAGGAAGTATTATTAATTGATAGCACCTCTATCCTTATTTAGTCCTTTTAACTCGATTTCCTATATACCAGAAAAAAGTTCTTCTAAAATTGACGCCCTATATTCAAATAAAAGGAAATTGAATACTTTTAAATTAATGTTTCATAATTAAACATGTATGTATCAAAAGTTACAGACTGGGTCTGTATATAATTTCGAAGAATAAATAATAATTTTCTAAAAATAGATATGAATATATTATCTAACCAGCCCTTGAAATACTTTTTTTTAGAGAATAACGTTTATTACGATATATTTATTAATTAACTATAAAAATTGATCTATGTAAATTGATCGTTCAGACTCTTAAGTGAGCCATATTTATGACAGCTTCATGGAGAAAAATGCATTAGATTGAGAGAAAAGACATAAATGCACTCTGGAGTACTTTTACGCAGATAACTTTTATGTAGAAAAAAAAAATTTATTAATTCATTTATAACACAGTACCTACAATTATATAACCATCCATACTTTTTCTGGAAGAAATACTTTGTGATTGAGTTTAGTTTCAAATTTTCTCATTTTGAGTAAAACCATTTTAAATTATCTGCTCTCAATTTTAGCCTGTAAATTCGGTTTTTGAATTATGATGATTGGCTGTT
This sequence comes from Druceiella hillmani, assembly GCA_039881145.1. Lineage (NCBI taxonomy): Eukaryota > Metazoa > Arthropoda > Insecta > Lepidoptera > Hepialidae > Druceiella > Druceiella hillmani. The sequence continues at coordinate 3,564,856 of JAYKKI010000131.1, forward strand.
ACCTCAAATTCTGTCAAGGTAATCAACGCTTTTATTAAACAAAATTATTGTTGATTTTCTCTATTTCGATTCCTGTGTAAAACTATGTAATTTTTAGTATTACACTTCCTCTGATATTTAATAATCTTAAAAATATTGATAACGAGATAATAGAGTTTAAGACAGATTTTATACATATAATTTTGATGTGTGGAGTTTAGGATAATCCCTAAATAACGAATAATACTAGAATATTTAAACAATATTATTTTTCCATTCAGTTCTAGGGGATATTTTTTTATGTTCTAATCCTCTCGCCTCGAACCGCTGTGCGTGTCTCAAATTCAGGTAATAAACGAAAGTGATGAGTAAACAACAGCTGTTGTGCAAACTTTGTAAATAAACCTTATTGTTTCTCTGTTTGAGGCTAATTACTTAACCTGTTTACCACCTATCGTCCACCCATTTCAACCTAAACACGACGTTTAGAGGACTATTACGAGGGGTTTTTAGAGAGCATTGTACTTGTTGCGTAATTCGAGGTGGCTATTATACTGTATTTAATACTGGTTGAGAAATTAATACATGAATGAGGCTAATGTACACCACTGAGGGAATAATTATAATAATTCGGGTCACAAAGACATGAAATTGATTGATTAGTGGTCTAGAAAACTATAGAGTAAACCATTGAAGTACAACTGGAACTAGCATTACGAGAACTGCTCATACAATGTGGTATATATACAAGAATAAACATATATAATATTTCTGCTTAAATATTTGCTGCTATTAATTATGACTTTTTCCCTTGTAAATATATTATCTAGCACATTTTTCCCATTTTTTGATACGAAAAAATTCGTTCTAAACCATATTAAAAATCAAATTACTTATTTACCAAAACCTAAATAAATTCATCAATGAATCTAATGTTACTTTAATCGCATCTCACCTCCCCTTGTATATAAATATGTAGTCTTCATGTTTTATATTTTTTAACTTATTTGTTTACTTACAAAATGCCTGGTTTATTCCATTTGACATTATGGAAAGAATGTTAAAGTTGATTGTGTCTCCCCTCTGCTAATGATGAACCTACATTAAATATTCCAATATAAGAACATAAATATTATCTGAAGCATAATTTTAGCTTATGTTTCCCGAAGCGACCACCTGCATTGGAAACTGTCGTGATTATTTGTATTTAAATTTTTTTCTTCTTAACGGGACTTAAAGACCCTTTGTCTTTTCTGTTTCCTATTCTTCTTTTATTTAGGAAAATTCATAGATTGTTTTTTACATTTCAACTAGTTGGTGATTTCGTATATGTTATATTCATTTGACGGTTTTGTGTTAGTCTTTCAGAGAGTTTATCTTAACTTTTAGAGATTCTGATATAATTCCTTCGTTATTCGTCTGTTCTGATTTATAGTTTACCATTATGATTTTATTATATTTAAATATATCATTATTCTCTTCATCGTGCAATTTTTTTATCTAATATTTTCCACACGTTTAGTACACTCTTTTTTATGTCATATTACATTTGCTTAAATGAGTGATATATGTATATGTATATATATATATATATATATATATATACATATATATATATATATATATATATCTATATATATATATATATATATATATATATATGTATAAATGTTTGATTTCATTGAGTTCCTTATTTCTGTTATTATTTGTGGCCTTTTTCTTTTTCAAATTGTCCAGCATTAGGTTTTCATTTTCGTCTGTATGTTTTATTTTACATGTCGATAATTTGTTTCATATTTTGGTACTTTAATACATATTCATATTCATATTTTGGTAAGTTGGAATGTTTTTAGCACCCTATTAACTTCTTACTTATAAGTTATTTCACAGTTTGTTTTTAAAACCACTAATCAAGTTATATCTAAATTGTAATACTTAATTTTTTGTTATTCTTCACCCAGACTCTCTCTATTTTATTGAAATCTATTTATGAAGCCAAAATTGTTAGTCAAATTATCGCAAATATCACCGAGCTAATCATTGTAGTTTGGACGGCGGTTCCTACCTATCTAGTAATCTGTACATAAACAAATAAAATTACTATATATTTTCCAAAATGTGCAAACAAATAACAAAGGATCAACTCAATTAATTTATTTTTACTAAATATGCGGAGAGGAGATTGTGATTTTTACTATTCACTTTAAATTCTAATCCATGAATTTTTTTTCAATAAATGAAATATTATTCTATTTATTACGTGATATTACAAACATTTTGCAGCGTATTTAAAAGTTAGAAATTAAATTTAGAAAATACCAAATGAAGCGTTAACTGATACATTTAATTTTCTCAAAAATTCATTATCCATATGAAATAAATTTTTCAGATCAATTTAAAACATAACTATACCCATAAATACAACTACCTGGCGGTATTGGTTTTGACCATGCAAAAGGGCAATATGATTGCATACTAATTATTTTATGTACTGATTATATTATTTTTTTATATACTACCACTCTTTTATATACTGTTTATTTACCGCTAGCGATTTCTCAAAAAAAATTAAATAAGTATTCTTTATTTCTATTTAACCACCCAAATACTGCATTTCATATATCTAAATTTCGTTATGGCATTTCTTGTCTATAGATTTAATAGCAACATTTGATACTCTAAAATGTAATTGAGTTTCATCTTTCTAAATTTAATTACCTTGAAATTGCCACACGAGCTACTACTCCCATTTTTTCATACGGATATTCACAGTTTAAATTTTAAAAAATCCTTAGCGCATTTAGGAGCTGAAATGTAAGTACATGCCAAATTTCTAGTTTTTAAATTTTAGCCTTTATCGAATATATTTTACTTACAAATTCTATAGATTTGTATCCCTCGATTAGATTTCATTTCACATGAGAAATATAATAATTTTAATAAAATGACTAGAGTTTTCGTCTTGCAATGCTTGGTAAAGGTTTGCAAGCTGTTGTTAAGCTCGTTTTAGTAGCAATTGTTCTTCGTAAAGAAAGTATTACTTTATTAATTTTTACAAATTGGTACAAAATAGAAAAGTAATGCAGAAAAAATGAAAGAAATTAAACAGTGACCTATAAATATTACTACATAATCGATTTGCTTAACTTATATTTTTATATAGGGTGAGTGATTTAGAAATTGCGCTAAAATCTAATCTGTTTTGCCTTTCCTACAGATTGCACAAAGAACAATAAATCAAGTTATTGAAATGATATCTTTTTGAGAGTGATCTTGCAATTAACTATTCTTTTCAATCGTTTCTACAAATGTTTTTTTCTTCTGCCTTTGAGGAAGAAAAACAATTGATATTTAATTTTATTATCTCTCCTTTTTCAGGAAAAAATTTCATAAATAAGAGGAGAAAATAATGTTACCGCAATTTAAGTGATTTTATAATTAATGGTTTAAAAACTATTATTTATATTTACATATATAGTAAATTATGCAGCAAGCTACCAAAACAAGAGCGGTACTATTATTATAATAAGTAACAATTTTCTGGTCAATTTCTTAATAGCCTTTTATCCAAATTAGTCTATTATTTCTCATGACTATCTCGCTGTGTGTGATCTTATTTTTGCCTGCCGAGCTTTCGTTCACTTTATTGTTGTTAGCATCAGTAATGAACATAGTCGTCTCGCTTTCCATTTGTTTATTACGTTTAGAAACATATTTGTTCATAATACTAAGTGTTTCCAGCATATTTTTGCAATTAATTGGTAAATATTCTCATGACTTTGATGTGAAGCATTTAAATATAAAAATTATGTAGCATTTGAAAAAAATTTTATTCAAAAAGAATTTAATCGGGGAAATTTTATAAATCATACGGTAGAAAAATATTACTTTTTTTTGATCTTAAAGAATAATAAAAGAAAATATTGCGTACTTACATTGCAAACTTTTTAAATAAATTTCATGTTTTTACGGTCGAACGGTAAGCTTCATATTTCGTACTTAAACTTAATATATAATGATTCAATTCAAAACAAAACGTCACATTTAAAGTTATGTGCCAAAAATTAAATTTTCATGGTCTCTATATATTAATTTTACACTTGATTTTTAAGACCCATATATCATAAAGAGGGAAATTCTCCTCGTTACATTTTTACACAGGAGAAATAAAATTAATGTTGGAACGGAATTTTCCTAATATATCGTAGAGAGTGGCATTTTTTGTGTACTTATGTATAAAGGGACTCCTCTTAACGTGAGTTCTACTTATAGTTAATGGCTTTTCTTGTATTTTACATTTTCAACGTAATCGGAAAGAAAATGTTTTAGACTTTTAAATTTTACCGGCTGGGTGCCATTCTAATATATAATGAAAAAAGAAAATTAAATTAATATTTTCCTAATTCGTTTTTCTTTTCTCGTTAATTCCTTATTTTCTCCAAACCTTTTAAATTTCATTATCTCTTTTCAATAACTTTACAGCATTTAAAGATTTGTTAAAACGTAATGGATCGATGTATTGAAGTACACAAATAAAAGGTTCTTAAAATAATAAATTATAAGCAGCAATAAAAGAAAATTCTTTACAAAATATATGGCTATTTTTGGATCATATTTTTATATACCTGACTATTTAAGCAGTACTCTTTATTATGTGCTCTTAAGTGCTGCTAACCAAAGTAGTCTTTCCGCAAAAAACCCGGTCTGATTCGATACACTGGGTAGAAAACCATAAACGAATCAACATATTTTTAAAAATAAAAATCAATTTTAATCACGGTTCTCCACCTCATATTTGTATTTTTCTTTGAATAGTCATTAGAAACATTAGTAAAAAATTTTCACAATATGTCATTTATCGCTAATTTCCGCAAACGTTATGAAAAAAAATGTCTTGTAGAAAATCATCCTTGTATGAACATATCACATGATGATCTTACAAGAATATTCCATTGTACAACAATCGATTTTTTTAGTGCACTTTAAATATCAATATTTCGTAAGTAGGTACCTCTATCGAAAAAGTGTACATGATACGTTCACAGTGTTTCGAAAAATCTAGTAAACAATGGGGTATACAAAAAAATGTACACTACACTTTAACATCTGGGAGAATTTTTTTTTTTAAAATCTTACCTTTATAGGTGTTATGAATGTATATAACTGTAAAAAAGTTAGCCATATAGCAATAATATTCTATGAGTAAACCAGCTGTGATATGCAGACGATTATACAGAGAGGAAAATGGAAATGGTGAAATTATAAGGGTTCCTAGTTGGGTTACGGAATCCCTGAAAAATAGGTTTAAAAAGGAATAATGTGAGATACACATGATAAAAAAAATATTTGAACAAAAGTATTGACGTAATATTTCATATATTTAGGTGCGCTTTATTTTATAAGACATGAACAAATACCGTATCGCACAGACCTGCAAGATAATGCTAGTTCCAAAATTGATGAGCTGTAGATTACTTTGAAGTATATTTTCTAAAATGTGCAAACAAATAACAAAGAATCAACTCAATTCATTTATTTTTACTAAATATGCGGAGAGGAGACTGTGTTTGTTACTATTCACTTTAAATCCTAATCCTTAAATGAAATACTATTCTACTTATTACGTGATATTACAAAAATTTTGCAGCGTAATTAAAAGTACGAAATTAAAATTAGAAAATACCAAATGAAGCGCTGATACATTTAATTTTCTCAATAATTCATTATCCATATGACATAAATTTTTCAGACCAATTTAAAACACAACTATTCCCATAAATACAACTACCTGGCGGTATTGGTTTTGAACATGCAAAAGGGCAATATGATTGCATACTAATTATTTTATGTACTGATTATATTATTTTTTTAATATACTACTGCTCTTTTATATTCTGATTATTTACCGTTAGCGATTTCGCAAAAAAATTAAATAAATGTTCTTTATTTCTATTTAACAACCCAAATACAGAATTTCATAATTCTATATTTCGTTATGGCATTTCTTGTCTATAGATTTAATAACAACATTTGATACATCAAAATGTATTGAGTTTCATCTTTCTAAATTTAATTACCTTGAAATTGCCACACGAGCTACCACTCCCATTTTTTCATACGGATATTTACAGTTTAAATTTTAAAAAATCTTTAGGGTATTTAGGAGCTGAAAGGTTACATGCCAAATTTCAAGTTTTTAAGTTTTACAGTTATGAAAATTGCGTTATATTATATATATATATATATATATATATATATATATATATATATATTTATATATATATATACACATATATATATACACACACACACACACACACACTTAAATATATATATATATATATATATATATATATATATATATATATATATATATGTATATATACATATATACATTTATATATCAAAATGTTGAGCATTGAGCAGGAAAATAAAAAATGTTAAATACTGAATGTGAACCATTAAGGGAATTTCGGAGAGAAATAAATCCGATGGTATAGTTCACCAACTGTAAACATAACATTGTATAATTCTAACGACCTTCCGCTATAGGGTTCAACTGTAGGGTTGTTTTTATAGATTTGTATCCCTCGATTAGATTTCATTTCATATGAGAAATATAATAATTTTAATAAAATGACTAGAGTTTCCGTCTTGCAATGCTTGGTAAAGGTTTGCAAGCTGTTGTTAAGCTCGTTTTAGTAGAAATTGTTCTTCGTAAAGAAAGTATTACTTTATTAATTTTGCAAATTGGTACAAAATAGAAAAGTAATGCAGAAAAAATGAAAGAAATTAAACAGTGACCTATAAATATTACTACATAATCAATTTGCTTAACTTATATTTTTATATAAGGCGAGTGATTTAGAGATTGCGCTAAAATCTAATCTGTTTTGCCTTTGTTACAGATCGCAGAAATAACAATAAATCAAATTTTTGAAATGATATCTTTTTGAGAGTGATGTTGCAATTGACTATTCTTCCCAATTATTTCGACAAATTTTTTTTTCTTGTGCCGTAGAGGAATAAAAATAATTAATATTTATTATTATTATTTCCTTTTTCAGGAAAAAAATGAATAAATAAAAGAAGAAAGTTGGATTACCGCATTTTAAGAGGTGATTTTATAATTAATGGTGTAATAACTATTATTTATATTTACGTATGTAGTAAATTATGCAGAAAGCTACCAAAATAAGAGCAGTACTAGTATTTTAATATGTAATGATCTTTCTGGTCAATTTCTTAATAGCCTTTTATCCAAATTAGTCTATTATTTCTCAAGACTATCTCGCTCTGTATGTGACATGAGCGTCGCCTAGCCTCCACAGTTTTATAAGTGCATAATTTTTATCGATGGATGTTTAATTAACGAGCTAATTTCGGCTGGAAAAACAATTGCAAAATAATGTATCATTTATGAGTACAAAAAATAGTATATGCCGATCAAAAATGCTTTATGTTTAATTATGAAACTTTAATTAAAAATAATTCGATTTCCTTTTATTTGAATATAGGCCGTCAATTTAAGAATAAATTTTTCTGATATATAAGAAATCGAGTTAAAGGGACTAAATAAGGATAGAGGTGCTATCAATTAATAATGCTTCCTTGAACTTGTTATAGCCTAGTTATGCCTAAATGGAGTCACAAAGATGTCTGCACATTTCGTCCATAATTACTTGTGGCTTTTTTCTTGTCAATAATGTTAATTGTGATGAGATATGAAACAAAAATTATGAAAATTGTTAACACGTCAAGATATATAATTCAAGTCAACAAATCGCGGAAATGATCTTATGAAACAGAAAAAAAACACTGAAATAAAAAAGCCAACAAACAAGAAAGAAAAATTTATTGAAATGTGATGTTTCAGTGGACGAGAACAGATTTATTGTCGGATAAAGTTACCAATAACCAGGTGGTATAGGACGTTTAAATACAAGAACTTCAGAAAATAGGGAAATGGAAAGACGCGCCATAAAGGTAGATAACTCACCCAAATTACAGAATCATCACATCATCTTAGACAAGAAAATTACATTTACACATACACAACCAACACACATCTTGTTGATATTTTTCGTGCAATGAAACCTATATCTAACAAACCAATCTCTAATTTAAAATGGATATTACAAATCATGGAAATAAATCTTAGACATGAAAGTCGGATACGAGCGTTTATTTATTCTATTTTTGTAAACTATAGAAGGAAAATTAAATTATCAAGAAGGCTGACATCAATTTACCTGGATTATGGTATTTTACATTTTTATGGTATTTTATATTAAGCCCAGTGTGTAGGTTGAAAAAAAATATAAAGTCACCAAGAGAAAGAAATCGCGATGCTAATAACATAAAATATAGTTTGAAATATTTTTTCTGGTTATTAATTACCAGATTCTTACGTATAACGTAGAAAGTCTCATGTAAATATTTTAATCGTCCCATGTTTTCAGTCTTATTTATGTTAAAATGACTACTTTTTTAATGCAATGCATATAAAACTCATTTCCAAATATTCTAACTTCATCAATATTTACAAATAAGAATTTCAATTCGATTAAAGCAAAGTTTGAAAAAGTTCAAAGTACAACAGAGTAATTAGACCGATAGAGTAGCACTCCAATCTTTGTATTATTAAATAAAGATTGCACAAAAATGAGCCATCTATTTTTCTCATCCATTTTCCTGGATATTTCTCTTGAAGAAACCTTAACGATAAACATTCATTGCCAAATTACGTATGATGCACGCGCATCGAGAACAAAGAGAGAATGATAAAAATGAAATGCTATACAAACCAACTGCAAAAAATAAAAACTAATAGGAGTATCATTAACAAATCCTCTGTTCGTGAGATATTGTATTTCTTAATGTCCTGAACACACAACGCTTGGCATGTAATTTCTATTCTCACATTATTTGATCTGGAGAGCAGTGTTTCTTGCATACATCGTCCTTTTCTTTCTTCGTAAAATTATTATACTTTACAAAGTATGCAATAACTCGTGACGTATGAGAACATTATTTAACACATTTTTTTAGTGGTTTATTACGTATATTTAAGAAAATTTATTTTAATTTAATGCAAAATTTATCACAAAACAACATGCCTCCTATCTTTGTAGCAAGGGAAGTATTATTCATTACTTCTTTAGCCCATATAATAACAATTTATATTACAACTACTTTTTTAGCACATACTACAACAATTTATACTACACCTTTGTGGAAAGTTATTTGGGTTCGAGTAATAAGTGTCAAGTTACGCAACAAGCACAATACTATTCAATACACTTCAGCGGTAAAATTTTGAGTTTCGTTTGAAATAAGTGTGCAGGTTAGGAATAAAACTAAAACGCTAAGAGAAATTTGAAAAAAAAATTTGTCCCTATATTTATACTAGAAATAAATTATAATTTATACAAGTTGTTGACAAAAAAGAAGGTGCTATATTAAGACTATTAGGGAGACAAACATTTATACATTTATTAGGCGATAGCAAGACATTTCGTATATGTAAAAGGTATTTTTGTAAAAGATTAATAATACGAAGACTCATTCAACGTAAGTAACCCTAAAAATTTAAAGTGACAAATTTTGATACAGAAAGTTAATTGTGCCAGTAAGTATGTGTAGAAGTGTAAACCACACGTATTTTTCTCTAAAATTTCTAAAAATCTGGTTTACACTATTCTAAATGCTATAAATACAACACACTCTTACATTGCACATATATCAGCAACGCTATTTAAAAATATTGTGTTCATAAAAATGCAATTTTCGACACTCACAGAAATGATTTTTTTTCAAATTCTCTAAAATTATTTCATATTTTTATATGCTTCACGCGCATATAACTGTATGGCCATAAAAGTATTTGGCCAACAACTTTAGCAAATATACACGATAATTCCACCCATTGCTCAATACTCACGTCACTAGAGAGGCACGAACCTCGCTTTACAAGGTAAGATATCAAATTGGAGAGATGAGAGAGGGCCAGCTGTGACTAATGACCAAACGTAGGGTTACCGACAGATCCTGTCGAGCCCCTTCCCACCCCTTCTTACCCTCGCCCCCCGCGAAACAATACGATGCGATACATCAATAATAGTTAATGTCGGCAAAAAGAAACAACAGTTTTTTTTGGTGTATGCTTGGAGTTGAAACTAAAACGAAGATAAGACTCATATATCAATGTTTGAGAAGATTTTTTATGTCGCTATTGGGGTGGAGCGTCAGTCTTATTGGATACTGTGTTAGGTCTCACGAACAGAGGAGTTGTTAATGGTACTCCTATGAGTTTTTATTTTTTGCAATTGGTTTGTGTAGCATTTTATTTTTATTATTCTGTCTTTGTTCTCGATGCGCGTGCATCATACGTAATTTGGCAGTGAATGTTTATCGTTAAGGTTTCTTCAACAGAAATATCCAGGAAAACGGCTGAGAAAAATAGATGGCTCATTTTTTTGCAATCTGTATTTAATAATACAAAGATTGGAGTGTTATTCTATCGGTCTACTTACTCTGTTGTACTTTGAACTTTTTCGAACTGTGCTTGAATAAAAATAAAGTTCTTATTTGTAAATATCGATGAAGTTAGAATATTTGGAAATGAGTTTTATAAGCTTTGCATTAAAAAAGTAGCCATTTTAACATAAATAAGACTGAAAACGGGACGATTAAAATACTTACATGCAACTTTCTACGTTACACGTAAGAATCTGGTAATTAACAGATTACATAACAAGAAAAAATATTTCAAACTATATTTTATGTCATCAGCATCGCGATTTCTTTCTCTTGGTGACTATATATTTTTTTTCAAGGACTCCTACCCACTGGGCTTAATGTAAAATACCATAAAAATGTAAAATACCATAATCCAGGTAAATTGATGTCAGCCTTCTTGATAATTTAATTTTCCTTCTATAATTTACAAAAATAGAATAAATGAACGCTCGTATCCGACTTTCATGTCTAAGATTTATTTCCATGATTTATAATATCCGTTTTAAATTAGAGATTGGTTTCTTAGATATAGGTTTCATTGCACGAAAAATATCAACAAGATGTGTGTTGGTTGTGTATGTGTAAATGTAATTTTCTTGTCTAAGATGATGTGATGATTCTGTAATTTGGGTGAGTTATCTACCTTTATGGCGCGTCTTTCCATTTCCCTATTTTCTGAAGTTCTTGTATTTAAACGTCCTATACCACCTGGTTATTGGTAACTTTATCCGACAACTTTTAACTTTGTTCTCGTCCACTGAAATATCACAGTTCAATAGATTTTTCTTTCTTGTTTGTTGGCTTTTTTATTTCAGTGTTTTTTTTTCTGTTTCATAAGATTATTTCCGCGATTTGTTGACTTGAATTATATAACTTGACGTGTTAACAATTTTCATAATTTTTGTTTCATATCTCATCACAATTAATATTATTGATAAGGAAAAAACCATAAGTAATTATGGACGATATGTGCAAACATCTTTGTGACTCCATTGAGGCATAACTAATATGTATATTCATATTTTCGTATAATTTCTATAACAAGTTCAAGGAAGTATTATTAATTGATAGCACCTCTATCCTTATTTAGTCCTTTTAACTCGATTTCTCATATATCAGAAAAAGTTCTTCTAAAATTGACGCCCTATATTCAAATAAAAGGAAATCGAATACTTTTAAATTAATGTTTCATAATTAAACATGTATGTATCAAAAGTTACAGGCTGGGTCTGTATATAATTTCGAAGAACAAATAATAATTTTCTAAAAATAGATATGAATATATTGTCTAACTAGCCCTCGAAATACTTTTTTTTAGAGAATAACGTTTATTACGATATATTTATTAATTAACTATAAAAATTGATCTATGTAAATTGATCGTTCAGTCTATTGAGTGAGCTATATTTATGACAGCTTCATAGAGAAAAATGCATTAGATTGAGAGAAAAGACATAAATGCACTTTGGAGTACTTTTACGCATATAACTTTTATGTGGAAAAAAAATTGTTTATTAATTCATTTATAACACAGTACCTACAATTATATAACCATCCATACTTTTTCTGGAAGAAATAATTTGTGGATTGAGTGATGTGTTTAGTTTCAAATTTTCTCATTTTGGGTAAAATCATTTTAAATTATCTGCTCTCAATTTTGGCTTGTAAACTCGGTTTATGAATTATGATGATTGGCTGTTACCTCAAATTTTGTCAAGGTTATCAACGCTTTTATTAAACAAAATAATTGTTGATTTTCTCTATTTCGATTCCTGTGTAAAACTACATAATTTTTAGTATTACACTTCCTCTGATATATAATAATCTTAAAAATATTGGTAACTAGATAATAGAATTTAAGATAGATTTTGAATAACAAATAAATACTAGAATACTTAACATAACTTAGAATTATGATGTGTAGAGCTTAGGATAATCCCTAAATAACGAATAATACTAGAATATTTAAACAATATAATTTTTCCATTCAATTCCAGGGGACATTTTTTATGTTCTAATCCTCTCGGCTCGAATGGGTGTGTCGCGACTCAAATTCAAGTAATAAGCGAAAGTGATGAGTAAACAACAGCTGTTGTGCAAACTTTGTAAATAAACCTTATTGTTTCTCTGTTTGAGGCTAATTACTTAACCTGTTTACCGCCTACCGTCCACCCATTTCAACCTAAACACGACGTTTAGAGGACTATTACAAGGGGTTTTTGGAGAGCATTGTACTTGGTGCGTAATTCGAGGTGGCTATTACACTGTATTTAATAACTGGTTGAGAAATTAATACATGGATGAGGCTAATGTACATCACTGAAGGAATCATTATAATAATTCGGGTCACAAAGACATGGAATTGGTTGATTAGTGGTATAGAAAACCATAGAATAAACCATTGAAGTACAACTGGGACTAGCATGACGAGAGCTGCACATAGAATGTGGTATATATACAAGAATAAACATATATAATATTTCTGCTTAAATATTTGTTGCTATTAATTATGACTTTTTCCCTTATAAATATAATATCTAGCACATTTTTCTCATTTTTTGATAAGAAAAAATTCGTTCTAAACCATATTAAAAATCAAATTACTTATTTACCAAAACCTAAATAAATTCATCAATGAATATAATGTTACTTTAATCACATCTCACCCCCCCTTGTATATAAATATGTAGTCTTCATATTGTAAATTTTTTAACTTATTTGTTTACTTCCAAAATGCCTGGTTTATTCCATTTGAATGCCTGGTTTATTCCTACATTAAATATTCCAATATAAGAACATAAATATTATCTGAAGCATAATTTTAGCTTAAGCTTCTCGAAGCGACCACCTGCATAGGAAACTGTCGTGATTATTTGTATTTACATTTTTTTCTTCTTAACGGGAAAGGGTCTTTTCTGTTTCCTATGTATTCTTCTTCTATTTAGGAAAATTCATAGATTGTTCTTTACATTTCAACTAGTTGGTGATATCGTATATATTATATTCATTTGAAGGTTTTGTCTTAGTCTTTCAGAGAGTTTACCTTAACTTTTAGAGATTCTGATATAATTCCTTCGTTATTCGTGTGTTCTGATTTATAGTTTACCATTACGATTTTAATATATTTAAATATACCATTATTCTCTTCATCGTGTAATTTTTTTATCTAATATTTTCCACACGTCTAGTACACTCTTTTTTATGTCATATTACATTTGGAATTTCGGAGAGAAATAAATCTGATGGTATAGTTCACCAACTGTAAACATAACATTGCATAATTCTAACGACCTTCTGCTGTAGGGTTCAACTGTAGGGTTTCGAGCCTATATTGAATGTATTTTACTTACAAATTTTATAGATTTGTATCCCTCGATTAGATTTCATTTCACATGAGAAATATAATAATTTTAATAAAATGACCAGAGTTTTCGTCTTGCAATGCTTGGAAAAGGTTTGCAAGCTGTTATTAAGCTCGTTTTAGTAGCAATTGTTCTTCGTAAAGAAAGTATTACTTTATTTAATTTTATAAATTACTAAAAAATAGAAAAGTTATGCAGAAAAAATACTGAATGAAAGAAATTAAACATTAATCTTTAAATATTACTACATAATCAATTTGCTTAACTTATATTTTTATATAAGGTGAGTGATTTAGAGATTGCGCTAAAATCTAATCTGTTTTTCCTTTGCTACAGATTGCACAAAGAAGACTAAATCAAGTTATCGAAATGATATATTTTTGAGAGTGATGTTGCAATTAACTATTCTTTTCAATCATTTCTATAAATTTTTTTTCTTCTGACTTTGAGGAAGAAAAACAATTGATATTTAATTTTAATATCTCTCCTTTTTCAGGAAAAAAAATAATAAATAAGAGAAGAAAATAATGTTACCGCAATTTAAGAGGTGATTTTATAATTAATGGTTTAAAAACTAATATTTATATTTACGTATACAGTAAATTATGAAGCAAGCTACCAAAACAAGAGCAGTACTATTATTTTAAAAAGTAATTATTTTTTGGTCAATTTATTAATAGATTTTTATCCAATTAGTCTATTATTTCTCAAGACTATCTCGCTCTGTATGTGACATGAGCGTCGCCTAGCCTCCACAGTTTTATAAGTGCATCATTTTTATCGATGGATGTTTAATTAACGATCTAATTTCGGCTGAAAAAACGATTGTAAGATAATGTATCATTTATGAGTACAAAAAATATTTTATGCCGATCGAAAATGCTCTACATATACGTAAATACTTATAAATCAGGTTTAAAAATTATTTGAAATATTCTAACTTAAATGCAGTGCGGATGTTATATGTAATTATATTTTTAAATAGTGGTGAGATTAAAATAAATAAAAAGGCCAGACAAATATTTATACTATGAATATGATACATAATATTATATTAATACTAATTATTATATTATTATGTATCATATACACATATATATGATACATAATATTATAATAATTACTATTTATTTTCTAAGTGGCATAATCGAAATCTTGTTTTTGCCTGTCGAGCTTTCGTTCACTTTATTGTTGTTAGCATCGGTAGTGAACATAGTCGTCTCCCTTTCCATTTGTTTATTACGTTTAGAAACATAATTTGTTTGCTACTAAGTGGTTCCAGCATATTTTTGCAATTAATTGGTAAATATTCTCATGACTTTGATGTGAAGCATTTAAATATAAAAATTATGTAGCATTCGAAAAAAATTTTATTCAAAAAGAATTTAATCGGGGAAATTTTATAAATCATACGGTAGAAAAATATTACTTTTTTTTGATCTTAAAGAATAATAAAAGAAAATATTGCGTACTTACATTGCAAATTTTTTAAATAAATTTCATGTTTTTTACGGTCGAACGGTAAGCTTCATATTTCATACTCAAACTTAATATATAATGATTCAATTCAAAACAAAACGTCACATTTAAAGTTATGTGCCAAAAATTAAATTTTCATGGTCTCTATATATTAATTTTACACTTGATTTTTAAGACCCATATATCATAAAGAGGGAAATTCTCCTCGTTACATTTTTACACAGGAGAAATGAAATTAACGTTGGAACGGAATTTTCCTA
This sequence comes from Druceiella hillmani, assembly GCA_039881145.1. Lineage (NCBI taxonomy): Eukaryota > Metazoa > Arthropoda > Insecta > Lepidoptera > Hepialidae > Druceiella > Druceiella hillmani. The sequence continues at coordinate 3,580,457 of JAYKKI010000131.1, forward strand.
TATCGTAGAGAGTGGCATTTTTTTGTGTACTTATGTATAAAGGGACTCCTCTTAACGTGAGTTCTACTTATAGTTAATGGCTTTTCTTGTATTTTACATTTTCAACGTAATCGGAAAGAAAATGTTTTAGACTTTTAAATTTTACAGGCTGGGTGCCATTCTAATATTATAATGAAAAAAGAAAATTAAATTAATATTTTCCTAATTCGTTTTCATTTTCTCGTTAATTCCTTATTTTCTCCAACACTTTAAAATATCATTACCTCTTTTTAATAACTTAATGCATTTAAAGATTTGTTAAGATATAATGGATCGATGTATTGAAGTACACAAATACAAGGTTCTTAAAATAATAAAATATAAGCAGTAATAAAAGAAAATTCTTTACAAAATTTATGGCTATTTTTATATACCTGCCTATTTAAGCAGTACTCTTTATTATGTGTTCCTAAGTGCTGATAACCAAAGTAGTCTTTCCGCAAAAAACCCGGTCTGATTCGATACACTGGGTATAAAACCATGAACGAATCATCATATTTTTAAAAATAAAAATCAATTTTAATCATGGTTCTCCACCTCATGTTTGTATTTCTCTTTGAATAGTCATTAGGAACATTAGTAAAAAATTTTCACAATATGTCATTTATCGCTAATTTCCACAAACGTGATGAAAAAAAATGTCTTGCAGAAAATCAACCTGGTATGAACATATCACATGATGATCTTACAAGAATATTCCATCGTACAACAATCGATTTATTTAGTGCACTTAAAATATCAATATTTCGTAAATTGGTACCTCTATCGAGAAAGTATCCATGAGATGTTTCATAATGTTTCGAAAAATCTAGCAAACAATGGGGTACACAAAAAAATGTACACTACACTTTAACATCTGAGAGAATTTTTTTTTAAAAAATCTTGATACCTTTGTAGGTGTTATGAATATATATAACCGTAAAAAAATTAGGTATATAGCAGTAATATTCTATGAGTAAACCAGCTGTGACATACAGACGATTATACAGTCAAAACCTAAGGGTTCCTAGTTAGGTTACGGAATCCCAGAAAAATAAGTTTAAAAAGGAATAATCTGAGATACACATGATAAAAAAAATATTTGAATAAAATTATTGACGTAATATTTCATACATTTAGGTGCGCTTTATTTTATAAGACATGAGCAAAGACCCTAAATACGGTATCGCAAAAACCTACACGATAAGAACAGGAGCTACCCCGCACATTAAAGACTCTTTTATTTTTGCTATGGTTCCGTACCTTTTACAAAATCACTTACATCTTCATTTGTTGTAATAATTTTTGTTACAAACCGTTTAAAGTGTAAACTTGAAAGATATAGCGATAATCCTCACGTATGGTATTAACAGATTACACAAAAAAATGACCACACATTGACGTGTTTCAAATTTTGTATATCGTGTAAGACATCAATTAAAAGAACAAGTTGCAAAGATTTTGGTAGAGTTTTTCAAAAATAGTTCTAGAATAAAAAGATCTACTAAAATATATCTTCACATTTCCGAAACTGTTATTATCAAAGTTTAAGTGAATTACTAAAATTTTGTATAAAATTTGGCGGAACATTATAGGAATGATTATTTTTTAGGCTTGCGAAATATGCAATGGGCTATACCAATGCACAGCGAAAATAATGAGACTATACTAGCATTATTAAATATTTAATATATAAAATAATATTATTTATATATATATATATATATATATATATATATATATATATATATATATATGTATATATGTAAACATAAAATTACATTGGCGTTTTGTTTGGCCTGAATTACTGTCACATTTTCTGAATTAAAAGGTATAATGAATAAATAATACAAATTTTGAAGATAATTTAACTAAATTAAACGATATTTGGTTAAATTCAGAGGCGTAATCGAATTAAAAAAATAAATATATCTTAAGTCAATGGATTCATATGAATATGCATATTATTTTGAAGTATTTTTTGTGCAGTTCCAGTTCAGAAAGCTGTTGACGATTTTCCTCATTTTTTCTGTTTCGAAGGAAGTAGTTTTAGAGAGAAATTACATACATTTGTATAAGATCTGACGTGTGTATATATATATATATATATATATATATATATAGATATATATATATATATATATATATATATATATACACACATATATATATATATATATATATATATGTATCTTGTGGATTTACTCAACAAATGAGAATACAAAACCGTTACAAAAATGTTTGAACTCATTTCACTTGTTTCATTCTAATGATATAGTCAGATGGCGGTACCCTTCAAAACTAACTAGTGAATTCGTTATTTTATCTTGACGAATTATTTGATAAAAAATAGTGGTCAGTCTGTGTATGAAACCGGAATGCGGTAACATCACTTATTTTCATATTTCACTGGTCACAGACCATCATTTATTTTTTTTTGGAATATAAACTAAGTTTCGAAAACAAAACTTACAGCTTATTATACCTTTAATTCAGATGTGAAATTTCATAATGAAGAGGATATCATAAATAAATTATTAATGTAAAAAAAAATATCGTTCTTTTAAAACAATAAAAAATTATACTTCTAAAAAGTTACGAGCAAAACTCACACTAGTGGCTTTCAGTTTACACTGTATTATAAATGTGTATATATATATATATATATATATATATTTATACAATTTCAGAGCTCATAACAACAATCAGTAACATTTTACATGAAATGGAAAAATAAGCTTGACGATATTTGGAAATGGCTCTTTTAATATTTGATTAATATAAAATACAATACGATCGGAAAAATTTAAAAGGCACTCCATTTCTCATTTACTCATTTACTACTTCGAAAATTTTCATATAATTATTTTTAGTCATATAATTATTTTTAGTCCTTTTATTTTAATATGAATCATGGAGTGTGCTTACTTATAATATGGAATTGTTTTCTTTTTTATATTTATTTATTTATTTATTTATCACCTATGGAGAAAAAACAGATACAAGTCATAGTGAAATACAAAATAACAGTTTTTTGACAATAAGGTTAACTTATATCCTAACATTCCCACATGAAAGTAATATTCTACATACATATATCCTCAGTCTTTTCTAGATATTTCGATGATACATTAAATATTAAAAAATTTGATAAAATATCAAATTAAATTTTATTAAAATAATGTTGTTAACAATCAAGCAATAACTATTGAAATTATTGAAATCAGCCTTTCATTTAAATTTCACTGCAATAATAGAATTAATAGTAATCACTATCCCACTTATAATAATATCGATTAAATAAAAAAAAAAAACAGAATATCAGGTCGATTTGAATAAATGAAATGTAGTGTCAATGCTTTCAAAGGACTAATGGTTGTATAGTATCCGTTTAACTGACTGTTTGTATTGAAGTATTGCGCTGGCAAATATATCTAGAGAATGAAATTTTCCGTCGCAATCATCACAAAGCCTGCGTAGTGGTATATGAGCACCAGCATTAGTGCGATCGGTAGGCAGATGGAACAGTGCGATGCTACAGGTCGCTCTCCCTGGCACATGAAACTGCAACTGTTTCACTATATCGGCGCAATCATGACGACTATGGCAAATATTATGAAGTACAATTGCTCCGAGTTCGATACGTCTTTCGTGGAGAGTACGGTATTTGAATGTATACAATGCATTATAATAGTTTACTTTGGGTGTATTGAAGCGATATTGTAATGTACGTATAAATCGTTTTTGCACTCTTTCGATCATATCAGAATATGTAACATAGTAAGGATTCCAGACGGCAACAGTATATTCAAGTTGAAATCGCACAAGACTTGTGTAGAGGATGCGATACGTTCTCATTTGCTTAAAGGGTTTGGTAGTTCGTAAGACAAAGTCTAGCAAAGCATAAGCTCGCGATATGATCTGCTTTACGTGAACATCAAAATGTAGCTTTTGATCAAACATTACACCAAGGTCACGTATGCTATTAACATATTCCAAAGAATGACCACCTATGTCATAAGCATGAAAATAGATTGGCTTATTTTTAGAAAAGGTGATCGATTTACACTTACTGTGACTTAATTGTATCTTGTTTATTCTGCAATACGCATCTAGTCTTTTAAGATCTTCTTGTAACTTCGAATGATCAGAAGAATCTCCTATTTTGGAGAAAATCTTTAGGTCGTCAGCATATAACAGGAACTTGCTGTGTTTAAAACAATTGCTGATGTCATTTATAAAGATGATAAACAAAAAGGGACCCAATATGGAACCTTGAGGTACCCCTGAAGTCACGGGAACATGAGGTGATATAAAACCATTAATTTTTACTGCTTGTTGCCTGTCGCTGAGATAGGAGACGAACCAACGAAGTAAATTGCCCTTTATACCGTTAAAAGAGAGTTTTTTCAGCAAGATGTTGACCGGTTCCGTACGAATCCATGCTGCTCCTCAATAATATGCTGATGCAATGTCGGATAAATCCTATTGTGAACCACTTTTTCACATACCTTAGACCCTGCTGACAAAATGGATATAGGCCAATAATTTTCGACAGATTGCTTACTCCCAGATTTATATACTGGTATTATATGTGCATCTTTCCAGCACCCGGGAAACGTACCCTGCGCGATACACATGTTAAATATTATAGTGAGTGGAGCAGAAATCGTATCACATACGATACGATTTTTAAGAAATATAGGTTCAATGTTGTCTGGACCTGCTCCCTTATTGGGATTGATTTTCTTGAGGGCATTAGTTATTTCATCTCTTTGGAAGCTGATGGAGGTGATATTAATATCCATCCGAAGTGCTAAATTGTGATGAGGAGGTAGGTTTTGTTCGAAGGATTGACATATATTATTTGGATCTAGAGGTGGGTTCCGTTCGAAGGTAGATTTGAAGAACTTAGAAAACATTTGGCATATCATTTGAATGTCATTCGATTCATAACCTTCGAAATTCATCGACGATGGGTATCCTTCTGACTTCTTTAGTGATGACACGTATGACCAGAAACCTTTTACGTTGTTATTAATAAGTTTTTCAGTATTGTGGACGTAGTCACGAAAACAAGACCAGGATATTTTTTTAAATTGACTTCTTAATTTAGAGAAATTTCAGTAATCGGAGAAGTTACCGTATAATTTCTATTTTACCCAGAATTTTTCTTTACGTTTACTTACCTGTATCAATTTAGGAGTGTACCAAGTTGGATGTTTCCTGGATTTTTGTGGTTTCTTTGTAACTAATTTATTGATAATATCAAAAATAATAATATAAAACCTATCCACGGCGCAGGTAGCTGAAAGCTGGTGGAACTCCTTTTCCCAGTTTATAGATTCTAGCGCTTTATAGTCATTGCAGTATAGTCGCACTTGCGGAAATTGTATTTTGAGTTGTCAGCCTTTTTCATCGCGATCTCTGGACAGCAATCAATTGTGAGGAGGAAAGTAGGAGGATGGCGGTCCTCACGAAGTAATGGTTCCACAGAAGAGAGTTTACATTTACAATTACTCAGTGCGAGATCGAGAGTCCTGTTATTACAATTTTTAAGGTAATTAAGCTGTTGCAATTTCATGAACGAGGTGACGCCAGTAACAAGGGCAACTAAGGGGTCAGAGCTGTCATTTATGATGTCATAGGGACAATTTTCCATAAACTGATAATTTAGGGTTGGAATATTGTAATCACCAACAATTAATACGTGGTTATTAAAATTATCAGTACATAAATTTTGTAAATTGCAGAAATGTTTTTTATAGGTATTTTGCGAAAATTTCGGTGGAATATAAACAGCACATAATATAAGGGAGAAATTCTTCATTCGCAAAGAAATAAATATTTCCTCCAAATCCTCGTTTTCCCATTGTCGACAACGCTTTGCACTAAGCTTTATCATAACCGCAACAATAATTCCACCTCCATACGATTTAATGCTGCTGGATAGATTTCGATCACGTCGAAACACCGTGTATCGGTCGTCTATGAACTCGGCGTCAAATATGTTTTGGTGGAGCCAAGTTTCGACAAGTACGATTACGTCGTAGTCATTTGTTCGAATATTCATGCGCAGTTCATTAGTATTGGTTTTAATTCCGCCACAATTTTGATAATAAACTGATAATTTTGCTAGTTCGTTCATATTTTACAAACTAACCATTTAGTTTAACTTAGAATAAATGAAATAAAATACAATGAAATACAAGATAGCTGAAACCTATCCAGCAGACAATTACAATACAAACATAACACTAACAGATCGACAAAGAACCTATACAGGAGTTGGATACTATAACAATATTTAAATTTTCGACTTTGTTTGACTGTATAATAATAATTCAAATTATTTCCAATCGTGAATAACATAGGAAAGTGATTAATATAAACACTAGAGTTCAAATAATTACATTCTATACATATTACACATAACACACAGGTAATTTTGAGAGTAAATATGCTGTTAAAGAATAGTCACATTTTCTGGATATCGTTTTCGCACTTGATTACGGAAGACTTATCCCCGGCACTTTTCCCGACATAAATTTTGCCATTTCGTACCCAAACATACTCGTAGCCTTTCTGTTTTTTCGCGGCACGTACTTTTGTGTGAAGTATTTTTTTGTGTAACGTAAGATGTTCATTTATATAAATTTTTTGTTCGGGCACTGAGAGTTGAAGAGAGCGTGTTGTGAGAGAGCGACGCACGCGTGCCGCCACTAGAATGTCGTCACGCAGGCGTCGCGTAGCCAGTTGTATCACGATGTATTTAATCTTACATATGTTTCCGTCTTATATTTTTGTTACATTAATTGTTCACTTCTTTTATTCCAAAACATAAACGTTCCAGTTCAGTTTTTATCTTTTAAAATATATTACAGATTTTTTTTACAATTTCTTATTTTTATTATTGATACGTCTACATCAAACTTTTTCTTTATAATAGGAAAAACTCAATGAAAATATAAAATATAATATTCTATTACATTTAAGTTACCAATCTGCGTATTGTTCTATGCTTACACAATGAGACGAGATTACTGAGCAAGGACGGAGTAACATTCGTAGGACCTATGAATATCATATTCATAGCTCATTACGAATGCTGCCGGCTCCGCCCTTGCTCATTCATTCAAAATGACCTATGAGTATCATGTGATTTATTTATATTACAAGTGCATTGTTTTTGAATCACATAATAAGAGTGGGCCGGAATTTATCACAGCTAAGGTGATACATAATTTTTATATATCTGTCCCTTCTTTTGATAATAATTATACCATGTTTATATGAAAACTCATATCATATTAAAAAATACTATATTTCCTCAATTTAAAGCTAAAGAAAAGCCAACGATTTTCCATATTTTGATAGTCTATTCACTTATCCCTATAATTTTATATTTTGACATTTATTTATTCTTCATAATTTTTGCACAAAATTCTTATCAAACTATATCACTAGGGTCCTACTGTAATAAAATGCACGAATCTATTACAGTGAAATATTACTACTTACCGAGAAAAAAGTTATTACGTCAAATTTGGTTAATCATTGTGAATTTAGTTATATGTACAATATCAGATATATGAATACATTTTTGATATTCTAGATATAATTAAATGCTTTTTACTTCACTAATCTAAGCTTATTTCGATAATATTTTCATGGTCTCAAGCAAAATATTTTTTTTAATAGAATCTAACAATATGTTTTAATAATATGGCTGCCATATTTATTAAAACATATTGTTAGAATAAGTTGTCAAAATATATTGTCAGAATAAAAAAATATTTACATGCTTCTTGATGTAGTCAAAATAGAGATATTCAAATTTAATATCATTTAGATAAATGGAAAAAGTAATAAAATGAAAAAATAGACAAGCACAGATTCATATCGAAGCTTATATAATTGACATAGCTTTATCATTCTATTTCATACATAGTTGCGCTATATAGAACAGTATTGTAATTCTTTGGATAAAGAACTTGGATATTTATGATAGGAAATAAAATTTTTAGGGAAATAAAATTGGATTAAATTTAAAGGAATTAAAATAACGAATAAAACTGGCTGAGTGCGAAGGGTTGCGTAGCATTACAAAATAATAAGCTTAGAAGTTTGCATTTATTAGGTATTGTGAAAAATATTTCAACTAAATCGTTACTACGGTCGGTACCAAAAATATGTCATATCTCAAAAACTACACGACATAACTTATTCAAACCAATTTTTATTAACTGTTTATTTTAAGTTCTTTTACCTCAAATTCTACTACTTCCTTAGTTGAAGAGTTAGAGTGGGCAGGAAGGATGGACACATTTTAACACGTGAAGAACTATGACTTAAATAAAAAAATTAATTTTGGCACCTCTTTTTCATTTCTAAGACCTATCTAATAATATCCCGCACCTCTAATTGCACTTAATTTTTTTTATCCCTCAGTTACATATATGGAGTGACACCATCAATATTATTTTTTTCATAAATCCACCATTTCAGTTTATACCGATTCATAGATGACACCTACCATCCAAATTTTTATCTATGTAATATAAATAGTCTCCGAGTAAATGGCTTTGGCATAGGGATAGACAGATAGACGGATGGACAGGATGAAATATTACAATTTCTTTATATTAAAGTCGTATAATTATTTTGTTTTTCTTTTTTTCATCATATTTTAAACTCATTAGTACATAAATATGACAAAAATTTGTCGACTATATTCATTTTCAATCTACGAAAACAAATTTATTACTCTGAAATCAACACTTTCGGATTTATTTATTATCTTATCGACACGGTGTGAGCGCCGATGATATGAGAAAGCACGATTGATGAGGAATATCTAAATAGACAAAACTTAATAGTTATTAGGCCTTGCGAATAAGGGTGTTTGAAATTATTTTCGACCCCACCTTCAATCATTTTAATCAAGCAATTCTCACAATGTGCGAGCACACATTATCATGCAGAAAGAAAATATTGCCCTTTTGTGGACTTTCCCGATGAATCATAAAGCCAAATTTTGGGAATGACGGCAGTGAACCACTGCTTTAATGGTTGTGAATAATTTCATGAATATTGCACCAAATGCATAGATTATCTTTTTGTGATTAAGTAAACTTTTTGTACTAATATTTCTTTTGACCTAATTACTGGAGCACAAAAACGTGAATTATACGAACTCATATTTACAACCCAGTTTTCGTTTTCAGTAGTAAGATAGTTTGAACGGTGTGATGGACGTCGAAAACATAAAATATGTTTATCGTGCTGATGCATGACATTGAATTAATTCTGACTCAACTCACAGGTCGTCCAAATACCGTACTTATATACCTTACTCAAATCTTACCCATTTTTTTTCTACTATTCATAGAGATTATTCAAGTGTTGTAGCCAGAGCTGCCATTGAAAGACTAGATGTTGTTCAATAAAGGAATTTAATTAGTCGATTTCAAAAGCCACTGCCGTCAAGTCTACTTCGGACGCCACGTTTCCTTTTCCTTGAAGGGTTCCATTTCAGTATATGAACTTTTTCCCATATAAAATGTGGTCAATCAAGTTCCACTCAAGGGGTTATGGTGATAAATAGAAATCCTTGGCATCGTTTTCGTAGTCTTTTTTAAATATCATCTCGGTTCAGCGTATCCGGAAATATTTCTCAGATGTCGCACAACAAACCAATCGCAGTCACAAACCCATCGCAAACACTTTATGAGGTGTTTTGTTTTCTTCCATGCCTAACACTCATAAAGGAATATTTTGAATTTCAATCTGCGTGCCACTTTCCGCGGAACAGAGTTGCGCCTAGGTGATCTTCGATTTGATGATTCAATAAATGCTTCTTAAGTTTTAAAATGTTTACTCCTTGCAACAATTCTCAGTGAAATTTTAATTAACTCCACTTTTCATTATCAGTCAGAGTAATATTATTTCCGATTGAACCTTCTTAGCAAAAGCTGTAGAAACTACACAGACGATAGATTTCGAAAACACTGATACGCTCCGAAACGCTTCCGAAAAAAATTCACTTTGTGAAGAGAAACTGTTTAGATATTAATTTAATGTCTTGTAATTTTTTTTTTATTTTTTGTTAATCTAACGAAATAAAAAAATGTTTCAAACGAATTAGTTCCATAATTTTTTTAAATAATCATTCGACTAACGAAATTTAAATTTCAAATTTGTTATTAATTTTATAGTTTCATATATTAAAATGAAAAAATCAAAGAAGAGAATATTTTTGTGGACTGTAACCGTTATTACAAAAACTAGCATAATCGTAATTTAACCAATACTAATTAAGTAATAGTAGAAATTGAACTATTGAGTTATGTATACAATTAGGCTTATATGGAAATGTAAACACACATAGTAAACCTATTTAGTTTTTCCCTGTGTAATATATATTGCCTGGCATATGAATTAGAATGACAGTAAAAGTTTACCCATAAATTGTAAGTTGAATTACAAAAACTCTGTTTCTTATGTTATTATAAGTTTAAAAGTTTAGGAAATATGGAAATGAGAATGCACACTTTAACTAAGAACATGTTTAATGTACATAGACGATTCCATGTATAAAACCGAGTAGAAAATGTAAAAAGACATTATGACAATTCTCAGCCCTTTCGGAAAATGAAATTTTTAAATTTTTTACCGGAATGTCCTTTTGATATACTAAATTTAATGCACAAAATAACTTGTACGAATAAAAACCGTCTATTACACGTTATTCTTTCCTGTGTATTTATCGTATATTTATATCCCTAGAGATATACGGAATAATATTGTAATACAAACTTTTATGAAACATGAAATTAAGGAAAAAATTGAGTTCCTGGTTTGCCTCTCCTAAAATTTTCATTTTTTTCATTTTAAATTTTATTAATTTTTTTTCATTTTTAATTAAAATTTTTCATTTTAAATTTTCATTTTCAAATTTTCAAAATTTGAGCCTTTACCATGCAGACCTATGGTTAATATGCTTTACCAATATCTAAACAGTAGGGTCATAATACGTAAACGGAGTTGTAGATAATCGTGAATCATAATAGGTGACGTGAGTAGTACGTTTCTGGAAGGGAAAGTTCTTAATTTCGAAAGGGAAAAAATTAAAATATGTGCGTTTTTCCCTTTTGAGGTGCAAAATCTTGAAAACAGGAAACAATGGACAGTAATGGAGTCAAAGGAAATTAGGTCGTACTTTGATATTATCTACATTACAGTTTTACCCTTGCCAGTTTTTAAAAGAAAATTCTTGTTTCTTCAAAACTGTTTGATCTCATTTTGACACTTACGAGGTAATTTTTTCATTACATAAAATTTAGGCTAATTGAGGACACAAATTATGACTGCGTTAGTCTTTTTGTTTAAGTGGCTTTTGTATAATAATATGAAGAGGGTATTTTTCATTCAAGGAAGACTGTTGAGAAATTTTAGAAGTTTTTTAATAAATAAATAATAAATTATTTATTAACTTCCTAAATATAACGGAAAGCTGTCACCGTCTATAGTAATACATGGTTTTCTATAACTTATACTTCACAATAAGTTTTTTTCACACGGATCATTTGTATGTAAATAAATAATATCAGCACACCAAAATATAATGTAAAAGAGTGTTTTTTAAATAATTAAAATTCAATCTACATTTTTTTCGGGATATCAATGAGATTTTTTCGAAGAAAAAGTGATTTTTATGTCAACTTGAGTTCAATAACAATTTTGAACATAGATTCGGATAGATTAAAATAGCTATTTACATGTGTACATTTATTAGCTGCAATAAATTGTCTCTTAATTATGATTTAGGCACTATGGTTGTTTTTTTATTATTAAAAATAGTTAATAAAGTTATGTGTTTTTAACAAAGCCCAGATATAATAAATTTTCCAACCATTAATATATCAGTAAAGTACAATTCTTTTTAACGTCATATACATTTATAAATACTTTCGTATAAATTTACATTTACACAAAAAGTATAATACTTTCCCATCCTGTATTTTGTTAGCTTCCAGAGGTTTCAGCTTAATGACGTTCAGATCGTCAAAATCTTTCAAGTCACATAAAAGAAAGAGGAAAGGGATTTGTCTTTTCACATTTGAATGAGGAACTTAACTTGCTATTTTAGGTAATGACTAAGATGATTTCCTATAATTATTTCTTTGACAGAATAGTACGCTTGTTTTAGTATAAAATCAAAATGATTTATGTTCAAAAGTCAAAAACTACTTTATGTTTATACCTATTATAAGATTAAATACAAGCAAGGAATGAATGATGAACGAGGAACGGAGAATGAGGAACGAATGAAAAATGCAGTAAAGGAGACATACTTAATTAACTATTAAAGTATCTTCATTCATTATCTAGTTAGTATTCAGATTCTTTGCCTGCACCATTTCTCAAGATTATTGGAATATTAATATGCTTTAATACGGCAACTAAAATATAAGATATTTTTTTGAGTGCGTCACTTGAAAGTGAATAAAATGCATAATAAATCATATATATATATATATGTATATATATATATATATATATATATATATATATGTATATATATATATATATATATATATATGTATATGAAATATTCAGATTACCAGTAGATTACGGTATGTTTACGTAATGTTCTCCATACATATAAATAAAACAATATATGGTAAAAACAATATAAATTAAAATCACCTATTACGAGCACATTTGAATTAAGACGTTCACAGATATAAATAATTGCATAAAAAATAATACTTAATAATCACTAAATGTTGATGGAGTGATGTATACTACACAAATATATAAATTGTTGTGGCCAACAGATAGCGTCGCCCACAAATACTTGCCGTCAATGTCATACTGGTGGAGGCGTTCCAACATGAAGAGCTCGCGTGCGGCCAGCAGAACGCCGTCGCCGCGCGTATCCCGGTCACGTCTCAGCACTCTGTAACGCCTATTTAGTATCTTGCTATCTTTTGCGGACTCGTCCAACCAGGTCTCGCTCACTGTAATTATATCAAACTTTTTGACCATATCATGTAAAAATAGAGCTTCCTTGAAACCTTCAATTGCTCCATAAATACGAATGTGCAATATGACTTCTTATCGACATTTTTAAATCCACCTTAACGACAGCGTGGTATGAAGTCAATTACTATTCCCAATTCTTAAATTGTTCTGTTTTAAGTGTCCAATTGACAATGTCACTTCAACAAAGTCACCTTTTACTTTAGTAATGATGAAATCTAAGTTCATAGCATAGAAATAATTATTACAAGCACTGTTATCTGGTTATATGTAAAACTGGCTGTGTCTGTTGTTTCACCAGCTACTCTATAATTTTTAACGACTTTAAAATTTTTTTTTGTGATTTAAATTTATTGAATCCTTGCCTTAATTATATCGGTGTTGAATTTTATATTTTGTATTTAAGAAATAAATTGTACCCTATTCTCCATATTTAATTTCAGTAAATGAACACTACAAATAAAAAAGGAATTACTGGAAAATTAAATTCAATTATTGTATTATACACAAGAACCATAAAATTATATCTACTACACCAAATCAATTCAACTCACGTTGATAAGAAAACGAAAGTTTTAAGTGGGATATTAAAAAACCGAACATCACCAAATTTAACTTAAACTAAATCGAAGAAGGTGGAATCTTTGGTATGGAAGAAAAAATGGTTCATGTAACACCATTTCCTGGTCAAATAATTTTCTTGTATTAATCAGATGAGACCGAAAAATTGACAAACCAAGTCAGAATTCGGAATAAAAGGATATATAGTCAAATTTCCTGAAGAGAAGAGTATATCAGGCAAAGATTATATCTTTGATAAAAAAAGATTCTGTAATGAAATTAAATTAAAACCAAACCATTTTTGTCATAATTTAAATCTCCCATGAAATTTGGAACGTTATTTTAATCAGAAGATTGAAAATGTTTACCAATTTTAAAACAAAATTTAAATTTCTTCACAGTTCTTTTAACTTTTATTTTACCTTCCTTGACGGAAGAGTATATTACACTTATTTTTTTTTCTTAATGATACTGCATTTTTTAGGGTTCCGCACATCAAAATGAAAAACAAAACCTTTATAAAATCGTATGTCTCTCACAACTGATTTTCCCAGAAACGGAACGACATAGAAATTTAAATTTGGCCTTATAATATATCTTATTAACCCACATGTTTTGCATTAGGCAATTTTTTCTGACATATTAATTTAATAATTAAGGAGAGTGTAATTAAAGAATCAAATTTTTCTAAAATGTTGTGTCATATGAGGTATCATTTGAAAGTACATATTAGGGGAAATGAGTTTTTTTTTATTTTTGATTGCATGTATAAAGTTATTAAAAAATATGCGAATATGGGGTATAGCCTTAATTTTTTCAAAACTTATGAACCAAAAAAAATTTAAAAATAGAGTTAGTAAGTTCTGACTAGAAGGTCATAAAAATCCATAATGATTATCCTGGGTCTTATAATTTTTAAAATATGCATGCCCCCTGTATTTATCCTATGACGGATGTGGTATATCCTATAACGGATGTGGATATTTTAGTAGAATCGTATACTATGCAAGAAATTCTCAAAAATTATTTCGACTCTTTTATTGACGCTTTTAAAATTTCCTCATGAATATAACTTAGTGTTAATTATATGAGTTCATTATTGGAATTTATAGAGGTTTGTTTGTTTTACCATTGTTCTAAGATTTAAGTTTCTACATCATATATTTACCGCGAACCGCGTTTCTACACAATATATTACATCATACATTTACGGCTATGACAAATGGACAGAAGAACGTACAAGCATATGTGAGTATGAGTTCATTACTTTAGGTGGCAGAAATGGAAAATAAAAAATATGAAAGTAGCTAAACATCTGGATTTTTATAAGAAAGTCATTATGAAAGATACACTATATATATCATGTTTAGTCAAAAGAAGTACCGTTAAAAAACTTAGATTTTTCCAACAAATTCGCTTCTTAATATCGTCATGAAAATGCATCTAACATTATGCGACACAGAAGTTCCACAAATAAAAGTAAAGAGATTAAGAACGGCCATGCACCACGTTCTGCATAATAAGTTTTCAAATTTTATCTATGGGTAAAACATGGCACCAATTATTTTGCTGCTGATTGTTTTTCATGTAAAATACAGTGGTGGCTATATGACTTCTAAACTTCAACTTATGCTGTATTATAAGTTCACACAAAAACTATAAGTAACCTAAAAAGTGATAGATAATATGACAAAATGAATTTTTCTGGAGATACTAATGGCAAAATATGGTAGATACTAATGAAAAAGATAACAAATGGAAATTTTATTCTGTATATGCGGCAATTTATATTTCATGCACCTTGATAGTTAAATGTGTCCTTACCATAGATATTAATATAGTGTTTATGTAAATGTTGATCCATAAAATATATCCTTTTTTTTAAATTCTTGCTATGTGACCGATTCAAATACTGAAATAAATAAATTATATTTACAAATTGAATTTGTGAGAAAATAAGTCAGCATGATTAAATATTGGACATATGTTTGGCTAGTTTATAATTATTGTTTGTACTAAGATTGATAGTTCTAACATGTTGTTGGCTGTATTAATTTCGTTATTATTCCAAAAAAAATTTATAATATTTTTCGATGACGATGGTTTGTACAATTACAATAATCCTTCAAATTTTGCTAAATTTTTATTCACTTTTTGTATATTTATTTAGTACTCTCGAAATATAAATTATGCTAAACATGTTACAGTCACAATTATTTGGAGATGGTGATTTACTTTATTCAAGAAATTCATTGTGTTCGTGAAGTGATCTTTATTCTCAGATGAAAATATTTGTTAATAGTATTTCAGTTCAAATCTTAATCTCTGAGTACTAGTCCAAGTAATATGTGAAACATGTGATAGGAATATCAATTATGTTACCTTTTTTCGTAATGCAGTTAAAAAGTTGTTAAAACGACATTAGCAGTGAAAAAATATTTAACAACAATCATTTTGGGAATGCAGATGATTATCTGAAAAATCTCTACGTAGTATTCTGAAAATAACATTTTGAGGTATATGCAATGCTTAATGAAACTACTAACTTAAAATTCTAAATTGAATCTAGTTGAAAAAGAAGTATATTCATAGTGCCATAAATTTATAACAGTGTGAATGCTAGAATTTACACCGGATGTGTTTTTAAATATAATCTCCATATTTATTTTATTAAGTTTTTTATATTTAATTATAAATACGGTTATATATACATAAATACACATAAATATATAAATGAGCCTGCGCATTCGTACTCACATGTGTGTGTGTGTGCTTATGTATATATGCACTAATATAAACATGATACCGTAAATAAAATATGAACTATTTCTAACACTTACCTAGCCTCACTTGTTCATAAAAGCCGATATTTTTTCCGCAACCTAGATATTTTTAATAACGTCGCTGTTCATTACCGTAGGAACTTATCCCAAAGTTGGACGGCGAGTGCAAAAATAAATTGTATTATGCAGAAGAATGTTCTTTGTTCAGATTGGACTACAAAAGTTTTATGTTCATAACATAATCACGTTTTTCTGGATAGCTGCTGCTAAAGCTGATCGATATTGCGATGTCATTATACTGTTTGTTATTATTCAAATTGATTTCTGTTTCAGAAAATGTGTACATATTTTTGAACATTGGCCTTATAAATTTTGTACGCAGTATTATGAATTTGAAATTATAGACATCTCAAATCTAGTTTAAGCTCCATTCGATTTGTTCTCTTTTATTATTTCAGTATTGGTGGTTTCGTGTAATCATATCTCAGACACCAACTTGAATTGAATTCAAAAGAAAGAATACTATTCCAATATTAGTTTTATGGAAAATCTTTCTGAAGCATGACATACGGTTACAATGTAAACTTAAATTAATTCTTAACCAAGCAAGGAACGTTTATTGTTTCGTTATGCCTATAAATTTATCGGTCTATATGCCCAAGCTAAATCACTTTTTCATTTTGGCACCTGTTAAGACAAAATTTTGTATTGAGATAGATATTGAATATATAGACACACAACGGTAAACACATTTAATTCTATTATAGAATGCCTAACGAACCATAGGTCTTCCGTAAAATTCTGTATTAAGGCCTTTTTATTGGATAGACCTTTTAAAACAGAATTAATTATACTTGAAATTGAGTTTGTGTATATTTGCGCACAAAATCATCAAAAGGCGACGCCCCTGCTTCAAATTATAAAGTACCGTTGCAAAGAATCTAAAAGAAATACAGAATAACTTAGTAATTATTTTCGTTAAATAAAACTGTATTGTAAAGCATACTGTATATTATGCAGTTTAAAAAAGTATTGATGGACCTTCTTATGGTCTTGATCTCCTTATGATCTTAAGGATATTCTTAAAAAGACCTTCTTATGATCTTTTACATAAAGTTCAAATCAAGTTTAAGTTTGAATAAGTAAATGGATACCTATATGAATAATAACTAAGTCTGATAAATTTGGTACAAAGGTAGGTAGGTACTCAAATGAACAATTTACTTATTTCGTGTGTGGCAAAATAGATATAACTAATGATAGTGTGAAGTAATGGGTAACTTACATAAGGTTGAAAAGGGATTTCAGTGATTCTAATGTAAATTATGTTGATTTGACTAATGAAACATATTGTGGGCGTATTCTGCATGCTCTTTCCGATTTATATTTAATACCTTTATTAAAGCAATTTCCTTTATGTCTAATGGAAAAAGAAACCAGTGAAAACCTTGCAGATACTAGTTGGTCTACTATAAGGCTTATACCTAAACCAAGATGAAAGTAATAATACTGGCACTTTCTGTCTTTATCATTTAGTTTATATATTTTTTATATAGCTATAGTGACAGAATAGAATATAACAGCTCAAAAAATGTATATTCCAATAAAGTGTCATACATATTCGATAAAGAATATTATGACTCAAGTTTGCCATTATTTCTCTCATGTGTAGTACATAACTTATGAGTCAGTCGGATATACTAATTTTTCGTGAAATGATTTTTAGGATAATATTTTTAGTTTTATTAATAATTCTTAAACTGCCTTTGCCATGCAAAAGTTCAGTATTGGCTGCATTAAACTTTTTCTACTCCCGACGAGATTCCCATAATTTTTTTGTTAATTCTCTGCCTTTGTTATGTGAGTAACGTGGCTAAATGTTTATTCTTTTCACGAAATGAAATATACTTACAAATATATCATCGTAAAATGGCTTAAATGCCTCAATAGTATTATTATTCTTAATCGATGGCTTGTTGTTATGTATAAAACCCATTTAAATTTAAAATAACCAAACCAAAGTACCTTAAACTATATCGAACTATCTATTATGTGTGAAATACTTGAAAGTCGATGTTAACACAAGTATATAATCCTTCATATAAAATAGGTGTGAACGCTTACACAGTTACATCAAACGCCGAGATTGTCACCCTCTAGCAAATTAATACAGCACACTGCTCAACGGTTTGTCGACATGTACCTACGAGGAGAATTGTTCCTCTGTTTGGAATCCTTCACGTTTTAATGCTAGTTTTTTAAACTTTTGCATTTTTCTAACAATTCATACAGTGGAATATTCACTTTTAATATTAAATAGTTTTTCAAAATTTATTCAACTATATAAAATAAGAATTATACTTTTTAGTTTGTTTGGTAGGTCTGTAGTAAGAAGAACCAATGAACGAAAAATCTTCGAATGGTGACCACATACTTGAAGACGCAAAGTGAAATAGTCCACTAGGTGAACAATATTCTAAAAAAAAGAATACAAATGGCATAAGACATAATGAGCATAAATGAAATCAAAAAAATTTACATAGTAAAAAAATAACTTTGGCACATTTTTAACCATTTGTCATATTTTTCTTTTATTATGACTAATTATTTTCAAGTACAGACAAAGACTTTTCAATAATATCCACATCGAAGGATTTGTAGAAAAGTAAAATTTGCTCAAAGCCGCTGCCAGGATAAATCTGTCCCATTATAGTAAACCCATCTATACGCCTCAGGTAAATATTTCGTTACCTAAAACATTATCAATGATCAATATAACATATTATATGAGTCTAATATTTGTGTGACTAATAGAGTAAAAAGGTAAGAGACTACATAAAAACGTAGACCCTACATAAAAATGTAAGAGTAAAATGCAATCGTTTAATTGTATGCGACACATAAATCAACTATTTGATGAAAATGAGGCATGAAGGGACCTAAGATCCCTTCATGCCTCAAAAGGAGAAGATTCTTCCTAAGAGGCTAGTGTAATCTTGATTGAATACGTCAATAATTAAATATCACCAAATTATCCTAATCATCTGTAGACAATTACTTGTGAATACTGAAATTACATCTCCAAATAATACATGCTAGAAAGTGATTGAAACTGTTGATTAAATCAGCATATTTAAAAAAATATATACAGGGTAACATTTCAATCAGTGACCACAATTATATTCCAGACCTTAAATCTAAAGAAAAATATTTGTCTACAAGTAAATAAAACTACGTGATGTAGTATTATTTCTACTTTCTTTAATTTCTTTACCACGACCTAGGTTTCGTTGTATTACAACATCTTCAGGTGGGATATTAGCAAAGATCATTTAATTGTGAATAATGCATTTCTACAAAATTAACGCAAATATATTCAATATTCAAAAAATAGTTGTCTTAATTAATGATTATTTGTAATAAAATTGTAAAAACCATCTGTTAAATTTTGAAATAACATGGAATCAATGGTCATCATAATAATTCTAATTACAAGAATGTAAAAAATATTAAACTAATTGAAAGTTAAAAATATTTGAGCATGTGTGTATAAGTTATTTTGTGTAATAAAAATTCAATTTTTCTATCTTTTTTGTGGGCTGAAATCTTAATGTTTGTTATTTTATTTAAAATAGTGACTTTATTAAGTCTGATTTTGAAAATTGGAATCATTTTTTTACAATAATTGAAAACTTACAAACCAAATTAACTTCTATTTATACTTTCTTATGTGTTTGTTCTTACTGATGTTTACTTCTTTCTTACTGTTTTTACCTTTGCAAATTTTCGGATTTGTATAATCTATATGCATCACAAAAATTCTCAACATTTGAAATATTTGTACAATCTCTCTATGTTCCTATTATCGCACACATGTACACCTAAACATACCGTCTGGCCTTGTGCGCACTTCACACTTGCGTTGAGAACGGGTGTAGAAGTCGTCCACAGGTATGGCTTTTCGTTTTCGTTCAAGAATTGTCGACTATTTAGAAGTTACTATAGGTAATGCCTCTATCCGCTAATTTGACTTGAAAAAAGGTTATTTCATTAAATTATATGGTTTAGTTACCGTTTAATAATTGAAATATAAGACAAATGTGTAAAAGAGGATTGAATGGACCCATACAGGGACCCCATAAGATCATGCAAAACAATTTTAAATGTCATAATTTGAAACTTTAAGACGATTATTTGTTCTATATGTAATCACAGGCTGCCAAGTAGTAGAAGATATAAGGTTATTTGTATGTAAACTCTACAATCAAAAACAGTTTTTATTAAACTTTAATATACCTCCTATTTTTTCAAGCACGTCATTCGGACCTGTCAAGCGAAGTGGAGTAGCTTATATTAACGTAAAGATAGGCAAGAGATTAGATGCTCTATTTAGGATACCTATTTCTTTCTATACTTGAATTTCGCTCAAGTTATGAAAAGCCTAAAAGTAAAATTGATACATTCAAAAACTTCTACAAAATTTTTTACATTTCTTTAAACACACCCGACAACGAAGCAAAAAAATCACCTTTTAAAGTAATAATTATCATTTCCTAAACTTCATTATTAATGTATATTTAGACTCATTTCCTAGTCTTGTGTTAAAATAACTTATTAGAATTAGGTTTTCAGTGGATACTTAAGGTAAAAAATTCAATTTGAGCTATACAATAACTTCGATAATACTTTTACTAAAATAAAAACAATAGACAACGATAAACGATAATTCAAGTAATTGTAAAGTATTATATATATATATATATATATATATATATACATATATATATATATATATATACATATATATATATATATATATATATATATATATATATATATATATATAGGTATATTTATCAACACCGGCGAAATATTTCATTCCATTGACGGAAAATTTGAATTTAAAAAGATTTTTCTAAAAAGTTAACAAATCATTATATATGTTTATACCGAACACAGCCACGTACATGTTCGTGGATACTTTATTAGACTTTTAGAGTAAGACTCTGAATGAAGAGGCTTTCAAAAAGCACTTAAATATTAAGAACCTTACTAAAAACTGTATGAAGACGATATTGTGGAAGAAAGCTTTCTTTCTAAGTTTGAAATAATAGAAAAAGGGTAAGAACCGAATTTCATTATTCACAAAAGAATCATTGTTTTTAATGGAGCACTTGACCGCAATTAAATAGAATGTTCAAACTGAGCCTTAGACTAATAACTCTGAATTAAAAACTAAAACAAACTGTTGCCAACCTAAAGCAAACATTTTTGTTTGAATTTTAAATACAATTTTTCTAAAAAAAACTTAAAACTTAGAAATTTTAGAAACATGAGTAAAACAAATATTTTATCAAAATTTCGAATTAATTCTCTCATCAAGAATATATTGTGTTTTCTAGAAATTAAAATATTATCATTTAAAAAAATATATCGCAATAAAAAAAATCGTTCGTGTTTACTTTTAAACTCTTTTTGATTAATTTTTTTAAGTGACTTACAAATTACACATACTTTATGTCTTTTTTATTGTTAATAAAATTTTCAAATTCCGTCTTTGAAGGTGTATAATTATCTTCGCCCTCGTGTCATAAGACTATATTTTAAATATCAGTGAAGCATATCAGAGAACAGTATTAAAAAGTAAATATAGAATATCTTGCCTACGTTTTTGTATGTTTCCATGTCACATAATAATTTGTGATAGAGTAGATTCATGAAATTCTTATGCAGTTTTGCAAATAAACAAATTTTCCTAACTTAGGCATGGCGGCTTACCAAAAGATATCGCCTTTAATTGGTCTGTCAAATGAATATATATTCATTTAAATGTATATCAACATTATTATGTACGAAGGAGATGTATGACGGAGTAAAAAATGGGCCCATGCGTTACAGAGATAAAATATAATTTTTGAAAAAGCTGATATTTTTTAGAATATAAAAAAATGCAACAAAAGTTCAATAATTGACTATCAGGAAAGAGGATAAATTATAATTAATATTTGTAACCATAATACGAAAAAAAAGAGTTATCTTCGAAAATGGGCAGATATTGAATTTTTAAAATATAAAGAATTGTTAACTGAAAATGAAAATAATAAAGAAAATTAACAGAATACACAATAATTTTTAGAAACTATTACAAAAAATAATTAATGCCTCTTGCTTTCTTAAACATGTAGCCATTGCCTAAATTAATTAAAAATAAACTGTTAACAAAGTTGACAATACTTTGTTAACAGTTTATTCTAAAAATTATTTTGTATTCTGTTAAATTTCTTTGTTATTTCCATTTTCAGTTAACAATTTTTCATATTTTAAAAATTCAATATCTGCGCATTTTTGAAGATTGATTGTTGTCAAAATGAATGGCTTTTTCCCTCTTATTGAGGTTTCCGTAAGTTTTTCGACGATCCTCTCCAGCTGTATGTTACATCTGTGGATGGAGAATAAAACAAGACCTAATCTGCAGTTTGTTTTATTTAGCTAGTTCAAAGAATTTCATAGAAATTACATTTACGATCTATTATGAAAAATAACCTAACTTTTAATAAATAATACAAAATTTATTTTTGACTGACGATTTAGATCAACTTTTCAAAAAATTTCTCTACACAACAGTATCATTTTTTTCTTGTAACACGGCTTCAAACTCCTTCACACAACAATCAATATAGTGTTATATTATTCTTTTTATTTTAAAATTTTAAAATAAAAAGAATTTTCTAAAAAGTTATTCATACTAAATCATTCCCATATCCCTTTTATATATTTTAAGCAGTAATACTTAAAATATGTAAAAGGGACATGGGAATGATTTAATATGCATTAAATTCCGCGAGATTTGTAAACTTCTTTGGTTAAAACTTAACCGTTACATTCTGCTGAATATATTAGTAACCATGTCAGGTGACTTGGCAAACAATTACTGAATAACTTATTTAAGAAAGCCATTTCATTTAAATAAACCAATGTGAACGAATTTTTTTTACGTTTATTTATATAAATTAAATTATCACTCTTTTCCCCTCCTAAATTTTAAGTTAGTCTTTTATATCAGAAAACGTGACAGAAAACGAGACAATTTACAACGGATATGTTTAACGTTTACCAAAACGTAGGATAGAATTAATCGTGATATAATTTTTATGTAACGGTCATTTCAATCTACGATAGCCAATGGAACATGAAAATATCACTGTACTATATCTACTACAAAATTTAGAAGCTCGTAACTATTAAATTTTTTAGTCAATTGTTGTAGTTGTTTCAATATTTGTAGTATGTAATTTTATTATATTATGTGAAAACCAAAAAATGTATGGTAAATACAGCAATTTAGGTAATCATATTGATTAATTTAATAGCGCTAATTGAAAAATATTGTGTGTATCGGCATACATATATCCATTTTTTATATTCAACTAGCAGGTTTTATTAAACAATTGGCTTACAGGAATATATTAAAAATGACATTGAGAGACGTTTTAAAGAAAATTTCAAGTAAATTCGATCTTTGTTATAAGAGATTAATCGTTTTTGGCAACATCTGCCTATATACTTTCCAGCTTAGAAAATATTTTTCCTGTAATAACTAAAAATAATAGCTGCCCTTTACAAATCAGTATCAAATAGCCTGTACTTTATTCGATTTTAATCCAATTAGTTTTTGTTATTTTTTATATACTTCAAGATTAAATTTCCGAATGCGGAAAAATAATTTTGTTCATTCTGGTAAGTACTATCTGTATCTTTTTTTTACAAATTTTAATAAGATTTAACGATAGATCTTGTACTCCAGAGGTAGGTTGAAAAAAAATATATATACCCATCTCCTGCTCCTACTTCTGAAAATACTGAACCTAGAATTATGAAAGAAAATGACAGAGTCCCTAGAAATCAACCTAAGGTTTGCCAGAAAACCATAGCGAAGATTCTAGTTGTCATGGCTTTTGAAATAATCCCAATATTTCCATGCCACTGAAAGATATACCGGACAATATATCAAGAAGATGAAAAATTATATTATTATTTGTAAATAGTTTAATGAATATGTAGATAAGTATGCACTTGTGAAAAAATACTGAATTTCGGTTGTGTAGCACAATTACTTTTATTATTAATTTTTCAATATTTAACTTTTTATTAAAAAATTACATGTTTTGATACGTAGGTAACCAGTGTCGATATAAATTTTAGAGTAGTCTCAATTTAAAGCCTTTGGATGGGGCTTTACTAAAATATAAGACAGGTCACAAGATAGGCGTTACAATTACAATTTTTGTGAAAGTTTTCAGGTAAATTTTCAAATTTGTGTATCTCAAAAAGGGCAATTTTAAAAATTTAAAAAAATTATTAAAATTTATTTGTAATATCTAAATATATATAACAAAATTCTATCATGGGATCTCAAGGGAATCAGGAGATATGGGGTAACAGGAAATACACGTGTAACAAATATACCAAATAATACATCAAATACACCAAACCTAATGCAGGAAATACACCAAACCTAATGCATTGTGTAGGACATTGTAAATTGAATGAAATGCAATGATTACCTTGTATTATCATGTTTAGATTTTAGGTTATTTCCCTTTTTGGAAGAAAATTAAAGTTGAATGGCTTGCCAGTATCAGTGCAGGGGGATTCTCCTTATTATCTTCAGGGAAACCCTTTTTACAAGGTGGAAGCTAATTGGACAAGCAGATAAGACCAGTCATTTATAGCCAGTGTAGCTCTCTCAATGTATCATCAGAGTTAAGGAAGTACATTTCCTGTATAAGTAATCGCTTTTGTTTAGAGGCGAAGAGTAGACAACCAAAAATGGTTGCGATAAGTTATGCAAACCTTTTTTGTATCTAAAACAACTTATAAAAGATTTAATTTGTATATGGCTTTGCTTACCTATTAAATACTACAATGGATACTGAAGCACCCCATTTTTAAATTCGAATATTTCAAAAATTATCGCACCCACACCAATCCCCCTAGTACTAATCGTTAAATAATTGTTCCCCCGTAATTCTATTAGTCTTGCGCCGACTTCCCGCAAGTTCAGTCATTCGTGCTGTTGTTCTGATATTCTGTATAACCCCACGACAGTAGTACTCAAACGGGTTGTGCATTTGAACGTGATTGAAACTTTGTTGTTTCTTGGTTAGTTCTATTAGTAATGTACATAAAATACTACTTAATTAAATGGGCTAATTATAAATAATAAAATTCATTTTTAATGTCATTCCTGTTAGAAATATTTTCAAAGTTTATTTTTTTCAATTTCAGGTGTACGATTTTTCTGGTAGTCACGGCCAGTCAGAGATCAAACCAACCTTTGGAGATGATAGTGATGTAGCCGCTGTTTTGGAACGAGATTTAGACGATGGGGAAATCCATACTGGAAGTGGTTATGATAAAGAACCTAACTGTATCATTCGAGGCTATCGTTTCTTAGAAGAGCCCAATTTTAATTTCCACTCTTGTAGTCCATGACAATGATCTTGCTGTCGATGAAGATGATGCCAACTATAAGTTAGCACAAGAAAAAGCATCAAGTAGTAGAACCCCAATGTAGATAACAGAGACTTATATGACCGCATCGTAATAGTCAGTAAGGATATGTATACGCCATCAAATTGTTTTACAATTGATGAGTGACTAATTTGTTTTTATGGTCGATGTCTGTTCGAGATGTTTATCCTGTCAAAACCTGATAAATATGGACTGAAATATTTTAAGCCAAGACAGAATACATGACAAACAGTACCATGTTTATAGGAAACGACAATACACCGCAGTGAACACCAGTAGCCGATTAATATGTTAAGGAATTGACAAAGCGGTATGAACCGCAATTTAACATGTGATATCTGGCTATATCAAGTGCCAAAACATTACTGGAAGAGGATACTACTGTAGTTGAAGGTATAAAAAAAATTAATATTACATACTACAATTAATATTGGAAACTAAAAGTCTGGATAGAAATATGTCTGTGTCTGCATAGAAATATGTCTGTGTTTGCTTTTGACGGACAACTGATTTTGGTATCATATCGTCTTCAATAATCAGCGAAAAAGAAGATTGTAATAACGTTGTCTATAATGCATGTTAATCCTAATGATGATAATGAACTGCACGAAATCATAGGGTTTTATAATAAAACAAAATGTGGTGTTGACGTTTTCCACCAACTGAGTAAAAAGTATCCAACATCAAGAAAAACAAGAAAGTGGCTTCTATTTTTATTCTATGCACTTCTAAATACGATGGATCTCAATTCATTGATCTATTACACTACGTTTTCGGTACCAGAGAAGAAATCAATCTAAGATAAATGCCAACTTTTCAGAGAATTGAAAATGTTACTTATAACACCGCACATGCACGACAATGACCAAGATCCGGAAAACTTTAAACGGTATCCTAAAGCTTGAGGTTGGCAATGCTGAACCAGTTCGTCAAGATGTCAGACTCCGGTCGCTGCTGCTTCTGTCCCTGCATGAATGGTCGAAAATCGAAAACCGCGTTCTCCTCTTGTCAGCGTCATATTTGTGCTGAGTATCAAATACAAATATGTCAAATGTGCAATGTAAAGTTAAATAAATGACCTAATTTTCTCTTTTTTGTAACTTCTATTTTGTTGTTTTTCTATTTTTTCATAAAATACTTGAGGGTATTCCAGAACCTCACCGTAGGATTAGTACATATGAAATTGAGGGTAATGTTCTAGAGTTAACTTGGGGATGGATGAAATTTTTAATGATAGAAATTTTGTTTGTGAAAATAGTATCCGTTCGTATGTGCGTGTTGGTATGTTTGCGTGTGGCGTACGTCTTTGATTGTGTGTGTTGATATGTCTAGTAAAATCTGAAATAAATAATTTCTGATGTACTTATTTTAATGGGTGAGTATCATTGAAATGGGGTAAGATTTTTGTCGAAAAATTGTGGATTTCCTTTTTTACATTCGATAAAATTTTTAACTAATTTGCACAAATCAATATCCTGCAAAGTCTCACATCCATGGTAATGAAAAGTATATTTTTCATAATTTATTATTGGGTACATTCACAAATCCCAAAGAACTTTACAAAAAAGTGAAACTTGTAAGTTATAACCCACCAAGTTATATGACTCTATATAGTCTAACTTATATTACTCTTGATAAGTATAATAAGTGATAATAAGTTATAAATTTGTTAAGTTCTTATTGCTGTTCTCTTTATTTAAATCAACATTTTAAAGATGCAATTGTTCGCTGTTCAGTTAGGTAATAAATATCTTATTACTTAACTTTTAATTAACAGCATAAAATGCTGTTGAAGAATTATTATGTTAACACCTATTCACCGTATTTTTATTACACTAAATTTTATTTTATTCGCACCGACTTGTCTTGAGTTTATGCAGACTTTATATTAGGAATTTTGTTTATTATTCTGTGATATTTTCCTCTCGTCTTTAATCAACTTTTACTGTCTTTCACGACTAGCTTTATTTTTATGGTAAAAAAATATTTACTATCTTTATTAAAACGTCAAAAGTTCCAGTTTCTTTATGTATCTCTGGAACAGCAAATGTTTTTCACGAGGAAGCTACCCATTTTCATTCGACTCTAGCTTTATGAATTCTCCGAGCGTGTCAAAATTTGATTGAGCTTTATTACAAGTTGCCTCCGTTAAAATATATAATTCTTAGAAATACTTTTCATGTCACTTAATTTTTCATCTCTGTGGTTCACATTTCTCTGATTACAGAGGAGATTGTTTAGTTTATTGTTAATTCCAGTTATACAAATTTAGAATGAACGGAAATAATTTGAAAGTTTTCTTTTTAAATTTAAATTGCAGAAAAAACCTACGGTTAGTAAACAAACCTAAATTATATAATTTAAATAATACAATTTTAATTAGAATAAATATTTCTTTAATATTATTTAAATTACGACACTAAGTATAAATTATTGAACATTTTAACGCATTTGTATGTTTCATTGTTTTAAGTTAAAAAAACAAAACTCGTCACTTTCGCAAATGTTGTAAATTTTCTACAAAATACGTTTGAAGTATCAATGTTTTTCTCGCTGATATTCGATTTACTTCTTTTGTGTTATGCTGATCGTATTTTCATATAATGTATATAAATTTAGATCCTGCGCTTAAATATAATTATGTAAAACAAATGGACAAAGGGTCTACATACCTGACAATATGCATTCTTACAAGTTTTTTTAATGTCAATTTGAAAGTTAATTAACACATAAATCCCGTGATTTAAATTCAAATGTTACGGGACACTTTTTATAACACATGGTCAAATACATGTTTATAATAAAACTAATTGTTCAATTATAAAATACATGGTCTTATTTTAATCGTAACAAATGTTGTATTATACAATTTGTTTTCAATATTCAACATTTTTAAAGGTATCCGTACATTTAATGCCTTTACAATATATTCTTGAATGTTACGAAATGAATCCAATGATATAAAGTTACACATTAGAGAACAGTCTTCATTTCATTTGGCAAGGGTCAAACGTACTATAATAAATTATTGAATGATAAAATAAAGGATACTTTATATGTCACAGATATATACGAGATAAATAATGAGACAGAAAAAACTTGTCTCTGCATTAGTTTAATATTAGTTTCATTAGCTTTTTTTTAAAGTAAGTTAGCAGAGACACTCAGCAAACACCTACAAATATGGTTTATCACAAGGATAATAGCTAGATTAGTTAATATTTAAGTGGTAACTATTGTCCCAATTATTATATTATTGCACAAGATTTGTAAAAGCTCGTGCTTAAAACTCATTGACAACATAATTTTTTTCATATATTTATATATTATATTCCATAATTCCTATAAAGTATTCGTAAGGTAAAATACTGTCAAAGTTTTTTCCAAAAATTGTGGTTACTTTTGCCGTCACTCTATATATAAACGCTTGCACATCCAATGGATGTGTTTCTACCCATCACAAATCCCAATTCAACAATATTTTTAAGCAATTTCGATTTAAATTCAAAATGGGTTTGAATAAATTCAAAATTCAATGTTTTAGCATAAAGTGTTATCAATAAAGCTTCCTTGTTACCTTTACAACTAAGACGCGTTGGCATGCGATTATTATGTGAATACTATTTCTTTGAAAGGATTCATGATAAGTGAGAAACACTTTTAATTTGGTGTTTTAAATTATTTGTGGAAATATATATTAATAATGAGTCTACCTTATTTTACATAAAATATATCAAAACAATTCTAGTGAATAAAGAAGAAAGTTGACCATGTAAATAAATGTATATGAAATTTGGTTTTTTTGACTCAAAAATTTACTTTAAAATAAAGTTTAAATGAATTTCTTCGATAAACTTTTCATGAATTCCGGGAACATTAATCTATTTAAATAGAAGGTACAAAATACCCACACTATCATATATTTTTTCTCTATATACATCTGCTAAAACTTGCAGCATTTTTTACCCAATGCTTAAGTTAGGATATTTTAATTTATAACGTCTTTCCTTTATTCTTAGAAATTTTATATAATTTTTGAAACGGAATTGCCATAAATAACACCAAAAAGAATGTGTGCGCGCGTGTGTGTGTGTGTGCCTGTGTGTCTGTGCGTTTGTGTGCTTTCCTGCATGCATGTGTGAGTGTGGGCGAGTGTTTATGTGTGTGTGTGTTTATACAAATGTGCCTTATATATATATATAAATATATATATATATATATATATATATATATATATTTATGTACATGTATATATATATATGTATATATATATATATATATATATATATATATATATATATATATATATGTGTGTGTGTGTGCGTGTGTTTTTAAATATGAATATATTTTTATTATTAAAATGTGCAAATGTCTGTTTCGATTTCGATAAATGATGTATTATTGAACATTTTGTATATTCGTAACATCCTAGGTAACATAGAATATCATAAGCACTAAAACGCATATATAAAACTTTTTAATAAAATAATTATTGTAATCACTACAGAAAACCTCAGAATAAAGATAATTCTTATATTATTTATATTTAGGAAATGAAATAAATTTGTAAACTGAATTGGCGAATTTCTTACTTTTCAGTCTAATATACATATTATGAGTCAATATTTGGTCAATTGTTGTATAAAAAAAATGGACAAATTGTTCAAATTCAAAACTCAATCATAGACGAATTATACCAAACTATTAAGTACTAAAAATGATGTAACAGAATGAGAAAGATCTTTTGAAAGTATCTACAATGGCATCCCTAATGCTGTGAATCGAATAAACAAATTTGTGAAACTCTGAGGAATCATGTAATTGAAAGATACCGGGGTGCCTACGACCGTAATAGTCATTAGGTTGGTGTTTCATGATTAATTGATATACAACGGTAGATGCCTTCTGAGCTATAAATTTTGATACCATCACATAACTAAAACAAATCAAGCATCTATATATAAAATGCGTACAAAATTAAATCTAAAATTTTCTTTTATAATACTGAAGGTCTAGGAAAATTTCAATTCCGCTACGTACTCGTATTTCGTCATATCCAAGTTTCCTTTGCATGTTATTTTTTCCAATTTACAAGCTCGTGTCTTCCAATCTGTTCAGATGGCGAAATTGAGGCGCGTAGTTCTCTAGCAACAAATATTCAACCGAATCTCATTTCTCGTCAGATGTATGACACGAAACGGTGAATGAGGATATAAAAAGCGTGATGTCACTCGGCAGGTGGTGAACTATTGTGGATAATTTTCACTCACGTTACGGTGCTGTTTGATGTTATAATGTGAAATAGTGTCACTTGCAATATTTTTAGACGTATTATTACAGAGTACTATTATATTTAAATGATTAATGATTGGACGTTTTTAGAATACACATACTATTGGTATAACCCAATGGTAAAAAAGGAAATCGTTCCTTTTACTAAAATAGAAGTGAAAAGATATATATTTGTTTGTTTGTCTTTCTTTCAAAATAGAAGTGAAAGATATGTAATTGTTTGATGAGTGAAAGATATATTTTGCTTAATGAATTCCAACAAAATTTTACACGTAGATGATATACGTCTCATAACAAAATCATTTTATAACTCATTCTAAAAAGCTATGATTTCTGAATCTGAACGAAAAAAAATTAAAAAGTTATGTTCGCCCATGGAACACTGAATGTACTGCTGTACATTAATTTTTTTTTAAAAAAAGAAAATATTTTGCATTTAATGTGTAAAATTTATTGGTTAATTTTTGTACAGTATTTTCGTTCAAACTACTGTTGCAAAAGTATTACCGTTTGCCACAATGTACGGTAAAAAATGTTAAAAGTCAGGTATCTTAAATTAATGTTAAGTCATAACTAAATAACTGGCCTGATTGAAGTTTCTACTAAAAGTTTTTCACAATTCCCTAATACAATCTGTGTTTAAGCAATTTTTCTCTTTGCCTTATAGTTATGAAATACATATTGGGCAATTAATAAAATAGTATCTATATTTATCAATAGCTCATTAGAAAGAGCAGGCACCCATAAAAACTTCAACTTTTATAAATACTTGTGTACGTATACCTTTGTACTACGAATTATAAACGTATTTAACAGGAATTTAAAGTTTTTTTATTTGTCTCCATTATTCACTTCTTTCAAGACTTATTTGAATTGGGCATTTTTTACTTCTGATCTTTTATCATATTACTGTAGATTTTATATATTTTTTATTTCAATTTTTATTAAATTAAAAGCATAACATTAAGACGTAATTCTAAATTTGTTGTTAAATTGAAATATCATTTATGAAACGAAGTGGGATTTCAATAGACAAATATTTCCTTGGGAATAAATTAAGCTTCCAAAAATCGTTTGAAAATAAATAAAAAACATAAGCTGCTCTACGTCAGTGGAATGAATTGATGTGGTAATATCATAATGTTACACGGATGTTCATGTTATTTTAGTTCATTACATTGAAATATAATAATACACATGAAAAAGTATATATCTCAGGTTCCTTGCTAATTGTCTACTGATCTCGTTATATAATACACTTCGTAGAGTTGACTGCAAAACTCCTTTAATTCCACTGGAAACCTTGGCATCGTTCGTATTTGCTGATTACGGCCTATAAACTCTCTGTACCATTTAGTTAAAGTAGTTATAGGGATAATTTATGTTAAGTTTCAAGGTGGGAAATAATTTTTTCCTTAACTTAATTTAACATAATGCCAAAAATATTTCTGAAAATGTCCGTAAAGACAAGGAATTTATCAAAAGTTTAACGGAATTGTTAGGAAATTTACGATATTTTTACGTCCGTCAAAAGTATATGTTAGGGGATATATCCAAGTGGTACTCACGAAAATATACCTCAGTTTGCGTTAAAATACGATAAGAAAAATTTTGAGTCAATAAAGCATGTCCACGAATTTGCACGTCGTTTTGAGAGACACTTTTAGAACGGTAATATCATTTTTACTTAATATGATGTCACTGGGTTAAAAATTAAGAAAACGTTTACAAATAATTTATCTGTTACGTAAGAACCCACACATACATTAGAAAAATTCTAAACACGCCATTACACCGTAATAGTAGTGCGGTAACCTTTCGGAGGAGTAGCATGGCGGCTTTACCGATAAGGGATTATTCTAAATGGATAAGACAATTTACTTCGACCGAGCCTGCGAGAAATTTATGTTCAGGATCTACAAGCTATTTACATTTTATGGAAGACAGCCATGGAGGGATTTAATTACAGTGTAAATTAATTTTGCTTTGAAATATAGTGTTTCATTACAATGTCATTGAGAACAAGATGCTAAATGCAAGACTGACCTGTGTGAATATACTTGTGTACTATAAATCGTTTGTTCCAAGGATTGATGCATTGTCTTTGTCAGTTTTTTTGTTTACCAATCAACAACTTCTTAAATTTGGTGAATTGTAGCACATTATTTATTCAACCAAAATGCATTTTACATTTATGTCTGTTCTTTTGTGAAAAAGAAACTTGGAACTTGTAAAATGTTCTATTCAGAATTTTTTTTAAATTCTATACTTTAAAAGAAAAACTGAACACTTCTAAGATCACTCAAACATCTGTCTACCTGTAGGTCAAAGGCAATTTTCTCCGAAACTATTGGACGTACAACTTTAAATTTAGCTTAATAATAGCTAACACTTTAAAATATTGGCACTGCAACTTTATTGGGGGTAAGTTGTGTAGTATTCAACATTTTTTTTATAATTTGAGAGAGATGTTACGATCTCAAAAATTAATACAGAATTTTAAGTAATAAAACCTGAGAGTTATCCATCAAAATATATAAAATGTTCATGATCATCTTCTTATTTTTATTTTAAGTTACTATACAAAAGTCATGAGGAAATAATATTTCTAAAATTTGATCGGAAGGTTCCTGGAAAATTATAAAGGCTATTATAAGGGAAATTCTGTGAAAAGTAGTATTAACATTTTTAAATTGTTTATTTGCATCCTCTCAAAACTTTTAACTTCTACATGCATCTAAGTGTATAAGGCAAAAAAAACATCATGTACCTACAAAAACTGAACATAATAAAGTAAATTAAAAATGATTTATTCAACAACATATTGATTACGAACTGTAAAATTTATACCGTCTATATATATAACGTCTGTAAAATTTATGAAAACTTTTACGATTTACTTTTATCACATGTTTTTTCTATTCATTGCACATCCTGCGGTTGAAGGCGAAGGCGAAGGCGAAGGCGAAGGCGAAGGCGAAGGCGAAGGAGAAGGCGAAGGCGAAGGCGAAGGCGAAGGCGAAGGCGAAGGCGAAGGCGAAGGCGAAGGCGAAGGCGAAGGCGAAGGCGAAGGCGAAGGCGAAGGCGAAGGTGAAATTGAATTTGATATATTAATTTCAAACAATAGTGGTAAGAAGCGAAGAGAATAAGTTTTCTT
Organism: Druceiella hillmani; assembly: GCA_039881145.1. Taxonomy (NCBI): domain Eukaryota; kingdom Metazoa; phylum Arthropoda; class Insecta; order Lepidoptera; family Hepialidae; genus Druceiella; species Druceiella hillmani. The sequence continues at coordinate 3,614,849 of JAYKKI010000131.1, forward strand.
TTTCTTTTTTTTTCGCGTCGCAGCTATAGTGAGAAACAAACCATTTTGCTCTTGAGTAAGTAAATCACCAAATATTTTCACATTTTTCTAATACTTTGTCACACATTTTTATTTTTTTTTTGTTAAATGATTTTTTTGTTATATAAGATATTATATTAGCTGTTAAATTTTTAGAAAAGAATAAGCATTCCAACGCGCTTTTTTTTCAATTAAAATAATAATAACGATATTAAATGATTATATTTAGACGTTTAATGACTTTAATTCAAAAATTGAAGTAGGTTTATTTTTTTGTCGATATTTTGGGTTAGTGGTATTTGAATGTTGCAATGTTTTCTTATTGAAAATTACTAAAGTGATGTCACTGTAATATAGTTATCGTCACTTAATTAAATTTAATTTAAAAAAATAAGCAATACGATTATGGCTCATAAACTCACCGGCGATATTTGTGTGTTATGCAACGTGCTACTCTGATGCACTTATACCGCAATGGCTTAGTACGATTTGAATTGGTAATTTATACACTCTTGCTTGCGGCACAATTATTTTAAAACGTCGTTTTTCTAAGCAAGAGACACACAAAAATTAATCTTCGTCTACATATTAGATGTCTATTTTTGGTTCATATATTCAACAATTTCGTATAATTTTGAAATGAAAACATTTTTCACCTTTTTTCATAAATACAATATTCCATAATACAATATTTTCATAAATACAATATTCCATTAGATAAATTCTTTTATTTTATAAATGATCATTTGATGGTATAATCTAATGAAAAGTAATTTTTTTTGCAAATTTTAATGATTTACTGAGTCATAAACTATATACTTAACCTCAAGAAATATTGAAATGTGATATTTTAATTTACCAATATTTTCATGAAGTTTTACTGTTAGCAACAAATTTAGTATTAAACTCGTAAGGAATTACAAAATAGTCAACTCGTGTGGAATTTAGAAACAATCAAGTGGTCAACTCATTGGTGTATGAAAGACAAACCAATTCGTATTTCTTTAATTTGTTAATACATGTTCATCGAAGTTATTTTAATTGAACATACTAATCAAATTCTGCTAGTATTAGAGAAATTAGAAGCTTTAATTTTTTTAATTGAATATTTAAATATTAGTATTAGAAGACCAAATAATTTTTCACTATTAGTTTTAATATTTTACTCAAAAAGTTTAAAAATTTAGGAAAAATTGCAGACAATATAGAACTTTATTTGAAAGAATGAATTTCTCTCAAACCATATCTAAATAGATGTGGGGAATAAATAAATATTTCTTTTACTTCACGTAGGTAGGGAGATATGTTAAAAAAGAGCCCATTGCGAATCTGGTTCACCCATCGACGCTTTCGTACCAAGTTTGAAGTGAAATTACTTTATTAATTTGAATGAAAATAACAACATTACTATGAAATTCCTAGGACAGTAAAGGCTTAATAATACCTAATATAATTAAGCTGAAATAACACATAAACTTTAAAAATTATGGGAAAATCTATAACACCTGCAATCAATGCCAGTTTTCAAATAAATTATGAACAGGTTTCTAAAAACACTATTGCCTGGAATTTTTATTCCATATTTTTTAGTATATCTCCGAAAATATTCAAAATTATGAAAAAAATATATTTGATTACTGTTTGCAAATATTTCTAGTTAGCCTCTTTTAATGTTTCGATAGAAATATTTTCACTGTCAGCTATTGAGATATGTGCGGGTTAATAGATGTTTGATTTCTATGTCAAATCTCAAGTGTCGGCATTAAGAAATTTTGGGAGAAAAATGGCTACCACTGACGAACAGACGTGCACGTAAGTAACCTTATAAGATCTAAAAATGTTACTTTACTAAATATTTTTTGCCATGCCATTATAAAACTTCATTAACTTGAAATCTAGACCTGCAAATATCCCGACGCTGTCGCAAAGGAATGAAGGTTCAAGACGAGGTTACAAAGCGCCTTCCTTCATTAGAACTTAGGCAAAGAAAACAACTTGAGTTTAATATTATATGATATAAATATTTACTACATTTTGATTAATATGACTCACACATTCAATAAAATATCATAAAAAAACGTCAATAAACGTTTTTATTTACTTTGTATCTGACTCAAAATTAATCAGTATGTACGTGCTTAACGTAGATTTCTTATATTTTTAACTATTTTTTTTCCATAAATGGTAATTGGGTTATATTCAATAATTTCCAAAAAACTTAATTATACTGAAGTAATACGTCAATTAGTCAGCAAATCACCATGAAAATTGCAATGGGATATCATGATGATATCAATAATTTGAGATATGAATTATTACATATACATCTATTACATGTGTTATGATTTATTCAATTTGTAATACAGTGCTTTTACAAAATTACATATACTACGTTTTGACGCTAAAGTTTTCATAGGAATGCTTTTTATTTCGACCATCATTCTTTATATAACGTCTAAACTTTTCCTAACATGCAGGCTTACTCAAAATATATCGAATTTTGTTTACTTGTGCGAAAAATATGACCATTTTTAATTTAGAAGGTATAATTTCAATTTTATACACAATTTCCTTTTTGAATAATTTGCACGACTAAGAAGTATATCGCGCAATAGTTAGTGATATATTTTATATTTGCAATTAAAAAAAAAATTATTAGGAATTTTTGTAAAAGTTAGAGATATAACATACATACCAATGAAATACACAATTTTTGGAAGCTTTTTTTTATATTACTTTCTATTTCACTTTTTACGCCAATTATTTTTTGAATATTTTATTTACTTAAAAAAAGAAAGATATATCATGATGCTTTTCCGTTTGTTAATTTAATTAAATATTATGATAAACTAAGCCATTTGTGTTACAAAAAAGTCAATTTTTTCCATATATTACAAAGCATTAACCGATTCTACCAGCTCAAAATTCTAAATCCTCCATCACTCATTCTGAATCAAGACATCAAAAATCATTTCAAGCAATTAGCTAAATGGTAACGCGCGAACTCAATGGAGCATAACGCAAAGCCTAACAGAAGGCTTTTACCGATTAATGGTTACCCTAAAGGGTTAAGACAATTTACTCTAACCGAACCAGAAATAAATCTCAGTTGGGGATCTACAAGTTATGTTCATTAGGTGAACATATACGTAGTTAGGCAAGTTGTAAACTTTTGACAGAGTACTCTGTTTTATACCGACATTATCTGAACATGCAAATTTCCAAACAAGAACATATGAACGTTTTACTTGGCCGGCTGTGAAGTAGGATATTTTTTTTTGTTATTTATATTTATTATGAAAAATTTAAACAAACCAAAAATAAAAGTTACCAACAACATGGAGTACAATATGGGAATATCTTAAATAAGTCTAATGTATCCATTTATGGCATTAAACAAACAAAATATATTAAACAAATTACATAAATTAGGGAGTTATACTTTATAACCACAAATGATAAAAGAGTTGAAGGCATGTTTCGAAATATTTGATTAACTATTCATTTCACGAAGAATAATTATTCGAAATGTTTTACTATTTACTTAAATTTTAAAATAAAAAAGATATTAGTTGTGTGATATATTAAGTAATTTTAAATTGATTCATTTAACACCGACATTTAACAGTACGTAAATATCACAAACAATGTGATTTATGTGGATATTTGGAATTACTAGTGGTTGCGACAATTTGTTTCTTTACTTTAATTACAATGTTCTTTCACCTTCCTGTCTTCCTTACACTTGATTTAATTTAGTTCAAAAATTTCACTGGCATTAAAAGTAAATAAGTAGACAAATATAAATTGAGCAAAGTTTAACATATTCCATCACTAAACTTATTTCTGTAAAAGGACGAATTCCATTACGCAAACGATTCAACGATTGTACACTACCTACTTACCAAAATCACTGTGTACAGTTTTTTTAAACAATATTCAACTAAACTTAATTCTACGTCACGCTGTGAACAAAGTAGTACATATAATTCGAAAGATTATGAATCACTGTTAGAGGTTTCCATTTACCTTATTCGTTTATCTAACATTATAAAATGGATTGAGGATAGTTGTCGATGAGAGTCAACATTATATTAAAAAATGTCGGTGGTACAATAAAAAAACTCTCTCAAATTCACCCGATGATGATTTCCATTGATTCATGTTATCAATTTTATACAATTTCCTCTAAATCTTTAAACGAAGTTGTGCATATATTGCTATCTACTGTTGCTCACCAACAATAATAGATAAAAATATTATCATGTTAATACAACATATAACTATGTACTTGTCTGTAGCTGTAAATATGATTACATATTAATAAAAGCATTAAAGCTTTATGGTGCAGTGTAATACTTCCATGAATATTTCTCATTTCGCACAACATTTCCACGAATACAATACACTTTGAAAACCATTGAACTCTTAACCTAAGATTATTTGAACGATTAGTTTCAGCCATAATTTCATTAAGTTTCTCTGTTGTATCAGATCCTAATTGTCGATTTCCCGTTGCTGTAAAAACAAAATTGTGTCATTTACTGCAATTCAATAAAATTAAGCTTTCTGACTAAAGCCTAAATAGTACGCAGTAAAAATAATGTCAGTATACAGTACACATTGTCCCAAAATTATTATAAATCCATACCAAATTTGTACATATATAAAGCCATAATCAATTACGCAGAATGTATGTGAAGAAAATAATAGTGTCTTCTAGCCAATATTACAAATGTGAAAGTTTGAATGGATGAAGGGATAGACGGTCACTCCAAAACTTTGTAATTTCTAAACGGATCTATGCAAAATGTGTCATGCATAAAAATTTTAGTTTTAATTAATATATTGGCTACTATAATAATAAAAATATTTCTATGATTCCCGAAAGATAGCATCTATTTTTGATGTTCATTGGATTATTACTTGATCGTGTAGTTTTTTAAAAGAAACGTTCTCTGAATTTGGTTTTAGCATATAATTTTTAATACTGTACATTGAAAAATCCCAAACCCATGCGTAGTTCTTTTGAAATAAATAACAAACAAAATTTTTCCCTTATATAACTCGATCGTTGTTACTACTGGACGTCAATAAATTTTGAAAAAAAATGAAGCAGAGGTAAAATATAACCTAGATTCACACAGGCTATATAACTATAGTATACGCGACTGACATTGCATGTAAAAGCCACAAAATTACAAAATCAGTATATTCAATAAAGACACATAAAACTAGCAATAAGGAAGTTAAACAAATATGTTAAGAGTAGAAAGAGATTTTCCGTCTGCAATAGCGGGATACTAATAAGACAATACTTCGAAGACTGAAGTATAAATCATACTCAATATAATTATTTCACATGCGTAAGGAAATACACAAAACTTCTACGACGGAAAATCTTTTAAATAACAATTTCACCAATAGAAGAAATGCACATATCTTTTACGGCGAAAATTCTTTAAAATAATTCTATGACAACACCTTGGAAATTTCAGTAATATGAATCATTTCCGATTAGGTATATTACTTAAAACCATTACAAAAATATTCCACATTACTTTAGCTCTTTTTCAAAAACATGTACAACCTAATAAATATGTACATTATTGTAAAACTCTAACAGATGTGGGTCTGCAGATTGAATTTATTTTGGAAAAATTACTTTGCCGTTAAGTCTATCAAAATAGAAAGCGTATTTTTCGTCTAGATATCGGTTTCTTGGAGTATAATGCTAAAATGACTAAATCGCTCGAAATGAAACATTCGAATGTATTATTATTAGATAGAAAATTTAAATTAAGGCTACGTTTTTCCCTTTCGAATATTTTCTAAGATATGTTTCGACTGTCTGTTTTTTTGTTTTGTTATTCTGTTTGTTTGTTTGAGTATAGCTAATTACTAAAACAGATTTGAAATAATCTCTTCTTTCGGCGACGATATATATTAAAATATAATGTATTTTTCTAATCAAAAATTCTCAAAGGAATTTCAAATTCTATAATAGCTAAGTGTCCTGGTTTAAAACTAATGAAAAGAAATTATCTAAATGAATGCAGTGTTACGGCCTAAAGTCTAAGCGGAGTTCAAAAAATATTTTTATGCCGAGGGTAGTTTGGGATTAAAACCCTAATATTGAAGAAAAACCACAAGGATTCTAATAAATTATTCTCTTAGTTTACTGAATATTTAAAAAAAGTGAAGAGTGAAATTTGCCTTATATTCATCATTAAATATTGCAAATAGTGTTTTCATTTCACTGCTAGACATATGGCAATGCAAGTTTTATATATAGTGACATATTTTTGAAGTCGTTTAGAAAAAAAAAAATATGATGGAAAAAGTACCTAATTCATACCTGTTAAATTTTGAAAACATTTTATTCTGTATCCTTACTTTAAGTCACGTGAGCCTTGGATCTGAGCTTGTACATGTTTTTTATGAATATTTATGGTATACTCATATATAATTAATATATCAGAATTTTTAAAATTCATTCTTCCATATCATTTGTTTTGATAAATCTACAAAAAATCCTTACCCACATAAAATAACACCGACTGAATCAAAAAGATTCAACTTTCGCATGTTTGACAAAAGAATTGTCCACGTGCTTAATTAGGGATTTGCACATTTATGAAGCTCAATAAGTTAGGGCGGATAAATTTAATACATATGAGCGGAAAGAATTCGCAGTCAGAAGACACCGTGTATTTAAGTGGTACAATGAAATGACTCTGAGAGTCAAGTTAAGGTCTAATATATGAATGTAGCGCCCTAATTCCGTCGTTCATACTACAGACATTATTTGGTCAATTGAAAACGGATTTCCGCCTTTATAATCATTTTAGGCGTTGTTTCGTAGACTGACATATATTTAAAGTACTATTGTCAATTATATATGTTGCAACTTAGCATCTTTGATGTGAAATGATAAGCCTGTGCTATTTAAAAATTTAGTTTAATGTGTTTTTAGGAAAGTAATTTAACGATATTAAGGTTGTTTTCATATTAACTGTATTTGTTACTGATTTATCCAGACAACAATTATAACTTTAACAAAATTGCTGTTTACAGTTGTTTACAGTTTTCTTCTAAGTCACTTTCATATCTTTTCTTAACCTTTTTTATCATCACTCAACAAAATGGGATAGTAAATTATGACGTTGTATAAACTTGTACTCATATGTGAATACTAATCTGAATAGGTCTGAAGTGAGTATAGCGAGTGGAATTTTCATTTTGTGATTACTTTTTAAGTATAAAGGAAAAATAAAATTACCAAAATTCTCCAAAGAACGATTTTCCCACAGTTTCAGTTAGAAAATTTTAGTAAGAAAAATTGGATGTGTCGGTAACGTCTTACGTATTGACTACAAATTATCAATATAACATTATGTCCAATAGACTTTTTCAAACTTTCGCGATTCGAACACATATTTTATTTGATTTGACTCGGGTTTTTTCGCGGTAATTATATATTTAATGAGTGAACCTAGATATTATATATACTAAGTACTCACTATGTCCCGACGTTTCTGACTGGTTGCACAGCCTGTGGTCACGGGAAGACTGAGTCTTCCCGTGACCCCGCGTCTTTACCGCGAAAAAACCCGAGTCAAATCAAATAAAATAAATTATGTCCAATAGTAAATTTTTTTAGTCATAAACAATTTCAATTCAAATACAAATTGCGGAGAAAGCGTGAATGATAATGAAAAAAAATATTATTTTTTCATATTTTCGTCATTCTTCAAATTATTACCATATGTACATTAATCATTTATATGAACACTATTGCACACACAATATACACCCAATATTGCACACACAATATACGCGATTGCATATGCTCTTCTTGTACTATATATACGTTTGTTTGTGAAAGTTGAATAACATAATTATTTCAACAACACACATTCAGCAATAATGAAAACAGCCAAGTGCAAGTTTGGTTCGTGCGTAAAAGTTTCCGCACCTTGTTTGAAATACAATTACATTATTTATCCTAGTCAACACTCACGGATTTTCGAACCCAACAAGTATTTTTAATACCTAGTGTAATTGAATTGGAATACATATTATCGTGAATATCTCAAAAACTATGAAATATGGAACCACCAATATAGTTTTCTTACAACCATTGCGTAGGCTTTTAAGATCCCTGTTTTTCCGTGATTTAGTAGTTTTGGAAATAACGGAAGGAACACATATTTTTCCTGCACATTTTTTCGTCCATCTCTGTCAGTATATTATTTTGAATATAAATATTCTTGAATAAAATAATTAGTCGTTTTAAACAATACCCTCAATGTACATAGGGAATCAAAAAAAAATTATTTAATTAGGTCTCCAAAAATTTCAACCCAAATACTTTGGATTGTTAGCTATTCAGATATGTGCATGTTGGTATGTTTATTGCTATTTCAAATTTCAAGTTTCTTTGTCATGCCGTTTCTGAGAAAAACGACTGTGACAGGCGGACACGTGAGTCGTTTTATGAGGAATGTGTTTTTTCTTCTGAGGTATGGAACACTAAAATACATAATCATTTACTTTTCATTGCAAAAATTATTACGCAAATTTTAACTCTCACTTGATGGATTTATTGTTAATTTGATTATTATCCTGTTATCTTCTCAAATTATGTTTTCACAAATTTATTTCCAGTTTATTCATACCCGATTCTCCTTTTTTAAAGTATTTTCGGATTTTAAATATATTATCTGTATATCAAAACAAAAAGTCATACACAGATATCTACATATAACTTAGGGTTATCAAGATATCGCAAACATATCAATACTTGCAATAACCTAAATATAGTCACGTAACCATCAGTTGGATTTCGCAAACTTAGACTAAAATTTAAAAAAACTATCTTCATCAATATTGTATCAATTAACAGTAAATTTACCAAGTGTGACGATGTCCAGCATGATGGCCAGCAATTACGGATGGTTTCTCTTCTGTATATCACTCATTTCATCGACTATCCGATTGATTACATTATTGAGTTTAAAATCATGCAAGTTAAGTTATGACATCTAAATGTGTACTTATAGAGACCGATTCTTTCTAGTGAATAAAGTAGATTTGGTTATAACTGCTTTATTCACTAGGAAGTCACCACGTATACGGTTAAACCCATCTGAAATTGCATGGCAAGCAACAATATTCTGTGATGATTAGCATGGTTGTGTTTTATGTAAGGCAGCTGACAGATATTTCCTGTACGCTGTCGACCAGTGGAAAACCAGATTGCAGCAATGTAAGATTAGTAGGGAGTATATTGAAGGGGACAAGCATTAAATTTATAAAACGTTTAAAAATGAATTACTCAACTAGATTCGTTTTTCAATAGATGTAACTCGAATTGAAACTTACATAATTAGAAAAGTACTTAAAATATGTGTGAATTACATGATAAGATAAAGAAATGGAATAAAATTCATATTAATACACTTTGAGTATTCTCAAATCTACTCAGGTTTATCTTTTATTTTTCTTTTATTACAATTATTGTCATTTACTTACGTTCTCATTACATTGTGAATAACGGAGAATGTTCTTTTTTTACATCAAATATCGGCAGGGTGCATTAAACATCAGAGGTCAATGAAACCTTATTCAATTTTCCTTATCATTGGGGTTTCAAGATCGAATGGAGAAATAATCCAGTACATAATATAGTAATTGTCGTGATAATATATAAAATTTATGCTCACCCATAATGCATATTAATTTTCTCTTTTAACTTTTAACGCCAATCCCAATGATTTAAATGATATTTTTTCTTCAATTGACACTAACCAATTACATACAATGTAGAAATGCTATTATATGTGACAAATTCTTTTTAAATATGAATAATTATAACACATTATGATGTGGTATGATCTTGCATACCTTAAAGAAATCTTTTAAACCTTCAATCGAATTTTAAAGACCAACATAAAGGATAATAATTGATTAAGAAGTTTGTAAACTAATAAATGTGCTGTAAGCCACTGCCTCACAAATAATAGTCTGGTTTCATAACTTTGGTGGTCATATAGGGCAAAACATTCATATAGATTAAGATTAGGTTGACTTTTTTACAGAAAAATTGCATGTTGCTTTTGCTTGCTGGAGACATTGAATTACACAATCTCATATGATGTCTAAAAATGAATTTAAGAAATATGTCTACATAAGTAAATATCTGACCCAACTAATTTTTCTAGACGTAGGTTTAATGAAAGAGACAGCTGTATTTCTTTTTTTATTAATAATATAAAAATATTGGTGTATGCATGGAAATACAAAAAGCTCTCGGCTGTGAAACCGAAAACTTTTTCAGCTTTATGTTTTGTCATGAATAATTAATTGGATATTTAGCTAAATTCATAATTGGCTTCGTTGTACTAGATAAATAATCAAATTGATGACTTCGTTTAATCGATGATCCCCACAATTTTCTTTATTATTTTCTACCATGATAAATTTTTCGAGAATCTTGGTGTTCAAAGTCGTATGCGATGAAGATACAATGAGAAAAACCATCTAGAGCCGATTCATAATTTCACTAAAGTTAACGTCATAAGGATTACGACTATAATGGACCTGATATACTGTTGTATAAATTATATCCATATGGGATTTCATCAAATTAAAAACAGCGAATTTTCTGCAGAAATACCATGCCATTTTGCAGCACTTTAATTCCATACCTTCTTTTATATGAAAGATGTCAGTGTAAAAAATATTGTTATAGACAAATATATATATATATATATATATATATATATATATATATATATATATATATATATATATATAATTATGTCAGAGTGATATTTCAACAGTGATTGACTGAACGATTACAGCGATTAAAAGAAAAATACGATTTTAAATATTTGCATAAATCATTGTATGGAAATACACTCGATAGTCTACGTGCAGGGGAATCTGAGTGTTTATTGAAAGCTCTGGCCTTGTCGTCAAAATTTCCGTTACTCTAAACATAGTTATTCATATAGCCATGCAAACCATAAAATTTGGATCTGTACGTCGCAGTTTCAGTCGTAATAATTCCTCGTTGGCCTGGATGGAATAAATTACCTCGTCGACTCAAAGTGATCCCTAATCCATAATATCCTTCTCAGTCCCTTTAATTTACCGAGTTTTTGTACTGCTGCTGTACGTAGACTAATCATTTGAATGGATTCCAATTAACATAAATGCTCATGAATCCATAAGAGGCAGTTAAGGAATTTAATTTTGGAAGGGTATAAATTATTTGATGAAAGAGCATACCCTCAAAAAAACCATTTGGGTTCTCAGTCAAAGTCTTGAAAAAAAAAATACTCTGGATAAAAAGAAGTAAAAATATTATGGAGGAATATATGATTCAACGAAGTTCGATATAAGAGGTAACACAAGTAAAGAAAAAAGGAAAGTTTTCACGGACGGTCATCTTTAGACGTCTGGGAAATTATTAAAAAAGTAATCACAGATAGTTTGCAGAAAATTTTAAACGGGATCCGGAAACGAAAATATCCATAATTATCTGTCTAAACATTATATCAATACTCAAATCTGGCTAAACAATATATCAATACTCAACAAGAGTTGAAATTAACTTCGATTTTTTTTTGTTCAGAACATAATTTACTTGAAACCGAAAAATAAGAACAACACGAATTAAGCCAAGTGCATACAACATGGTTTTTAATGCTTTATAGCGTCATAAAATCCTATCTTGCGCAGAAGTTTGTCAAGTATGTCCATCTTATCACGACCAAACACAAAAAAAGGCTGCCAACAAAACATAAAGGCACATAAGAAGCAATTGATCCTTCATTCCATCATCATTGAATAAATTTATGAAATGTAGTGAAACCTCTACATAACTTACGCTAATTAAGATTAAATGGTAATTAATTAAAGAGTACATTACACTTTCGTTAAACTTAATAGAACCAAAAAAATTAAATAACATAAAATTGCCTAAATTACGCAACCTCTAACTAGAATATCACAAATTTTAATAATAAAATTCTAAAGGTTTTGTCCACACAGATGATTCTTTTGCACATTTTCTTTTAAAGATTGATTATATTTGGCTTTAATTTTGTAGAAATTAATTATTCACAATTAAATCAAAACTACGTGATGTGGTATTATTTCTGCCTTCTTTAAGTTATTTACCACGGTTTCATTGTATTGAAACATCTTCAGGTGGCCATTAGCAAAGATTTTTTTTAATAAAAATTTATAATTTTGAGATAACTGCCGTACAAGACATGACTGTTTTGAAAGAAATATAGAAATTATCGTTTTAATTTCCATCTTTATTAAAATTATATCGATGAACAAAGAAAAATTCAAACGATTTTGTACATTCCTTAGTCTTATATTTGAATCGATATTTTATACCCAAATCTAATGATACATCTTTACAATACCCCTATTTCACCTCGCACAAATCTTTCCAAGCAATTAGCCCTCGTGCGATAGTGTCGTGTGAATTTAGTGGAACAAGGAAGAACGAATTTACTGATAAGGATTACTTTATACGGCTGAGACAATTTATTCTAATCGAGCTTGCAAGAATTACATCTTGAGGATTTACGAAAATTTATATCCTACGGAAATATAAATAGTTATGCGAAGAAAAATTTCCTGTTTAACAGTAAACGTGACAAGAATCTTAATAGTGAAAACAAATATGGGCTAACGTATAAATTTATTATTTACAGATTAACTGTTGAGACGTTACTTCTATTGGTTTGTTAGTTTTTGGTTTAGCTAATATAATGCATGTAAATATATATATATATATATATATATATATATATATATATATATATATATATAAAAGTATTCCCTTACCTAATAATTTAAGAGAAGAATATAAAACATAAAATTTCCCACAACTAGATGTCTTTAATATATTTTTTGTACAATGTTTAGTTTACTATTTTTTTAAAAGTAAGATAGTATTGACAAGTCTGACATAATGTAATGCCAAGTATAATATGTATTTTATTAAATACATCATAATATTTATTTTAAATCATACATTCTTATTTGAGAATAAAAATGTACTTGTTGTAGGCGTAAATATTTAATTAATTTAATTTTTTATGCACAGGACTTTAAACAGAAAGTAATATAAAATTCTACTTGCTGTAATTCCAAGAGAATTTAAAAATTATGATATATTTTGGTTCCTCGTACAATTTTTAATCCACGAAAATAAATTAAATAATAACTAAATTAAATCTTCCTATGACCTAGTTTCTTAAGTGATGATGCAAAAAATGGAATGTTGGTACGTGGAGAGGAAATATGAAATGCAGTGTTTGATTTATTTCCTTTATTGCTTGAAGGGAGTTATATCCAACCATATCCATCATCATAATATAATAAATAAAAAATACTAAGTAAATAATTCAATTTAGTAGTATGTATTTCGATATTTAAATTGATTATTTTGATTTGTTTGCAAAACGCTCTTAAGACAGTGAATAAAAACTAATTTTGTTTACTCTAACGGCTGTGCCTAGTATAAACAAAAATTACTAATCCAAAATTAAGAAAGTAAAACTTGTAGCTGCAGGAAATTGTTCTTAAAATGTCTTTAAGTGTGACATAAGTTTAAATCGTTTATTAAATTGACTAGAATTTCCGCAATATTAATTTATTAATAATCCGCAATATTAATTGTTAATAATGAATAACATTTGAATAAATATATCAATGTTGTTCCATTTTCACTCCACCCTCAAATTATTAAATTGTGTATTAAAACAGAGTTTTCTCTAGAAAAAAAATTTTCTTCAATATATTTGTCAAACGAAGAGGAATACCGAATGCACGTTTGATATTGATCATTCGGAAATTCACGAGTCAATATCTGCTCTGTACTTTCTTCAGGTTGCCACCGGGAACCAATATCATGTATTTCAATAATTTTAATTCGTGATATTTGTGGATGAGTATAAAAATTAAATAAAAATGCGCCAACAGCTAAATATGAATTTTATTGGATAAAATAAGACCTTAGAATAGAGAAAATTAGATTTATAAAAGAAACACTCGTTTGGCAAATTAAAAATTAAATAAAATGTAATTTTTAACCCAAAAAGCATATCTAGTTTCGGGTACATTTCTAAATTGCGCCCTTTTTGTTTTAAGATCCTTAATACTTTATCTTATTACGTCCAAATTGTGCACAATTGGCCACCATATTATTAAGAAATGGGATAGTATCAAAATATGATTACTAGCTAGTAATGGTTAATCCTAAAAGAATAACTAAATTTGGGTTTATTAATTTTCAGTTCCAAGTGCCAATTGGTTCAATCATTTAATTTAAATGTAATAAATATTAGTGATAATATTCAACTTGGATATTACCCGAGGTTAAATATTATTCCGATCAACATTTGCGATACGCTGATTTTTTTTGCGTAAAATGCATACATATTATAAAATCAGTTCGTGACTTTATTTCTAAATTTAATATGTTTTGTAAAAATTAGTAATTATATTTTTTAAAAATTACATTAGTACGATTGTAAACTAAATATATATGTAAACAGTTATTAATTTTTTTAAAGAAAATACATTAGCAAAATTTTGGTATACTTGCAACGATGAAAACTAATGCTAGATTTTCTAAATTTGAAGAATAATTTCTGATTAGTTTCTTGAGAAAGAAAGCAAAAGCTCGTAATCGATTACTTTTAGGATTAGTGCTATTTTTTTTCATCAATTTTTTTTAGTAAAAGTAACATATATTTTTTTTCCAATATCTCATGTGTTTACCGAGATCAATTTAAGATAAATTATTATTTTTGTTAATAAATCCATCTTTTTGTTTTTATATATTTCACTTCATAATATTGCAATTCATCATCTTACTCAACTTTATTTACGGTTGTGAGAAACGGTATCATTATTATCTTTCAGTATGAGTCGAGATCAGGCTCTCGACAGATCAAAGGAGAAATGTGAATTGATAATATATTACTACAGTTTTCTGGTTTAGTAGTTTTTCAAAAATGTCATTTTGATAGTTTTTTAAGTAGTGAGGAAGTGGGGGTGTGTATATGTGTTTTTAAGGACATTTACAACAATGACTCAAGAAATGAATAAAATTAAACTTAAAAAAGTCTCTAAACTGTGAAAGCAGTTTTCTCCAAAAAAAATTAAAGTCTGGAAAAAAGGAGGTTTTGAAATTATCATATTGAAATAAAAAAGTCGATTTAATTTTTTTCCCACTGAAATTTAACATAAATATTGTTGTCATTGACACTGAAAAATATTGAGTATTATGTTTGGAGTGTTAAACTCATAAATATTTATATTTATCGTGACACCACATTTGATATTTTTAACACCTGAGGAAAACAACTGAAACTGATGAAAGTAACACACAGACAGAACTTAAAACGATTTTATTTTATTTTCTTTGGCGGTTGGAACCAAAAAAAGTGCTCATGTTTCACTTTACGACTTTCAAAGAATTTTTTTAAATATATGAAACCCCTTTCCGTCTAAAATGTATCTTTATTCTAACGTAGAACTTTCTCAAGCAAAAGAACATTTATAGTAAACAGTTTATTAAAAAAATTATATTTAAAATTAAGTACTTGCGGATTTATTAAAATATTTCAGAAACTCTTAATGCTTTTTGCATGGGGTACTTATTTTTACTGCTTCTGTTATTTGTTGCTCTGTTTGTGGTGAAAATGGTAACACTGCGCTAATTCGTCATCAATTTTCTAACAAACGTTTCCTTAAATCGGCACTTTTTTCTTCTAACTCAAAATCCTTTTGCATCACAGACTAAAAATACATTATGCATCACAGGCTAATAAGCAATTGTAGCAAATTTATTTAAAAAAAATATATTAATATAGGAAAAGTCTTTAAAGCCGACCTTTAAAGACTTTCTTATTTAATGCAGATTTTCTATTTAAAACAGATTAATTAGTCAATATTTTATGCATGATGCATAAAATATTGATTAATTAATCTGCAATAAATAGAAAATCTGAACTAGAACATCTTTCATCATACTCCTACGACATAATAAAGACCTAAATAATTTCATAAACAATTCAACGCTCACAAAACTTCTTTAATCTTAACAGATATTGTGCATTAGAAGTTTCATATATTTGATATATATGAAACTTCTATCCAGAAAATCGTATAATTTATAATAACACTCCAATGTAAAGATAGCTCACGTTCGCGTCAAAAAAATCACTGCCTGGTATCGTAAACACCGTAAATTAGATTATTCATAAGCCATCAGAGGCGTAGCAGCAACTGTAAACGGATCACTCCAATTCACTCGCCATTCCTATACGATGTATGTTACATGGAGATGGTCCTTATAAATTCTATGCGCTTCGTCGCACGAAAATAACATTGTCCCTTGACAACCATCACATATAGATAAATCTTGCTCGTTAGTTTTCATCTACTTCATTGAGATCATACGCGACCATTGTGTGGTCATAGAGCTTAAAGGGCTTTTGGAAGATATTTTTCATATAACTGTGCTGGACTCGCGTACAATATACAGCTGATTCGAAGTATGTCAGTCGTAAGATTATATGCTTGTCAAGAATAGAGTGTTATGTGATGTGATAGTTGTATTGTGTTAAGTATGGGTGAAATGAAAATAGACAATATTCCCGAAATTATGTCGTTTATTTTGCTTGAAATATTTTTTTTGTTTATTTCATTACTGTTAGTTACGTCCACAGATATGAAATAATGAAATATCTTAAACTTACTGTACGTTAAAAATATGTGAAATGTAAATAATTGTGCCAAATTCTATGATAAGTATCCCTTTAAGTTTATTTCTTTTTCTTGTACCTAAATGAAAACTCATGGTGTATATATAAAGAGTATAAAAATTCTGTAGAGAAGTTGATACTTTCTTCAACGTAAACGTCTCGATCGATTTGTATATTCTTACTTCACCGGAAATATTGTTCTGAATATTAAAAATCGTCGAAAATACTATTTTTAGTTACCAAAATGGCCCTCTGAAATAGCTACACCGGATTAGTATTCTTGTCAACATTGTTTGGATAAATTTGGTCGATAAATTCATTCTCAGTAGTGGCTAAGTTGCAGAAATCACTGTTGAGTTCAACGAGGCCAGTCGTCAGGTCAGTAGGATATGTGCCTGTGCATTCGATAACAAGATTATGTCAATATTTTGGGGCAAATAGGAATATATTTAAAGAGACAAGCGTAAAGTTTACATTATATAAAGAGATGATTAATTTAATCATTATCGTTTTTCTATTGGTTCGTAGACACAACTCGTGTATAAAACTGAAAGATATAAATAAGAAATAAGCAAGAAATAGGAATATAAAACAAATAAAAAAGAATAAAAAAGTATAAAAAATAGAAATAAAAATAAATAAGAAAGAATAGGGACATATTTGAAGGGACAAGCGTAAAGTTTACATTATATAAAGAGATGACTTACTTAATGATTATCGTTTTTCTGTTGATTCATAGACACAACTGTATAAAACTAAAAGACAGAAAAATGCTTAAAATATTTACGAATTATATGATGAGGGAAAGAAATGAAACAACATCCATGTTTTAATGAAATAATATTCGAATTTTTGTTTGCATTAAAAGTATGCTGAAAGTTTTTGAGGTTTTTCTTTTTTCAGTACACATTTAGTGCTGTCCAATGTAATCATTCGAAATAATTGCCAAGTATTATTTTACCCACATTCGCACTGCTGTCTGAGGGACATAGAATAGCATGTTGTATTATGAATTATAAATAAACAGGATGTATTAAACTTTAGCAGGCAATGAAATTGCAATATTTTTTTATCATTTTGGTTCAGAGATCGAATGGACCAAGAATAAAATACAAAATGTAGTAGTTGTCATTGTGATACATAAAACTAATGTTTAATTATATTAATTTTCTATTTTAATCATCATCGCCAATCACATCGATTTCAAAAAAAATTGTTTTTCAATTAAAAATAAACATTTTCATTTAATTTAGTTTAATAGACTGAAACTATTTACGCAGAAACCTCCTTTGAATTTGCAGCACTTACATTCCTTTCTTTGTAAAAATAACCTAAATATATATATATATATATATATATATATACATATACATATATATATATATATATATATATATATATATATCTATATATATATATATATATGTATATATATATATATATATATATATATATATATATATATATATATATATATATGTACATATATAAAATGTAGTATAAAAACTTTAAAAGTTAATAAATACTTCTATGGAAATACACATAACAGTTTAGGTGCAGGGAATCCTCATTTTTAATTGAAATATCTAGTCTTGTCGTCGACCAACGTAAAGATGTAAAGCATAAAGTTTGGATTTCTAAGTTGCAGATTCAGTGATAATAATTCCTCGTTTTAAACTAATTATTATTTTTGTCAACAAATCCATGTTTACATATCTTCGTTCTTATATATTTCACATAATAATATTGCAATACGTCATACTTCACGTAATAATATGGATTATTCGAGATTAGACCTTGTCAAACTCAGGTTTTCGACAACCCAAAGTAGCAAATATGAATATTGTTTTCCCCATTTAAACGTAATAAAATTTCCAAATGCTACTGATATATCGAAAATTTAACAAACACTGCGGAATTGATGACACATTGCTATAGTTTTTTTTTTAAATTATGAGCAAACTTTTAGGAGTTTTTTTTGTGAAAGCTTAATTTCAGCACTTTTGGAAATAGTGAGGAAGTGTTGGGGTGTGTATATAATTTGTAGGACATTTCAATGTTTTAAGAAGTGTGTAAAATTAGACTAAAAATAATCTAAACCTTAAACAGACTTTTGAAATTCTTGTATTGAAATAAAAAAAAAATTGTATTAAGTCTCTGCTTGATTAAACATTTTTAACATAAATATTTTTGAGTTTAACACCCAAAAAATACTGAATATAAGACTTAATGTCTCGATTGGCACTGAAGGAAAAACTAATACATTGAAGCTAAAAGGATTCCATTTTATTTAATTTTATGGTTGGAACCTGAAAAAGTATTCATCTTTCACTTTACACTCTTCGTTACTTTTAAAGGATTTATTTAAATCTACGAAAATTCTTTTCCATCCGAAGTGTACTTAAACAAAAAAGCGTATATAACAAACAACAATTTAGTTCGAAAACCTAAATTCTCTTTGATTTATTAATATTTTTTATAACCTCTCATATGCATTTTGCCTGTGGTATTTATTTATACTACTTCTGTCTTTTGCCACTCAGTTGGGGGAAATGAATAAAGGAGTAATTTGCCAAAAAATGGATTAATTAATCTGCATTAAATAAAATTTGTTTATCTTGCAGTATATTAAAGAAAGACCTAAACAATTAAATACACACTTCAACGCTTACAAAACCTCTTTAAATTCAACAGAGGTTAAAAGGTTCATATAACTCAAAGCCGAAAAAGCGTACAATCCATAAGAACAGTCCCATGTAGACACAGCTCACGTCCGCGTCTAAAAAATGTTACTGTCTGGTATCGTAAACATCGTAAATTAGACTATTCGTACGCCATCAGATGCGTCGCGGCGACTTTACAACCACCACTCCAATTCACTCACTATTCCTGTGCAATAACTATTCTGCGCGGCTCGTCGCAAGTTGATAAACCTATCCCTTGATAACCATCCCTTAAATCCTGCTTTTCAGTTTTTATCTGTTTTACTGAGATCACCAGTAGCCATTGTGCGTTATTAAATGGTTCGAGTGAATAAAGCGGGTCTTTGGAACTATTTTTTTCCTCAAGGCTCTATGTTGGACTCAGGCATAATACCTGATTAATGTATGTCAGTTATAGAGTATATCCGTGTTAAATATATTATGTTATGTGGTAATTTTTGAATGATAGCAGAAGTGTGAGTTAGAACAAAATACTCAACATTTCCAAAATTAAGTCGTTTAATTTTGCTTGAGTATCTTTATTGTTTATTGTTAATTACGTCCACAGATAAGTACTAATAAAATATTTTAATTTCTCAGTATATTAAAAATATATGAAATATAATTAGAAATTTACATCTTTGACTTTTATTCGACAGTATTAATTACTATATTTTATTTTCCACATTATTCTGTATTAGCAATCATATTCTTAACCGAGTTCCATTTCTTGAAAATATACTATAAATTAAAAAAAAACTCCAAACCATAATTGAATAAGACAGATCTTTTTACGGAGAATAATGTCTAAATAATATGTATTTTTTTTTATATATCAGTTTCAAAAAATTATATTTTATTATGACTCATATTTTTAAATCTTCGAAAAAATTTATTTTTAAGAAGTTGGTTGAAAGCAATTTATAATATATTTACAGGTTATAATATATAATCTATATAAATAAAATATTAAATTTTTGCCAGAGAAATGTTGAACGAAATAACATATTTCTCCATTAAATTATTCTTAATAACTGAAAACTTCCGAACATAGGATTTTAAAGTATAATTTACCCTTTGAAACGTAGAACTTATTAACTTGTCCTTAGTTAACAAAACTTGCCGTACTAAACTAGTCAATTTTTAGTTAGCTTGCTGCCTTTACACAATGCGATAACATTGAAGCTTATTTCATTATGTGCAAAATCGAAATATTTATCATTTAAAACTAGAAAAGTTATTCCATAAAACGAACTTGTTACCGTTATTATGTTTGAATATTGAAGAAAATTAAAATTACTTATAATTTATCGTTAAAATTTACCCAATTAAGGAAACGTCAATATTCGTTTGACTGATCATCAGAAGTTCAAGAATTTTATGCATTTACTCGAAAACTTTAAAATACCTTTTAACACGACGGTTTTTCATGTAAAGGATTTTAAAAACTTTTAATACAATTCTTAGCAAAAATCGTTATTTGACGTAATTTGAGACTGACAATAAAAAATGAAAATTATCGATTTAATAGGGAACTCTCCCCCGTTTGGTTGGAATATATTAAAATGATGCAGCCACAATAAACGTTTGCGAATGTAAGTGTAAATTAAATTAATTTCATAAAATAATATGTTTATAGTAACAAAGCCAAAAAGAACTTAAAAAATGGCAGAAAGGAAACAGGTGGTGAAAAAGGTGTTATTTAATTCAAGGAAAGAATTTTTTATTAATACTAATTCACATTTTAATTACAATTATATCTAGGTATTTGTTCAAATGTTAAAATACGAAGAATAAGTTTTGAACTGTAAGATAATGATCGATTATAATGATAAATTTATAAAAATTTGACAAAAGTTAAATTGGTTTTTGGTCCTTAACTTTAGTGTTAATATTAGCTTCTTAAACATGTACAGAATAATATATTTCCTTACCGTGCAATAGGCTAAAGAAAAATTATTGTGAGTGACGGACGGTATTTCTCCATGTTTATCATTTATTTTTGGAAATAAATAGAATGCTCATGATGCAAGATCGGGGCTGTAGGACAGATGACTCATAATTTCTATTCTTGATGAAATAAAATATCGGTCGTTCATCTGGCTAAGAGTGCAGAGTTTGAGAAGGATTCTACTACGTTGGAGCGTTGCTTTCGATTTTTTTCCGAAACAACCGGCACGCATTGGCTGCCTCTATTATTTTTCATAACAATCGATGTAAGTATAATAATATCCCGTTTATCCGAAGCGACCATTTTTCTTCCAAAATTTCTTCCTATAATTACTTTTGCAGGAAACTTTTCAATAATAAACACCCACTGCGCAGTTCACCTCTTAGTTTTACGTTCGTGATATTATAACCAGGTTTTCTCACCTGTGATGTTATTGAATATAGAATTTGAGTAATTTCTATCCAATTTCATTTAACGTTTTACCACGCCAATCCATGCAGTGGTGTTTTTTTAAATTTTGGCTGAATCATGGGGTATCTACTAAGCACAAGACTTTCATTTTAAATTTTAGAAGGGTCTGCATTTAGAATTTTCTGTACTTTACTCGTACCAATGTCTAAATGTGTCCAATCTGCTAATACGTTATACTCGTCAATCTTTGTCATGCAAATATTGATGTAATTTTTAGATGTTACTTTTAATAACCTCTCACTTTAAGACAGTTTTAAACAAAGCACGAGATGGTGCTCCACTACGAAATGTCAATCGAAGTTGATTATAACATTACCATTAATTAAAATCGCTACGAAAAACAAAAAAATCAACAAACAAAATTTTTTTTATGTTAAAATGAGTATTGATGTGATATACACTTCTTTTTTTTAATTCCTTGGCGACACATAATTTTCATGTCGCTGCTGCTTTGTAAAAACAAATGGTAATTTCCAGCCAAGAAACAACAAGTTGCCACGTAATTCAATATTTCTATCTATTTTCATTGCAAATTACTAAGAAGGTTTCAAAAACTTTAAAAACTTCTAAGAGTTTTTAGCGTTAGCATCGCTAACGACTATAAAAAAATCTTCCCTTTTTTTAAACTTCCCATTATTGTAATGATAAGACCATGAACCGAACCGGTTTGAAAATTTAATACGCTATTATTATTACTCAATTCCATTAGATTAAATTTTTTTCCTTCTACTGCATGTTTTTCCATTCCTTAACAATGTTGACTAGCTTACTAACGACATTTATAGGAAAAGATTTTTTCCAAGTTTCATACTCAGCACGTACAATAGGTAAATATGTACAAAGAATATTTGTGTACTTAAATATTAACAGAATAGTTCGTATAAATTTAATGTACAGTATATATTTTTAGTTGAAAACTTACTTAAGCTAGCATTTGTGATTAAACAAAAACTATTTCTGTACCTATTATTACCAAAACAAATGAAAATAACAGAAGCATATTGTATGATTGAGCTTTAGCGTGCAGTTTTATTCATTTTGCTATTGAAATTGTTTTGTGAAGCAAATCATTAAAATGTTTTTTTGAATAAGAAATATTTTAAAAATGTTTATCTTTATGTTACCTATTTTCCCGGTACTATTATTTTATTAAAAAGTCATTATCCTCCAATTCATTTAATTTTGTTCAAATTTGATCACTATAAATCATAACATGGCACAATGTAAATAAATTCCATAGTAACATAGTTCCTGAAAATACATAGAGAAAGTTATTTATAGCTGACACCTCATCTACGATACACTATCTCATTAAGAGTGAATGAAAACATACTTAAATAAATAATAAGTTCCAAACTAATAGGGATAGGATAGTAGAGAAAGGAGAAATTCTATATCGATGGCATTTTATCTACTGGACACAATTACATTAAAAGCGATTAGAAAAATACATAAATTAACAATGAGTTCTTGAATAAACAGAACTTATGGAAACATGAAATAATCCTTTATCGGTGGTATATTTATTGAGGGCAAATGAAAAACAAAACGAATGAACATTGAGTTACAAAAGTATTATTGGCAAAAGAATAAAAAAAGCTATAGTGATGATGCGACCTCTACCGTGTACAAAATCACTAAGAGCGAAAATAATCCTGTTTTCCGATTGCAATTTAATGCTCTCATTATGAAGGCGGAGAATCCACTTTCCTCTCTGCGAAATCCATAATTTCGTCAATTATTTTTGCAAATTCCCCCTCGCAAAATTAATCGTTTTCAAACTGCTTATAACCAAATCAAAGTATTTCTTAGGCTGAGCTTAGCTTTTTGAAATCTTCGATGAAAAATTTTTACCTGTTTTAATTATAAATGAAATTAAAAATTATTATCAAATAAAATAGGTATTATATTAAAATTTGTTCTGCTACAAAGGCTCTAAACCTTTTTTTTAACTGGACGTGGAAACTTGCATAATTAATTGCGTACTTAGTTACTACTTTTCCAGTCGTCTTAAATTGAAGGATAATTTTTATAATTCTTTCCAACAAAGTTTAAAGTAACCTGTTTCAAAAACTAAACATATTTGAGATGTTAAAATCAAAAACTTTTGTAAAATAGTTTTTGTGTAAAATGCATTATTAAGAAAATTTGCTATATTCTTGAAATATTATTCAAACTTAAAATACATGTATTTAAACTAATACTTTTATTTTAAAATTTAAAAAATATTTGTCGTTTAATTTTGGTAAAATTTTTGTTTTAAAAAATGGTGCAAATAACATTACAAGAAAAGTAAAAATTTCCCGACAAATATCTTATTTTTAAAACCCGTCGAGCGATTTGCATAAAAAACTAAGTCATCGCAACATCGATGATTTTTTTTAATCAACACTGAAAAAAAATCATTGTCAATAATAAATTTTATCATCATTTTAGGATTTTGCTGCCATCCAACAAATATCGTAATGTAATATTAAAAACTTCTTTTCGGAATCACTACAATGAGTTAATCAGAGATCAAATACCGTCGTCGTATAAATATTAATGAGCAAATTACACTTGTAAAATTAATTCATACTTTTGAAATAACTTCATGCATCGAATCGAACATGCCGAAAACAAAAGGAAAATAAAATTAATAAGATCTCTCAACATATGTTGTACTAAAAATCAAATTAGTTTTTATTTATGTACTTTTATGTTTCTGATTGATACATATGGCGGACTTATTGCTATGAGAGCAATATCTTACACCCAACTGGAACACTAGTCCTGTCCAGTTCGATGAGTGGCAGGGAATCGAGCCCGGATCCCCGCGGAGCGCCACGACCTCTTCGTGGAATTGTAGTTGCGTTTGAATTTTCATGAAAATTTTGTTCGTAACAGTCTACTTCCTCATTTTTCATTTCGTTATTCCACCTATTCCATCCTCATATATATATTACATGTTTTTTTCCCTCCATTATAAAATTATAATAAATAAATAGTAGAAATAACATTGGTGGATGCGATGTTGGGAAGTTTTATTTAGTTACCTATTTTTAGGAAAATTACTTGAAGTATTAAGAAAATGTGAAAACCGTGGTAATACAAAGAAATAATTTCAATCACTTTTCTATATGAAATAAAAATAATTCGAAATTTACATCATTATTGTTGCAGTTTTTTTCTTAATCAAGCATCGTCTGTTTCGACCTCAGAGAACTATAGAGATAGTAACAGACGGTTATCTTTCCTCTAAACTGCCCTTTGGTACCCAGATGAATTATTATCGATGGAATCTTTAAGAAATACGGTAGCGCTGGTTAAACAGCCATACTTCCATACAAACTGTAATTCTGCGTTGCAAACCTATTAAAAAAAAATGTATTTATTCTTAATTTAAATTATTTTCCTTTTAAACATCGTATGTATATATGGACAAGGATATATGATGGTATTAACAACATTTTCTTACTAATGCTACTTTTAAACAAAGATGTATTTTGAAAAGTTCCCGGTAAATAATTTATTAATTAATTCTATTTATAATTTAGCCCTACGGTTTGCATTTTTCTTTAATTTTCGTAATATTGAACTCATTGTTCATTACGTTACTACATTAATATTGGCTTCATTAAAATAAATCTTTGCAATCAGCTTTACTAGAGTAAATTATTTTTTTATACAAAATTATATATGTATATATATATATATATATATATATATATATATATATATGTGTGTGTGTGTGTGTGTGTGTACATGTTTGTGTGTTCATATATGAGAGGCATTTCATTTCATCTTAATGTTCTCATTACAACTGCTTTCGTGGAGCACCATAGACTTTTACTGCAAATTATAATTCCCTCGCAAATTTCTTGCAAGATAAGATGAATTGTACTCAAGTTTATGTAATATGAAATTCACTTACAAAGATATACAGATTATTAATGAGTCATGGTATACAATATGAAATCTAGACAATTCGTCGTTCGGTTTCTAAACAGTTTATTTATTTTGGTAAGCATTAATAAAATAAGTAAACATTTTCAAGTAAACTTCATAAAAATATACGGAACTACGTCTACTTTTTTACGTATTAGACTTGTAACCCACCATGAGGTTTACCTTGATGTCAAGTTTTATTTATGTATTAAAACATATAATAATACAAAGTTTACCCAATTTAAATATAATATCCTATGTTGTTTCGTATCTCATTTACGTTAATTGTAGCGTTTAATAAATAAACGAAGATGGGACTAAGACACTACTTTAATAAAACTAGTTTTATTGAAAAGTCGTTGTTCTCCGCTAACTATTTTCCTGTAAATAGCTACTGTGTATGTTAAGTACGATAAACATGAAGCGACAACATGATATTTGCTATTTCGTGAGTTGGCTGAATATGCATACCTTTAACATGTTTCTCGTAGGTTTCTGTGGTAATGGGGACAATTTTACGAGCACATCAACATTTTATTACGATGAACTTTTGAGCTTTAGATATACAAAGTGTAAGTAGTTATTATTAACTAATAGTTCAGAAAACGTATTCATATTATGAACATTTTAATCGTTTGTTTTTTACTACATATCCAGTTAAGTTTGACAGAACATACACTACTAACGTTTAGTCTTATAACTTATAGTGGACCAACACGTGGATTGGAATTGTTAGAAAATTATTTTATAGTACACTAAAGCAACATTTTATTTTCTTGGAATTAAAGAGATTTTCTGAACTATTTTTAAACCTGTTTGACTTTTCATCGTTATTTACAGTAATAAATATTAAGGTTGAGTCATGTTAGAGAGGGAAATTGATACGAAACTATGCAAACCAATGACGTAGTTTAAATAAGAGGAACGTTTTTTATGTATAATGTATATGAAGAAGAAATCTTGAACAGAAATACTTTATAACACCTACGGCTATTTAAAGTCAATTAATGAAAAGTTAAGCTCGAAATTGGTTTGGTAATAGAACGTGATATTAGAGTTAATAATTTTTTGTTAAAAGCAAGAAAAAAACTTTTGTCACGTTTTTGTTAAGCACGAAAAATTTCTTTCATCACGTATAAGGTATTTTGTTTAATGAATTAAAGTGAAACAATTGTGAAAGTTTTATTCCTGACGTGATTCACCGAGAAAGCGTTTCTTTCATAATATAATTTTGAAATTAAATTAATTAACACCTTCAGTACGGTACGTGATTTTGAATGGGTACGCGGATGGCAGAAAGAAGTAGACCTTCATAGTTGGCTGAATTTTATTTAATTACTTTTATTTGTTTTACTTTCAACTATTTCTCATTTGTGAACTAATGATCAGAAAGTGCTCGGTATGCTGACGACCTTTTAATAGCTGTCTCACGAAATAAACACCTGGTGTGCCAAAGTTCATAATGTTGACAACGTGTTGACTTCCAATAGGTCGAACAATTGAACGTATTGAAGAAACTGTGTCGTTGTTAGAGCAAGTGAAATAAAAATAGTAGTTTACAAAGAAAATAAAATTATTTGTCCATTTCAAAATTGGAAAGAAATATCTTGACAGAAACGGACAGCTACATAATAGATTTGAAAGCAAACTTAGCATACGTCTCCTTTAACGTTACTTCTGATATTTTCAACTAAAATACGAAAGCCTTGATTTTTAATATCATGAATACGCAGAATTCCTAATACAAATTTTAGCATGATATGTGTACATTCTGACGTGACGTTTATCAAAGTTTCATACGCCAACTTACACTTTTTTGATCTTTTATTTTGCAAACTTCTCGTATGTAACACTGTCATAGAGACTTGTTTCCTCTTATAAAATAAATAACTAAAGAAAATATGAACAGTTGTATTGCAATTTTCATGTAAAGTAAGTTATTCACATTTTTTTGCAAAAATTACCAGTTGTAAGAAAAAATTATGAGAATGTCATATTTTTCACAATTTTTATGAAATAGTTTTAGAGTTGTTGTTGAAAACATACATTATTGTCGTAAAAATAGTTTCGAAAGCTAGGGATTTAGGAGGATGAAACACTAAAAATTAGGAAAGGAAACATTACATGTTTACCTAACATTGTAGCGATGATTTGAGATCCCACAGCTTCTAAGAAATTTACAATACTTTTACGTCTACTAATATATATTTGTGGGAAAAAATTATATTATTATTTGTAAATAGTTTAAAAGAAATATTATACCTAAGTTTATATTAAACTCCTCTAGTATATGTTCTATCTATAATTAAAAACTTTTATATTTCTTGCGTTTAACGTCTCTGAAAAAACATAAACATATTTGTTTTATCTTGTCAATTAAGTGTTTGGTTTAGCCTAACCTCAAATAAACCAATTTAATTGTGGATTTAACTTACTACATTGGAAATAACAAATATTTTCAATATAGATACCAACTAATAAATTATTTAGTATTATATAAGCTATGGTGTTCATTTTGTTATTTTTATGGAGATTAGATTTACACATTTCTTAATTCCCTTTATAGTCCAGGTCAAATCAAGTATTCCTCTATGGGTCTTTATTTTTCCTAAATTTATAAAAATGAAACTTCCAGCGGTTATTTGATTACATATGGTTATGTAAATACTTAAAGCAAAATTGCTAACTTTGTACTAAGTCAACAATATACATAAATATATTTGTGAATGTAATATATGCAACCACTTACATTACCAATTTTTTTAACGACCCGAGTTTTAATGACCCGAAATTAAAATTCTTTCTTTCAATTTAATTAAACTCAGATACAATTTCCGTAGTTAAACATTTTTATTTACGTGTTCTCATTTTGAGACGTCAGTTTCCAAGACATCCAGGCGTACTTATTTATATATTATGGTAAGGAAATAAACTTTGCTAATCTAATATTATATACAAGTGAATTTACTCTCATTTTTCCTTAATTTAAATTCGATTACGTTGAATCTGCTTTATCTAAAGTACAATACTTTTTAATATCTTAGAATATGAGCCAATAAATCATATAAGCTCGTTATAGACCAGTAAAATTTAGCCAAATAGGATTTTGGGAAAGGCATATAGTTAAAGACGTTTTTCATGTTTACCTCGTTGGTAGTTATAAAATTAATTTTTTGAAACAAACTTTTTAGGGAAGCCTACTTGTAAATTTAAAGTAATTTTGTTTTATATGCTGATAACCTGTTGTGCAGTTCATCATCGTATAGGTTTTTCAAAAATATTAGGGTATGTCATGAATACGTTTTCGGTTCAAGAATCCATTTATGAAATATTAGGTTTAAAAGTGATAATTTTGGATAGATTTATGGATCCCAACCCCCAATGGTTAAACGTGGTTAAGCTGTAACCGCTATACATATATACTTATGTATATATATATATATATATATACATATATATATATATATATGTATATATATATATATATACATATGCATATATATATATATATATATATATATATATATATATACATATATATATATATATATAGCGACGCAGCCGAGAAGTAGGTAAAAAAATTAGTCATCAGTAAGCTCTGTCTGATATAGGCATGAAAAATATTATAAATATCAGTGATAACAGCATAAATGATTTTTCTGTTACTCTTCTTGCATGCAAAGGGTAGAGTTGAAAATACGACCTTCATTACCGTCCACCCTCGCGTAATTTCTGTCATATGTCTTCATCATATAGGCGTCAAGAGCAAACGCTTCAACTCCAACCAAAAAGTGTGGAAGTATAACATCTGTCTCTGGTAAGTTTACGGGCTTTGGATTACTAAATTGATTACGAGCAATTTTTTTCCTACACACGATTTTTGAAAAATACCACTATCTCTTTCTTTACTAAATGAATCCACGTTGACAGCAATAAATTTGAATTACAATTGCTCGAATCATAAGTGAATAATATTCAGTGTAGTTTAAAAACAGCGAACCACTCTTATTTGGAACTTTAATACGCACGTATTAAAATTATTGGGAAAATTCCATCGATACCAAAAGTTGCTCGTCACGTTTTTTAGATAATTTTCTACAGCTACTGGCATGAAAATTGGCACTAAATTCTTTAACAGGTTGGCAAGTACTTCTTTAATTTCTTAACTTTTCTGTTAATATAATTTGCAGATATACGATACTTGATCTTTAAAGATGTATACGTTTCTCCAGTAGCTATAAATATGAAACGATATTTTTTATTATAAGTAATGAATGTAAGATATAATAGTAAATATATAATAATGCATTACCTACGTAGCCATCAGCCTTTTCAAAAATGACAAAATGGATGTCGTTTCACAGGCTTCGCTTTCTAGGTAAAATTCTAAGAGAAAGGTTAAGTATTTCTACTGTTAAATATGAGAATATTTAAGGTAACGAAAGTGGTGGAGACATAAGCACAGCAGGGACAACTGGACTGCGAATATGTAAAGAAGGGAGAAGTGACGAAGACAATAAAAGAACAACCGGAGCAGGAGTAGGCACAGCCGGAGCAAGTGTACTGGGAGGGGGTAGAAAAGAGACAAGTGTTGAAAAAATAAATGAAGAAACAAGCCTAATAGAGACAAGTGGATTGAGAACGAGTAAAAAAGAGAGGAATGTTTGAGGAACAAGTAATGAAGAATGAGCGGAGCATGGGATGGGGACGGAGAATGGGAGCAAGTGGGACCAGTGGACAGGAAAAAAATATAAAACGTCAGCCTGAGAATAATTCACTTGCCTTCTTATTACAGTTATAGACAGAGAGAGATGAAGACAATCGCAATTGTACACCCTGTCAGCAGAGGAGCCAATCGCTGATACAGATAGAATTGGTTTATTTTTTTCACACATAGAATCAATTTTAAAAAATATAACATCAGGTTTAAGAGCGGAGTGTAAACAATAGCTTTTAATTTACTGGCTGATTATGTTTAAGAAACCTTCATCAAAGTCCATGTGGAAGCAGAATTGCCTTCAATCCATGTCCACATTCCAATGAAATTTATCCAATTTCTTATGTTACACATGCTCAGCGTCAAATTTGACTCCATATTCCCATGTCAGTGTTGGGTCCCCACCCGCCGAACCAATTGATATAAGTATCCTATCAGTGAGTAATGTGGCAAACAATGCTAGTGATTTTCTAGAATCCAAATCTGCAGAAATTCAAAAATGTTTAACATACCGTAATGTAAAAAACAGTTTCTGAGCGCCTGTGATGATTGATGTGCCTTTTTTTGTTTTGTTCTGTTAAACTGAGTCCAAAATTAAATTGTTTATGATTTGACCTGCAATCTGAAATTGTGAAATTATCTGATCGCGTAGGTAACAAAATTACAAAAATTGGCAAATATTGATCGGAAACGACTTCAAAATATTCTATCTATACACTTAATTTTTTTGTTTATGAGTAAATTGTTTACTTTTTATTGGCGTACTTACTTTATATATATTATATTTAGTCTTGGTTATTTTTTTCAATAGTGAAAACAGGCATTTGTTTACGCAATTTTTACATACTTTTAAATTTTTTGTCATCTTTAGGAATGAGTAAATTATTAATTTTTGCTTGCGTACTTATTGTATATATATTATATTTACCCTTGGTTATTTTTTCCAATATTGAAAACATGCATTTGTTTACGCAATTTTTACATACTTTTAAATTTTTTTATTTGGAAACATTTTGATAATGCTTAGAATTTTTTTTTCCAATTTATAATTATTTCTAAAAAAATCGACCCATGTGAAGAAGGAAAAAACAAAACATGTCCACAGCGAAGACATAAACCCTAGGGGAGCACAAGAAGGGGTTTTTTTGTATTGTGAGAATCTTTAATAATTCTGGTTGAACCCGTTTTAGCTTTGTTTAATTTTCTATACTGCAAAATTTACTAGTTTCCAAAAGATTTGATTAGCTACAATAATTAAATATTCAATTACTTTCCTATATTTTTTTCACAATTGGTATAATAATGTTAATGATGAATACGGATGAACCCATTGATAAAATACCAGAAGTAAACTTTTTCACTTCAAAGAAAATCTCTTCATCTTGATAATAATTAGTCCTTTTCATGCTTGAAATACAAATACATATACATGGACTGGGTCTTATTAATGTTAAATAGATATTGCGTATACGTGCACATATTATTTAAACCAATGAAACTGAAGAAATAATATTAATGAATTACGATGCTTAAATTCATTCAAATATTTTTACTTCGTGCCCAATATTTAATAATAAAATTCTTCGAAATCATTGCAGAGTATTTATTTACTTACATTCATATTGCGGTATAAGTGATTTTTGCATTGCTGCATAAAATATCTGCAGGCAATGAAAACCCAACATACTTAATATCTGGTTTAGTTATGAAGATCAAATGGAGGAATGAAAATATACAAAGTTTGCAATATTACCGAGTACTTCTTCTATGCTAATTTTATAAAAAAAATTATAAATCAATTTTCTCTAATCGACAATATTTAATTTCATTTAATTTAGATTGTTATCATGTATGGCTTCTGATTATCATATATGATAATTTATATGAATAACGGCATATTTCTCGTAATTTAAGATAAATTTTAAAATCTTCAATTGTATTCCTTGTATTCTGGAAAGAAAGAAAAAGATCAAATCGACTTAATATAGGTGAAAATAATAAATACACATAACCTAACTACTATCTGATTAGCAATAAAATGCTGAAAATATCTCTTAGTAGAAAAAAAATGTTACATATCTTCGAGAATAGAAAGGGGAGAAAGCTAAATTTAGGTTTGTATAAATGTTTAATTAAAGATATTTTACTAGCTGTCAATGACGTGATAACTAAATGCCAACCAAAATTGTAAGCTATAAAAAAACAAATATCTTCAACTATTTGCTATTTTATTATTTAGGTTTTTTTGTATATTTAACCATATAACCATTTGATAAATCTTTATTTGGATATCCTCACATAATTTGCTTTTCGTAATTTCGCAGATGATAAACTTTTCGAGGCTTTATTTTTTATGTATCATGCTAATTTGTACCAGAGCGAACTAAACATAAATTTGAAGAAAATTATTTACTTATGAGTAGTAACCACAAGTCTGGCTATTTTTGAATACTAATACTATTAAGAAATAGCGAAGTTCCTGTCTGACATCTGAAATTATGGCACATTCATTGTTGCTTAACTTTTTTGCAAAACCTGCCTGAAAACAAGAACGTTTCAATAAAAGGATGACACTAATAATTCAGCCAAAGTGATATATCCCCATTGACTAAACGGTTTTAGCTATAACCGAGAAAAAATCTTGAAATATTTGCGTATGAGTATGGGTCTATGAAAACATATGCGATAATTTACGTCAAGGAAAATTTTACTATTTATTGAACATTCTTGGCTTGTGTAAACTTCACTTACTTTGACCATAATTATTAATGTAACCATTACAATTTCCATAAAGTTTAGTTATGTAAGTAAAAGTGATTTCTCGTTCAATTGGATTGAGTAAATTTCGTCATCTACTCAATGTAACTCAAAAACCATAATTTTCTAATGGACTTTTTTTTCCATTTTAATTTCTCTGGATGCTTATTAAGTAGCGTGAGATAGTTTAGGGATTTGAATTTGTCAAATAAAAAAATTCTTTATAAGAATATTTCAAAAGAAGAAATTTATCGTATGTTTTAAATTTAATTAATAATTATTTTACATGTATTTTATGTTAACAGTGATTTTTCAAATAACAGGAAGCTTGGGGAAAGGCAGAGAGATCATATGATAAAAGAATATTGTGATACCCTTAAAATATTTTAAGTTTTGGAATCAAAGCCTTAAAAGGTTTATAAAAATCTTCTAATGTACAAAAATAGAAATAACACGGGTGGACATCGGTTGCAACAAATTTCATATAAAACAGTTTCGACAAGGATAAAGAAAAAAAAAACAAAATACTACGGAAACCACCTTCTGAAGCAAGATTATGAAGTCACTAAAGAAAATATGCAAGATATTCTGCTGAAACCGCAAAAGGGAAATGTGTCCGGAGTTGATAATTTCCATAATTACTGGTATAAGAAATTTATATCCATTGACCGACATCTAGCTAAACAATATATCAACACTCTGCAGGATTAAAATCTAGCTTCCTGTAAATCTTTTAAGGACATCACTTATTTGAAACCCGAAAAATATGAACCCAGTCAAGGACCAAAAAGTTACATGCCTCTTAACGTTTTGTAAGACCAAGAAAACTTTTTTGCACAGAAAATTTATAAGCACGTCCAGTTTGTCGTTATTCAATAGAAAGAAGGCTGCCAACACGGTCAAACGAAGGGAGCAAGGTGCAAATTATTAACTCTATCTTAGTTAAATAAGCATATTGGACAAAGCAAAGCTTCTGTACCAATTATGCCAGTTATAACAGGGTTCACTATTCACAACTTTTTTCAAGTAATTGGTTTATACTTGTTTCTTCGCACATTTTTAATAAGCCTAATAGTGTTCAAATGGCGGAAAACTGCATCAATTGCCTAGTCGCTAACTAGAAATTATTTTTTTAAATCAAATCCTGAAGATTTGAAGCACAATAATTTAATAATATTTATATTCTTCCATAAAAATAAGTACTATTGAATTGATACCAGTATCATGTAAGAATATTAAAAAGAGACATTCATTTTTAATTTCTCCTCTTTCTTTTTTCTTTTTCCAATTTGCCAATTTTTTCCTGTTATGTTTCAATAAATAATTCTTAAATCAATTATTTCAAACGATAATTG
Source organism: Druceiella hillmani (assembly GCA_039881145.1). NCBI lineage: Eukaryota > Metazoa > Arthropoda > Insecta > Lepidoptera > Hepialidae > Druceiella > Druceiella hillmani. The sequence continues at coordinate 3,649,555 of JAYKKI010000131.1, forward strand.
CTATATTTCAATAAATAAATCTTTCGTTTCCCTCTAATCGTACATTCCTTACAATGACAAAAGAAATACACAAATACCCCGTTCCAACATACCTATCTCACCTCGTATGAATATTTCCAAGCTATTAACCCTCATGCGGTCGCATCTTACGAATTCAACGAAGCATATGAGAACTAACAAACCGTTTACCGATAAGGGATTACTATAAACGGCCTAGAGAATTTACTTCAATCGAGCTTGCAAGAAATATATTTGGGAATCTACGCCCTATTCATATCTTATGAAGATATAGGCAGTTACATGAAGAAAAATTGCTGGTTGAACTGAAAATGTGACGGGAAACTTAGCGCCGAAAACGAATGGGGGTTACGAAACGGTCCCATATAAAAATGTTATTTACTTACTAAATATTTAGTTTTTGTCTCATTATTTTCTATATTTTGCTCATTAGCTTTTGGTTTAACTTCATTATGAATTAATATACCCGTTTTTTATTTTTTTATTATTTATTGAGAAAGAATTCTCAAGTTAAAGTAAAATTATAAAAATAAAAATCGTTGAATTTTTTAAATAAGTGTGATTTTTTAAATATACTTTGAATAACACTTTTTTTGGAGAGGTTTTCCACAAATACGTATTCTCGTTATATTACTTTTATGTTATTCAAATTAATCTATACAAATTATTCTTTAAAGTCAAATTATGCCTTCAGTATTCGTGTCCCAAGTGTAATTTGTATTGTATTGAATGTGTCTTAAAAATGATTTCATAGCATTCACTGTCACTTGGTCATTAATAATTTTTTTTATTATTTATTTATACAATATTCAAAAAAGGAAAAAATAATTGGTTGCAATTTTGAAAAAAATAAAACATTATAGAATATTTTGGTTGAAACCAGTGTTTATATCCTAGAAAAAATAAGTATTAAATAAACTAAATCTGTTTATTTAACCTTATAAAGGTACTTTATCCTAAATTTTGTGTGTTTATTCATCTACTTATTCAAATTTTTATTCAACTTAAGGCTCATTGTCAATACGTTCATCAAGTTATTTTCAACAGGAAACATTACATATCAGACAAATAAACAACTGTTCAACATACAATAAATTCAAGCATAATGTAAATATGATAAAAATATTGGTTCGACTGTGATCTACTCAAATATTCCACGATCTTTATCCTTAAGTTGCAAATTAAATAGGAGAAAAAATTGAACGCGATAAGTGAATGAAGCTTTCCGAAAATTGAGAACGAAATCGGATATAGGCGCGTGCAAACATGAAGTACAGGGCTAGATATAATTGTTTTTTTTTTGGGAAAGGTTAGATCCAACCATATCCAAATTTATAACAATTATGTAATGGATAAAATAACAAGTAAATAAAATAAATCATATAAATTATTTCGCACAATTCAGTCAAATACTTTGCCACTCAAAAAAGTCTTCAATTTTTAAACAATATATCTAAATATTTATGAGCATTTGGATTATAAAATTGCTCCAACCTTACCCTACATATTTTCATTACATTGATTTACAAAACACTTTCAATGTAGTAAGTAACAGCCACTTTATAAATTTCACGCCAACGACTGTATCTTCTTTGAAAATAAAATTATTAATTGAAATAAAAAAAAACAAAATTTTTAATCTAAGTTAACTATTAACTTTAAATTGATTATTAAATAAATTAAAGTTTCTGCAATAGTGGACATCGCTATAAGTAATGATAAAAGGGAACATGAAAATTTTGTATTCAATAAATATCATTGTTGATGTTTCACTTTTATCCCACTGTGAGTTTTTGAATTGTGTAATTAAAAGAGGACGTTAAAAAGCACACTCAGAATATCTTTTACTAAATTAACATAATCAAAAATCCCAGTTCCCAATAATAATTTTACCTCTGTGTTTCGGTCGTATCTATATTTGCATATTACATTCACAGTTAGAGGTGTCTTTCAATGTTTTGAGAAAGGGAACTGAAACTGGGAACTTTTTCGGCACGGTGTGAAATATTATGGCGATATACTTTTCTCAAGAGATGGATGAAATAGACAGCAGGGTTGATATTGATACTCCAAAAACAATAGGTCAATATCTATCTTTACCATCTTCTAGAAATATAATAATTTCAAATTATTGAAATAAAACCGATTCGATAATTTGAAATTATAATATTTGCATATTATTGTATTTGATTATTTATGTCTGTAGATTATTGATATTGATTTTTAAATAAAATTGCACTAAGAACTACATATCAATTTTAATAATAAAAATAAAATTTCAGCAACGAGAAAAACAAATATGTGTAAAAGACATTTGTTTGACAGATTTTTTTAGTTCATTTTGCTATTCGTCTAAAATGAAATATTTTTATAACCAAAAATATGTATTTAGTTTTTGGTAGGTTTTGTATGTATTAGTGTAATTTTATTACACGCTCTTGGTTACTTTCTTTTGTTGTTTTATTACTGATTAATCCGCCGATCTCCTATCCTGTCACAAATTTGATACAATTGGCCATGATTTTATTACGAAATGGGGTAAATAGTTAAATTGATTTTTTTGTTGGCAATGGGTCAACCTTTAATCAAAAAAATAGTTTAGGTTCATTAATGTTGAATTCCGGATGACAGTACTTTTATTTCTTATTTAAAAATTTAACAAAGTATATAGGTTATAATTCTAGAGATACTCGAAATATTTATTTGAAACCATTCTCTTTTTCCCTAAATGAGAACATTCTAAAATCAATAAAAGATTCTGTATATAAACTAAATATTATTGGTAAAAGTTAATAATTATATTATTAAGAAATCACATTAGGAAGTTAACATGAAAAATTCTATTACATCTAACAAATAAATTGCCCTTAGCTTTTTAGAAGAAGGAAAAAATCTCCTTACATAAAATATTACTTCAGATTTCGTCAAGACTCCGATTTAATAGTGAAAATAATAATTTTTTTTACGTTTTTCTTAACATCTTCAATATCATTAACACTATTTACTATAACTAATTATCGATCACGCTAAGAGAAAAAGGAAAATATGAGTTTTCGCGTATCTTACGTTTATCCAAACCAAATTGAGCAAATAAACTGCAAATACAACAAGTATTTGAAAACAGATAAGAAATTATTAAGCACTCTATATATGACATCACTTACACATTTGATGAACTCGTGTTTATTATTACTGGTTCGGTTATCCTACGTGGATCTTTATCTTCTCAAGCAGTTTTCTCCAGGCCATCCTCGCAAAATAAGTTGTGTGCCAAATGCGATATTCCATAGTCTCAAAAGCCCTGTAATTAATTTTGGCCCACTTAGGCTTGGATCTACCTTTTAGCCTTTTGGCCTTTTGGCCTTGAGGGTACCTAAAAATACTTTTCTTGTAACTGTATCCTTATCCATCGTTATCATGTATCTTCACGCTTTCCTTTCACTAAATTTGATACAGTTATTAAATCATCAACTGCCTTTTTTAATTATTCGTTAAGATTAATATATTATTAAATGTAATAATAATATATTGTATAAACTAGGTAAACATTTTGCATTTTATACATTTCACTTGTGCTCAAAACATACAAGTAGAAAAGAAATAAACTAATGTACCGAATAATTAGTCCTAAAATGACATTCTCTAAAGAGTACTATGTCTCTAAAATTTTCGTAGAGTTTACCGTTTTATACCGATAAGATGCAATTCTTATGAACAAGCTCTCTGTAAATGGAGAAATGTTCTAAAAATAAAATGTCACACATAGTCGTTCCCAGTTAAATAACAAATTTATTGTTTGACTATCTCAGTGGTTTAGCTTATTATATTAAAGCTGGTATTTACTAGTGAAATTGAGATAAATGTTTGACATTGGTACGTAAAAAATAAAAAATACGTATGTTTATAAATATTGGATTGAAGTATAGCATCAGCATTTTAAAAATATATAGCCATAATTATTTTATACATAAAATAAGTAGAATTTCTTATCAACAGAGTGTTTAAAATCGCATATAAAATAATTTTACGCATTTACTCTCAGCATATTAGTACATATTGACATCCCATTACGTTTATTAAAAATTATTCGGACGGTCACTGCTCATTTCCTTTCTTCTGGTTTTACTTGCTCTTCAATTTTTTATTCTTACTTGCTTCATATCGTGGATGGATTTAACACTGACAATCTTTGTATATACTTGCTCGTAAATATTTCTCGTAGAACTAAGGTACCATATCATCTTGTTAAGTGTTGTAAGAAACAGTATCGGTAATATAGCAAGTCCTTGCTCTCCTCTAATTGGAGGAAGATTACCATGATTATTGTCTATTTGAAGCAATATAAAATCTATATTTCAATGGCGTGTGAGCAATATGCTAAATTTTAATATGGGAAAATGTATTAAAACATATTTCGGCATATGCCTAGTAAATTCTTAAGTTATATTGAACTTGCTTGTAAGCTGTTGTCTTGCACAGTTGTGAATTAAATTGAACGGTGCTGCCAAGCATGTCGATTGCATAGGATATCATTGTAATTGTGGCTGACTTTCTACCATGTATTAATGGTATAATCAAAATCAATTAGAAGCCTAAAGTATGTTAGGATTTTCCACGATTTCCACGACATTGATGGAATTATAATGGATGCATTTAGTCTCCATATGAAGTAACTTACAAACTTACGTTGAATAAAATAGTGAAAAAGTATAGGCATGGTCAAATATCCGACCGGAAATATTTTTGCACATTCGTTTTTTTAAATTATAATTTATAATGAAGACCTCTCTATTTATAATTTAATAAAATTTATCACTTCTAAATTTTATATCACCTTACGAAATTCTTGTCTATTTTCTTTGTCTAAAGTATGCAAAAATATTTTGCAGAACTTAACTATTTTTCGCGCTCATATATTTTTATTGCAATTATTTCAGATTAATAAATATAGATGTTATCAAAATCCCAATGCAAGTAACTTTTTTTAAATTTTCATTTAGAATATTTACCGACACTTTTATTTCCACAACTTCCTTTGTTTTTATTCTAAATTAGAAATATTTAAAAGAAAACCAAAAACATATAATTTATGCGCCTCTTTTAATATTTTATGGTTATCAATCAAATCTTCCAAACTCGTAGCGTCATCTCCACGTGATATGTAATAAGAGGACATGCAATATAAATTCGTTGCGACTTGCAATGGGTAAATAATGCTATCTCTTTCGAATTATTTCTTGTAATAAGAGAGATTAAATATTTAAATATTTCATTATCAAGATAATTAATAATCAAGATAATTTTTTAAGTTCATGCGCTAAAATTCTAGAAGACTTCAACAATCATTCCAATTTTATATTTTTATTTGATCAATTTTCTTGATAATGTAAAACGGCACGGTGCCAAAAAAAGCGAAGACTTTTGTTTCGTACGACGCACAGGAAAGTGGATAAGGTTTCTTTTCAATAACGTAACAATTGCGACTTTTTGTACTTTCTGGATCTAATGATATCTTCGCTGCATTTGTTTCCTCAGACATTCTTCGCACTTCACTTTATACGCAATATATTTCTGTGCATACATGGATTACATAATAAAGCAGCAAACACAGAGTGAAGGGAAAGTATATTATGATACATGAAGACGAAAAACTTGAAAGAATGAGAAAACATGTCATGCTGGTCCATAATGTTAATTTGTCTCTATGTGTATCCAATGCATTTCTGACTAAAATTCGGATCATATTTTTTTTATCATCGTATATGTCATATTAATATTTTGACCTTTATTCAACATACTTTAAAACAAAAAAAAATAATATTAATTCACGATTATTAAAATTATCCTCTTTATCTATCTAAAGAAAACATTTCTATTTAAACATAATGAAAGTAACTTATTTTAAATAAATATTGAATAAATTTCCGTAAGAAAACGATTTCAAAAGCATAAGTTAAAAATAAAAGTGGTCCTTATTCTCAATTTGGGTATCTGCAGCATGTAAAGTTCATGTCACGCACTGAACAAATTAATTTAACGCGACCAAATATTTCCATTTTCTTGCGACGTAGTAAAAACACCGCTCTCGTTTAGAAGCTTTTGATAAAAATTGATCTTTTATATTAAGGAACATCTTCGCTATTTCATTGTTTTCCTTAAATTGAAGCCGTTTTGGCAACGAGGAAGAAAAGAAAGGGGCTCCCATTTTATGGACGTTTGCGAAAATATTTATAGAACTACCTTACACGAAGTTCTAAGAAAAGCGTTGGAATACTTATGGCTTCTTTTTCAAGTGATATCCCACTAGGATTTAAATTCCAAAAAAATATTTCTTTATTTGTTCCCTATTATATTTCTATATAAATATTATTGAATGTTAATCATAGTGTCAGATTGAATGTGTCTAACGCGAAAAATTAATTGGAAAAAAGACTGGGAACGGCAAACATATTGATATATGAGTGTTCTCATAAGCGTCTCTTGTTTCCCTTTTAAGGTTCGAAACACAAAAAAATATTGTGCGTGTCAGTTCCGACGCGCGTCTGGAGTTTACTTCCTAAGTACGATTATCTTGAAATGCATAAAATAGGTAACGTTGTACATAAAAATCAATATCATTGAATGTAAATGGAAAATTCTTGATATAAAAATTCTTACAATATAATTATTAATTTAAAAGATGAAAAATAAAAAATGAACAAGATCAATTTTATACAAACAAATTTAAAACATTTACTAAAGTCAGAATAGGAACTTAGAATTCAACTTAAAATTTAACTTTTTTATTTTATAAGATTGACGACAAAAAATATTCACACGTAATGACATTTAATGATTACAGTGGTTTTGTTGAATCACATCACTTACAATAATTTAAAATCGGGCGATTAGTTAATAAACTATAGCTAAATAAAATGGAACTAATAAAAAATGGATTTCAAATTTGTTTCTTTAGGTGTTCGTGTTTTAACCGTTTTAATCAATTACAAAAAATATAGGATATGTGGAAGAAGTATCCAAGTGTAGATTATTAAAAAGAATATTGAATATAATATGCGTTAATTTTGTAGAAATTCATTATTCACAATTAAATGAAACTACGTGATGTAGTATTATTTCTACTTTCTTTTATTTCTTTACCACGACCTAGGTTTCTTTTTTTTTCTTCCGAAATTTAATTCGGAGTCGACCGTAAAATATCGCCAATATAGCCAAATCGGCTGTTTTCAAATATTGAATATATTTTACTTTTATTTTACTAAAGAATAAGGTATAACCTTAGGTGAAATAGTTTTTTTAAATTACAAATGTATTTTACAAAAATAAAAACTCATTTGATATTATTTAGAAAACTAACATAGTTAAACATTATGCCACCTAGTGTGGTTTCTCGACAACATCACCAGCTTACCGCCGACAACAAGGCAAATATACCTATAGTATTATGTTTATGCGCTACATGTCGCTTGCTTATTGTGTTTGATATTTATTTTATTATTTTTATTTAACCTCTCTTTTATTAAAATTTTTCTCTTCTTTATTTGTTATCCAAAATACATACTTTTTAATAATTTCAGGAAATTTATTTTAAAATCATTTAACAGAAAATTTTCATCAAGACTAAAAACGCTCAGAACTTCACACGATCAGAATCTAACGCTTACGCTATTTTTGAAACTCTAAACTTCGCACGCTCTAAACTACTGATTTTACTCCTCATAAAACTTCTTTTCATTAAACCTCATTTATTCATCGCCAGCGTAGCAACAAAGTACTTTCTAATACAAATAATTAGGTCAAAATCTTTTGCCTTTTCTGTCAAAAAATATTAAAAGAATTTCGCTGTCTGGTATCACAAATACCCGTAAGGCATCAAATGCGTCGCGACATCTTTATACCGACCACGCCAATTCACTCAACATTCCTTTGTGATATATATAGTACGGATATTGTCCTCATAACTTCTATGCGATACGTCGCAAGTAAATAACACTGTCCCTTGACAACCATCCCTTATCGGTATATCCTACTTAATTTTCATTTGCTTCGTTGAGGTCACAAGCAAATATAGGTGGTACTAAATGGTTTAAGCTAGTTGGAGAGGCTTAAGAACGAGGTTTTTTTCAAGACTCCTTAACTATGAAAGTTATTCGCTGATGCCATTAGAAACATTAATCAGTTTAATTTCATTTAAAAATGTTTTTTAATGTTCCTTTACTGTACGTTATTTTCTCAAAACATATACTAAGGATCTCAATTATATGTCAAAGATGTACGTGTTAAAATTAGACATTCACATATTTGACTAGGATTCAACAATATTGACTACTAAGTGTTGTTTTCCATATTATGTTAAATAAGCTGTTGCCAGGTTCATTTGCTTGTAAATATGCTTGGTTTAAAAAACAATTCGATTTAATGCTTTTTTACTGCGCTTTACGGCTAAATCCTATGTAATTTATTTTCCTATGTAAGACTCTAATAGAAAAAACATTTATATATTTTAGAAAAAAATATTTCTTATGACAGTGGAACATTTTTATTATAAATCGTGTCTAGATAAACATAATATCTACAAAGTTGGACAAAAGTAACTTTATTCCACATACGTATGTGGTAAGTTTTAAATTATATCAAAATTATGTTATTATTTTTGTATTTATATGTAATTATTCGCTGTCGTTTAATTCGACGTGTCATATTGTGCTGCTTGGATTTATATGCTTATATAAATTTAAAATCATTATTTCGTGCAAGGAAAATAACGAAATACAACAAATTAAGATAATCGTGTGAATAGCAAATATTCCTTAAAAGAAAAGAGCTTTCGAGATTGAGATTTTAAAGCTGGATATTTCCTTGACATGACTTACATAATTCTGATCACGTAGTTAATAAAAGTTTGCTTATTAAATTACTCATTTCTTATTTACTGCTTTTTATCTCACTACACCTTGCAAAATGGAATAAGATCAATTTTAGTTTAGGCCCGGTTCGTCAATAAAGAATTTTCAATTCGTAAAAAATCAAAATAATTATCATTTGAAACTTGGAAAGTTATTCATTAAAAAAGCTAGTCGCTCTTATTATATTTGAGTAATGAAGGAAATTACAATTTGAAATTGTTATTTTTATACGAAAACTTTTAAAAGTTATTTTAAATATAAAAGTGTATTTATGGAATCAATCTCAACAAATTTTAATAAAATCCTTAGTTGAAACCATGTCACTAAAAGGTTAAGACCCAGTATAAAAGGAGAATGCTCCATTTAATAAAGAACTATCGAGTTTCATTGGCATATAGTACTATGCTCTTTCCACAATGCGTTATGTAAGTAAAATATATTTCATTGCAAACTAAGGCTGTACTTACTAAAAGCTAAAAACTTAAAAAATTGCAAAAAGGAAGTTAGTGATAACAAATTTGTTACGTAATTCACATAAAATGTTTTCGATTATTGATTATAAGCATGTCGCTGATTTTATTATAAAAATATCTTTATAATCCATATTAAATAAACGTTTGTGTAAGAAATGTCGCAGCATGGTAAACGTATAATTTATTAGTCTCTAACCAATTAAATACAATTGACATTTGCACTAAATTAACGATCATCGATTGTCACGACAGATTTATTTCATAAATCTTTCATTGCAATCCCATCGACAAGAAAAGTCGATCGCAACTTTTTTGTTTTTTGAGAAAAGAACAAAAATAACAAAAAAAAATATCAAGTTAACATTTTCTCCTTTCAGTTTCATGTTAACGTGATAAACATAATTCACAAATTGATCTCAATTTGTAAAAATAAATAATACATTCAAGCAAAAGACCCCACTGGACCATCAAAAAGTTCTATTTTCGGAGTATTAATTATTGATTTTTAATATTTTTACAAATTGCCACTTCGAAGAATAGTTAGTACTGCCGAGAAGTTGAAAGATTATATTTAAGTCATTCGCGAAATGATTGAAATAGAATATTTTCTTTTTTTCACCAACATTTCACATTTCCGTAACGACAAATTGACATTGAACTGAACTAGCTTGAAAATTTAATGGACGATTGTTTCAGCTCCATTAGACTGAAGCGTTCGCCAATTTCTTTTTCATCTTCTGCCCGTATTTTTATTTACAAGCACTGCTGACTATTATTATAATATTTGCATAAAGTTTTTTCTGCGCGTGCAGTAGGTAAATGTACAAAATGTAAATATATTTTACGTATAAAATATATTTGCAGAAAAATTTATTTTTAAAAAATTTATTTCAATTTTTAAAATATTTTATGTGAATTACGTAACAAATTTGTTATCACTAACTTCCTTTTTGCAATTTTTTAAGTTTTTAGCTTGTCGTAAGTACAGCCTTAGTTTAAAATGAAATATATTTTACTTACATAACGCATTGTGGAAAGAGCGTAGTACCATATACCGATGAAACTCAATAGTTCTTTTTTAAATGGAGCATTCTCCTTTTATACTGGAGTCTTAAACTTTAAGTGACATGGTTTCAACTAAGGATTTTATTAAAATTTGTTGAGATTGATTCCATAAATACACTTTTATGTTTAAAATAACTTTTAAAGGAAAAATATAAAGTCATGGCTATTCAATTCGTTTTGTCAAGAGTATGTTTATAAATGATTTCAATATTTCTTCTTATACGATTTATATTACTTTTATTTCTAATCTATACATATATATATATATATATATATATATATATATATATATACATATAAATATATATATATATATATATATATATATATTTTCTTTTTTTTTTTTTTCATTTATTTTTCTGTATTTACTCTATTAGATATTTATGTAAAGAATAAAACAAGTAAAAAAAGAGAATTTTTATCATAAATCTTAATAAGATACGCAAATATCTTATGATTTATAATTTACTAGTTTTTACCCGAAGTTCCACCTGCTTGTTATTAAGAAAATATAAAAAGTTTTCTTGAGGAAATATGGATAGATTTCTATCAGGCCAGTTAAATAGTTACGAGGTACGTATTATGTTGAACACAATTAGCCATTTCTACATTTTAAAATTTGTTTAGCTGCTGTGTGATCGGGTGTATGCGATTTATGGTAACCCAGAATGAAATGCTCTTCTAAATATAAGTCATGAGTTTGGCATGTCGAACGAAACACGCTGCATTACCAATTTATTTTAATGTCTATGTACATCTTTTAAAGTCCATGTTACCAATTTATTTTAATTTTACTTGACACTACAAAATGTTTGCATTTGAAGATCTACCTATGGCCCTAAATAAAATATTTTATTGTAAAATATTTTGATGGCTTAGGCTGATTGTCACTTTGGATCTAAATTTTATATCGTTTGATTTAGGAACTATAAATTTCTACTTTTCCGAATAGGATGTATAGAAATAAAACATCTAATACAAATTATATATATAATATCCATCCCACGGAAAGGTTAACGACCCTAAATATTATAACTCTTGAGTTTAACACTCTGACGAAACAGCGATATTCCATGAAATTAAGCCTTGATCTTTTATCCCATATCTGTGGAAAATCATAACAAATCTCTATGTATAACTTTTTCTTTATGTCATTTAAGTTAAAGTTTACGTTTCGTAATATATTTTTCAGTATTTGATCAGTGCCAGAATAATGCTTCTTTTCGATAAACATCTTATCGTAGACAGTACAGTTTCTTTTTGTCGAATATCGTGAACTATTTCCCTGAAGAAATACTCACTTTACATTTACAAATTTTATTGCTAGTCTTTCGCTAAATGAGTAGGTGGGAGGGTAAATTTATGGCTAACAAACTATATATGATTGTGATGAAAATCACAATATAATATTGTGCATAAGGCAAGAAAAGAAAATTTTTTTTTTCAACAGCTTTTTGGATTAAAGTGGTAAAATAATGACTTGAATTTTATTTATATTCAATATGCAAATTTTTCAAATTTTTTTTTTGAGTTAAGGAAAATCTATTAATGGTTACATTGATGAATTTTTCAAATGTATGTTGTATAAAAGCCCTGGTACCGATGTTAAGAGTTACACTTTTTTACATAAATTCTTTTGGTTCGCATTATTTCTACAGTTGATAACGGAAATACAAACGTAACTTTATAAATTTTCAAGCTATAGAAGCTAACGAATTAAGGTTGTTAAAATTAAGAGGTTAATACTTTTATTTCAATGTAAATTTTACTCACATATTAGATTAAGTGATTTCTTGTGTTCATTCAATTGAATTAAAAGTACATATATATTATGAATTAAATATAGCCAAAGTTATCTCAAAGATTGCGGAGAATTCGAAGGTTCAAAGTTGAAAGGCATATTTTCCCGTTGCTGAAGTCGTTAACTGAAAATTGGTTTTTTTCTTCGTATAATCCACAATTTCCTTCATTTTTTTATGGGGACTTGATTGTTAAATGAAATATTTCATATTGGTCGAAATCAATTTATTAGACACGTCTGTGAAATCTTTGATGAGAAACCTTTTAACTTTCTTTAACTACGAAAAAAGTTAAAGTTATTATTAAGTAAAGTTGGATTCATATCAAAATTCGTCTAATTAAAAACGTTTCAATGAAATTTTTTTAAGTGAACGTCGAAATCTGAATAATAAGTGTTTATTTAACAACTTTGTACTTCTTTTAAATTGAAGGATAATTTTGCAAAATGGTTTCCAACAAAGTTTAATAAAATCTATCACATAAACCATAATATTTAAATTGCTAATATCAAGTACTTTTCTTAAATAATCTCGAGAATATTTTTTTAGAATCACTACTAATGTGTTAGTCCGAGATAAAATATCCTCAATATATAAATATTAATAAGAAAATGACTATTGTGAAATAAATGAATGCAAATGTTGAACAAAATGAATAACAAATCTTCCAATTCATTTAAAGTTTGTGTGCGTTGCGCCTTGCGCTGCCTCCATCTGGCTCGCGTGGAGGGTTGTAGAGGGACTTAGATAATCGCAGAGGTAAAGTTCGTCAATAGCCTGTCAATAGTTTAAAATATTTCATAATTGGTAAAATTAACTCTTTGCCATATAGCTTCAGTAATTCTGTAATTATTGAATATGAGGTTTTCTAGATCTTGCGTTTTCAAATTATAATTTTAGAACTTATTCCAATCATTAAAGTATAATATTTAGCTCTGCAATTTCTTTTATTTTTTTATAACGTTTCTGAAATAATATTATTTTTTAAATATGTATTTTCGTGCTGAGAAAGATTTGACTGAATTGTTTCGATTAATCATAACGATAAAACAACGTGAATGGGATTATAATTGTGGGATTATTTTGAAAATATTGATATTAATTTTTTACTCAAAAGAAACTCAAATTAAAGATCTACAACTGCTTTTAAATAGTTTTCCGACATTCTATATGGATACATGTGTTTATTAAATATGTATAATATTGTTCAACATTTAATATTATATATATATATATATATATATACATATATATATATATATATATATATGTATATATATATATATATATATATATATATATATATACATATATATATATATATATATATATATATGTATATATATATATATATATATATATATATATATATTGGTTTATAGAATTAATGTTTAATGTTAAAAAAATTAAAAATCTTCTTAGTGACTTGAAATATTCTTACATGGAAAATTAGGAGAAATGAAAAGAGTTGAAGAAATTTTGGAAGGAGAAATGTGGCTCACTTTATAAAACATAAAATTATATCGTTATATATTACATAAAAAAATCAATTCATAATTAATTGGCACTTGTTCCTTACCAACTAAAACCTACAAACATAAACTGCAGAGTGACTTTGAGAGAGTGCCTCATATTTATATGTTGCATTTGGATAACATAGTATCTCTAAATATTTTGTTTCTATCCAATTCCAAGTTTCCTTCATTTTTAGGATATGATAGTTATTTTTAAAAATCTCACTAATCTCCATCCTGAAAATAGGTAATTTAAACTGTCTGTCAAATAAATAATAAGATCTTTAATTACTAACATTTAATTTTTTTTCAAAATAAATATGATGATTTGAAATTTGAAGGTAAGAAAAATGATGTTTATGTTGGTTTTTGGGAGAGAAGTCTTATAAAACCACATTTAGTAAATATACACTAATTTATGTATTAATCACTTATGTGTTGATTAACGATTACGTATCAATACGTAAGTAAATAAACAAATATAATTGAATTAATAAGTTAGAATATCAAAACTTCGATAAATAAATATTGACTTAATTCTTTCTCGTCATTTGCAAGTTATTATTAATACAATTTATTTTATTGTATACATTTCACAAGAAAAAAATTAATGTAAGTTGTGAAAAAGGTATCTTAAATTATAAATGATATTATCAGAATAAATTAAAATTAATTAAAAGAACAATAATCTATCTAAATGCAAAAGGTTATGAGGATGCATGAGTGGATCTTTGTTTCTCTTTCACGCAAAAACTACTCATTTGTGTAACTTAGCCATTATATAATGATAAGAATGAAATAAGATGAAGAAATACTAGTCCGCTGATAGTCGTCTTAGCATTCCCTGCCTAAACGTTAAAATTACACGAATGTATTATATAGGGGGATTATTTCTCTTAAACAGTTTCGAATAAATATTTTTGTGCAAGCCATTTTAACCGACATATTCAGAAATAAATGCTATTAATTTGAATTCTTATTTTACAATGCACATTTTATTGTATTAAATTAGTTCTTATCAAATTAAATACGTTTGTTGCTTTTGCTATTTAAAATAGATAAAGTTTGTTTTTTGCTCTAAATAATATGACCAAATAGTTTAAAAGCGTAGCCATGGGTCGGCGGCGCGGGTGGAGCGGGGGGGTGGAATGACGGGCAAGGCAACATCACGCGACCTCGCCCACTGCACGAACCAAACACAACCGACGCGTGAGGGCAGACGTCGTTGACGGTTGTGCTCATATTGCAATTTTTTACGTCCAATTCGAAGCATATTCCGTAAGCATAATAATTATATTTTTCAGTAAATATTGTAATTGTTTATTTAGAAAAATAGGATCATTATTGTATTTTTGTCTAGTTTTAAGAAAAATACAAGATGGATTTGTTTTCTTTTAACTAAATACTGGAACTATTTTAAACTTGCAACTGGTTTTAAAAATAGACACCAATTTTTTTTGTTGTAATTAGATATAGAATTTATATATCTCTGTTCATTTAGATACTGGAATTGTATTTACAATTAATTTAAGAATATTGGCTAGTTGTAGGTATAGGTTTTATTGTAAGTAGAAACAAGATAGACTCCTTTTTATTAAGTAGATAATGGAATTGTTTCAATTGTCAGTTGGAAAATCACTGTTGATTTTGCGTTTTTTTAAAAGAGCACTTACAACCATGCCGTAAAAGCATAAGTTCAATATTTTGCAATATTCTAATAAAGCTCGAGTAATGAAAATAGCTAGAAATAACTTGACGTCTCAACAAACCTCGCTACAAAGGCTTGAACACGCGATGCGTGCAGCGCATAGAGTTTCTGAGACTCCAAAACAGTCCCATGTCGTCAATAGCATACTGAGTGTATATTATCTCAAAAGATTACAGAAACATCATAAGAGTTCCAATCAGGGCTTCAACAGCATGCGTAGTATCTAGCGTCTCAACTGTCCGTAGAAACAACGGAACAGTACCAAGCACGGCGTCAACAGTATGCAGAGTATCTGGTGCCGTAAAGGGCTGCAGAGATACCAGAACATGAGTTATTTTTTTGGAAATGACAAGAGCAGTACAGTAATGGCATTCTTCAGATAAATCCAGTAAAAAGAGTATCCTGCAAACACTTTCATTTATATTACTTGATGGTCCATAGAGACGATTTTAATTTATTGCTTCGGTCTAGGCTCCTCCTTTATTAGTCTTTGATACACATGTATGTAAAGATGAAGAGTGGCGCTTAAGGTTTATTTCTTTAAATAAAAAAAACTACATTCATTTCGTGCAGAAAACTACATTTTTATGAAGATGCAATAAGAAATTATGCGGATTTGGATTAAAATAACTTAGATCAAACGGAGATTCTCCCTTCATCATTTGTGAATATCTCTTCACGAATACACCAGGATGTATTCACATACCTGTGTAATTACCGGAGGCCTGATTTATTTTTTACCATTACATGTGACACCACCTAGCCAGAAGTCACTAAAAAGCTTATACCTCATCAAAATTAAACGAATAGTTATGACTTAACGTCCAAAGTGGTTCAAATAAAAATACAAAATTTGGTGACTTTACTCACAAAATGTAAAATAATTTACTCCAACATGTAATGCTTCATATACCCGATCAAGTGGCAAAAACGAAGTTTGCTTACGTGCGCTTTTTGCTGTGGTTGATGGAAAAATTGCGTCCCGATCAAATTGATGATGCCATATGTTCTGAAATACCATATCCAGAAACCGTTCAAAAGCTCTACGGTACGGTGACCAAGAGTATAATTCACGAACCCTGTGGTGCACTAAATTCTTCATGGCTGTACATGAAGGAAAATCCAATGAAAAGTGTCTGAGAATGCTTTTAAAAATACTGAAACCAACTGTAAGGACCATATACTGTACAGGCGCAGAGTACCAGAAGGTGGTGGACGCAATACGACTGAAAATTCAAGGAGGAATACAAGAAACATTGGTGGACAATAGCTGGGTGGTCCCATATTTTTTCCTCTTCTCTAAAATTTTTAAATCTCATATAATTGTAGAGTTCTATAATACGGTACAGGGAATAAAGTATATTTGCATATATATAAATAAAGGTAGCCACCATACTATTTTTAATATCCAACCTCGTGATAAAAACTGATCTTGAGGATTTGATCGTTGTCTTTAAAAAATACACAGCAACCGAATATTGATGGGTGGTGTTGTGGTATTTCTGGCAAGGGGATTTTCGGCAGATTTTGTCTGTCATCGAGCAAAGCACTGCAGCAGACGAAATGAATGCATATCTGAAACTATCATACGTATCGAAACAAATTGAAAATCTTCATTTCACACGACTATATATTGAGTCTGGTGTGTATGCTCAGAAACTTCCTGAAATAAGTGAGGGTCGCCTAGAAATTGATGAAGAAGGTACGGTTTTATACACCAACCAATTTTATCATATGAATTCGGAAGACGCGCTTATTGTACAAACCTTTCCCAATTTGCAACAAAACATTCAAGATGATAATTGATTATGTGAAAAAAGCGTACTGGCACCAAAAATGAGACTGTGTCCAAGATTTTTTTTATTGAAAATCAATAAAAAAATCTTGGACGAAATAACTAGCGATGCATCAGTATATAACTCCATCGACAGAGTCATGTCATCCAATGACACAACAAACTATCCCGTAGAGTGTCCAAATTCTTAAGAGCTATCCGGGTTATCATTCCATAAGCAGGTATTAAAGGTAGGTATACTCGTTTTGTCAATGCGTAACCTGGATGCACAGAGATTATGAAACGGTACTAGATTACGAGTCACAGAACTATGGAAGACACATTTTTAACTGGAGAAGCTAAGAGAGATCATGTGCTTGTAACATGCAACCGAGCAATGCCTAATAACTTAACCTTTAATATTAAATATCTGCATTTAGTAGGAGTAACCCTTCATACTAACATCCATAATTACTTATGTTCTTTACACTAACTCTTTAACTTTTTTATTTCTTATTTATTGTTGCCACTATTACGACAAGTGAACCTACTATGAACTAACACTCATACTGATTTTATAAATGCGACAGTATGTGTTTCTATATTTGTTTGTTCTTTCCTTCTTCACGCCTTAAATACTAAACTGATTTTTGAGCCAAATTTGGCACAAAGGCTACACTTAATCCAGAAATAAAAGTGGGATACTTTTTAGTTCGAAGTTTTGATAATTAGGTCGAAGACATGTAGACTTGACCTGGGTCAGTATAAATGTAGGTCATTTATTTACGCGTATATTTTATTACCAGGTTACATTCACGTGGGATAATTATAGGAAACGATGTCTTTTTCCGACGTCCACGTGGACGAAGCCGCGGGCCGGTGATCAGGGTGATAACCAAATCCACTATTTAAAATTGAATTGATTTAAGATTCCAGTTGAAAGTGTTACTGTAAATCAATTTATGAGTATATTTCAATAAGTTCTATGTTATTTTATTAAGTTAATATAATTTTTAATTCGAACTTTACAACAAATACGTTTCAAAGTGGTTTATATAGATCTAAATTTAATTTGGAAAAAACATTCATTGAAATTTTTACTGAAAATGGCAATGATGTTCACCAATTTTACCATCCATTTTACCGTCTAAAATGCAGCGATGATTTTATTGACTAACCCAAAGCTCTAACCCACTTTATCGTATTCAAATTTATTGTATTCCTGTTCAATACACTCAACCGTGTACTCCATAAATATTTAAGACGCAATAAAGACACATGTCGAATCGGAAGTGGAATGGAGGAAGGTAATACCCAATATATCGAGTGACCGTGCAATTAGAACAGATGAGAGGAAAATGTTTTCGAGGGCGAGTGGAAGCACGTTTATAGCGTTCTACTTTGTCAGAATAATCAAAATGGCTTGAGATAATATTAGCGAATTATGAGTAAAAAATCGTTTAAGTGATCAGCGTAGTAGTTGCGAGTTCTTCCTGTACGCAGTACCCGTTTGACATGTTTTTCTATTAAATTCTTAACATCAATACATAAACATTTAATATTCTTATAAAATTGTTTGTCACTCAACAAAATGATACGCATCACTATAAACGGCATATTTTACCAACGCACTGCAACATTGCGAGAGTAGAAATAATATTTGATATTTTTTAAAAAAAATTATTTCAAATGACTTATAACAATTATTTATATTTCGAGTATTTCGGAAACCTGGAACTCGTGGGATGGATTGAATTACAGTTCGTTTCCTTTTTTATTACTTCACTTTAAGAAATATTTTAAAAAATTATTTTGTTAGTAGAGTTGTAAAAGAAACTGATACTTCTGAACCACATTAGGACATCAGTTGTAGTTATAGGTTATTTGAATTTTAAAGTCATGATGAACCGTTAGTACAGCTCAGATATTCAACCATATTTAGTTGTAAGCAAAAGTAAGTTTGAAATTGAATTTGAAATAACTATAAATTAAGTTTATCTCTTTCCATTTGAGATAGTGTATGTTAAAATCCTTTTACAATAACCAATTAGTTATATTTAATATATTTTACAAGTAATGCAAACCATAAGCTCATAAAAAGTTTCTGGTTTACAACACTTTATAATATATTGAATACTGAAATCGCAAATATTAAAATGAAAATCAAAGTTTATGAAGAAACGGCGATTTTCTCCCATTTATACGCCGGCAAATTTAAGAAGAAAAAATACAGATTCAATCCAGGGTTCAAATTTTGAGGCCTACTGTACTCACGCAGAAGAAATATTACTCATATTCGTCAAGACACGAGAGGCCTATTCTCATGCTTTCTACGATGATTTACTTAAATAGGCGCCGGTTTCGGATTTTTATATCACCTACGACTTTACAGCTCCAGCTTATACGCAGACGTCACAAGAAGCTTTATTATTTATTATGGAGGGTTATATTCCAGTCAGTGAGCGATGCTATCGAGGCCGATATCGAGATTTGAAATATTAATCGGTGTGATGATAGTAGATTTTTGTTAAGATTACTTTATTTGAGGGGTAATTGTAGGGGTAGTGAAATGGATAGAATTAACTAATAATTAAAGACTAAATTTCAAAAGTGCATAAACAACTATTTTGTTGCAACCCGCTGGAGGATACTGAAGCATGGTCAATTTAGAATTAATTTCCACTTTTTCTATTTTATTTCTTTCACTTTCACCACTTTTTCTATTTTTCTTTCTTAATTCTAATATTTCCCATCACATTATGATATATTAAAGTGTTCCTTTCTATCATTAAATCAACTTCCTATTGCTCTTTGGCAGGATATAATCATCCATTGAAAATATCCCTGGTATTTTATTCTTAATTTTTTTTCTTATTGCTTTTCAGTAAAAATATCCATTTATTATAGACCTTTATGATTTATTAATTATTTTGCAGAAATTTATTATTCACAAATATATTCAATATTAAATATTTTAGCCAAAACAGTAAGCGAACAGAAATCAATATGGTTACGAAAAAAAAATTATTTTCACAATTTATCATGAACAAACATAAATAATGTAGTAAAAGCCCATGGACTATAACAGCTTGCCTTATCATGATTTTCGATCCTATCATATTAAATAAATTTTATCATATACAGGTAGACCCTTTCCACGAATATCATTCGTAAGACTAATCTTTGTAATAGCGAAAGAAAACTAAGAAAAACGGCAGTTCATTAACGGAAGATAAAAAATCAAAGAAAATGAAAAAAAATCACAATTTAAAAAAATTGTGAAGATACTTATTTATATACCGTATTAGTGAAAATAAATGATGTATGCACCATAAATATTTCACTTTAATTGTGAATATTCTTTAGGCATTTTGTTAAATCCAGAAGTTTTATTCGTTAATATGAAGAAAACTTGAAATTGATCTCTTATAACAGTAACTTTAAAATAATTTACAATAAAAACCATTTTGCTTTCATCGTATTAAAGTGTCTATGCCTGGAATATATAAAAAATTACATCCAGTTTACTTCAAGTGTTGCTCGTGTCAGGTGTAAATTTTGGTATTATTAATTAATTAAAATAATAAAAAAAGAAGCATACATTTATTGCGTTTTTGGCAGCGTTTAATTTTTTATATATTTAATTATGTTTCTCACGTCATCAAAGGTATTAATAATCAGTGTCAAGGTATTAACCTTAACACTAGCCATATAAAAAAGAAGATTGCCTGCTTGAACATTTCATAGAAATTGTTATATGATACATTTTTTAGAAATAAAAAAATATTTCAACATTATAAAGAGACAGCATAATTCCAATTGCGTCAGTTTACTTTATTACTATTTTATTTCTCATTATCCGGTAGTAATTGGTTTAGAATTTCCCTTTTGTGTTTCACCTTCGGTTTTAGTTAATTATTTTATATTTTATTATGGAGTATTGCGCAGTATTTCATTTTTGGTTTTAGCAAGCATTTTATACCATTTTATGATAAATTTCAATTTCATTTGTGCAGTTTTCGGTAATAATTCCGACAGATTAAAAATAACAGTATATGCATATATGTATATACATATATATATATATATATATATGTGTGTGTGTGTGTGTGTGTATGTATATATGTACTATAACTATATATATCAAATTACAGAATTTTAGAAATAAAATTATCTATAAGATGACTTCACGGAAACTAGGCATGAGGTTTGTATAAATATTTTCCTGACGTGTTTTTGGATATTTGGAAAGAAGAGAAAGAAACAAATATCACTGAGATGCAATTGCCACCTTTTACTTTTAGATGTCTTATATCTTGATGTTAGACGGTATTATTGCGAGGCTTATTATGTATTAGGCGTTCCCTACCCGAAGAGTTCGAAAGAAACCATGTCGCTATCGCTTAAGTAATCGTCAATTTATCTCTTACCTTACTTTAGATTATAAAATATTCTGTATAGTTAGAATGAAATTGTAATAAATAAAACGTATTAATATTCATTTAAACTGTTCTGTGAATTATGAATATTCATTTGAACTCTTGTCTAAATAAAACGTATTATTATTAATTTAAACTGTTGTGTGAATTATTAATGTTCATTTGAACTGTTGTCTAAATAAAACGTATTATTATTCATTAAACTGAGTAATATATTATAAGGGTGTGAAAAATGCGTAAACTATTTTGTGTGCCTAAATAGAAAAGATACTCTCATCATACTGGTAGTGCTCGTATTAAGCATGTTTATTTTGAAATCGAAGCAAATTTTAATAATATGCAATTGCAAAATTAAACTTCTCTGAGTGGCGACACGGAGATCGCAATTCCTATCAAGATAGTTGGAAGTTTCAAATGTTTGAGAAGTTATGAATATCTACTTTGGAAGGGACAAGGACTCGTAATGAAAATACTTGCAGGCTGATCTCCTTTCAGTATTACTACGAAGGGAAGAACAATATTTATTGCACAATGAAATTTTCATCCAATACTTGATACGAATTTTCTAAAGACAGGTTTAATTAAAACCACATTTGTATTGAATTTATTCAAGTAGTTGGAATGTTATAGTCTTCTCTAATTTAACTGGTAAATATAGTGCCAACCAATAATAATAACATGTGTAATAATTTCTTTATTCTATTCCACAAAATATTTTTATTAATATTCCCTCGTTAACAAAAAATTTGAAAATTCATAATATTTATAATTGTTGCGCCATTTTATGAAGTAATTTCTATTGCTTCGTTATTTAAAGACCTTAATAGATACTGAGTAGATTAATATATAGAAGTGTAAACCTATGTATCACAAACAGAATTTTTAAATTTAAGGTACTTTTTATATACTAACATGTCTTGAATAAATATATCAAATATAAGATGAACTCTCACTATAATACTTCCGTAACTACCAGGCGATATGCACATTTAATAAAAATATAACTTATGCTCTAGAATTTTTATTAATCTGCTTACAAAATTTGATATTAATTTATACTACATTTTATTACCTAGCAATTTTTTCAGAGGCGTAAGAAATATAACGTAATTCTCAAAAATTATCGTTTTATTTTTCTGGACAGTTAAAGTGAATTTATATCTTATAATTTTTTCATTCTACTTGAACCCCTACATGGCACTTGAAATTAAGAAAGAAATCGATCATTTCTTTGCCCTTTTTAAATTAATATTTTACTTTCTGTTTATGCATACTCGTATTCAGGTTGTCTATTAATATGCTTTGTCACTATGTCAACTTTTAATTTTTGCGTTAAAAAAATTATGAGAAAAGCAGCTACAATGGGCAGAATTATGAACACTTGAGTCAAATTATAAATTTTCCGCTTTTTTTCCTTCGGTACCTTAAAAATATAAGCCAATTGGACATAGGCTGTTTGGATTTCAGCCTGTGGATCAGAAGTGGAAAATTTTTATTGCTGTAGTTTTTATATAAATACAAGGGAAGAAAATTAATGATTTTTAGAAAATCTTGTCCTCTTTGAGTTAAATTTGACTTAGGTTGACTTTATAATAAAACCCAGCCTACATGATAAAATCCTTTCAAATTACAAAGCCTATACCTCATTTATTTCTTTTTTCCACTCTAGGAAACCCCAATTAACACTGATTTGTTATACATGTATATTTTCAAAAACAAAACATTCTTTTATTTATACAGGTTGTTCCGCAAGTCATGGACCAACCGAAAAGAGGATATGGGCTAATTACGAAATTAGATCCTAATATAAATCACTTAATTGAGATGACATAGAGATTTCAAGATTTGGGAAAATCACCACTCTGGCTCGTAGTTTTGGGTGCAACGACTGCAAGTGAAATTTGATTGATAATTTTTTGTAATTGGGTATAGGTAAATAATAACCCTTTTGAATTAATTGAAATATTTTACGACAAATAACACGGTCCTCTAAAAAAATTAAAGTTGCTTTTAGGATTTTGTAATTTTCGTCACACTAATTGACTATTTTTTGGAAAAAATGTACAATTAAAAATTGGCAAACCGTTTTAAAAATTGGCGAAAATTATAATAACAAAACATTACGGCCTTCAACTATAAAAAAAATATTTACATTTAACCACAGAATTTTTCTTTAGGAAATTTTTAAATATTCCTAAAAAATAATAAAATAAATTTAAGGTCAAAACAAATTTAACAATTTCCCTAAAAAATTAGTTTTTATTTTTAGTTATAACAAATGTTGAAGCTGGCTGCATTTGCTTATCATACACATCCAGTATCAAAGCAATAAAGGTAATTTAAGATTAAGAAACAATTTTAATTATGGTTACAATTTTTAAATAGTTAGCAAAAGTTATTGATCTTTTCATTATAGTTTTTTTTTAAATGGCGCCACGTCAAGAGCAAATTAGTACATACGTGTTATTCGTTTATGCATATTTTAAAAAAATGTTTTGAATTTTATAATTTAAAAAAAAGCCGACATAATCATCTAAAACTCTTTTTAAATTGTTTGATATATATAATCAATAGGGTTGAGTTCTGGCGAAGGTGGTGGTACTTTCGTAATAGAATTTTGACTTAAAAATTTTAGAAATTTTAAAAAAGAAGTATGGATAACCTTATTACGAAAAACTACAAAACTCAAAATATTTTTTAAACCACAAACATAAACGAATAATACTTATGTATCAATCCTCTTACTCGTAAATTTGCTCCTGACATAGCGCCATTAAGTCCATCAGTCTTAGAATTTTTTTTTATATTTAAAATCGTTTCTAGCCTTAAATTACTTTTATTGTTTTAATGTCACACATGTATTAGTTCCAATCGCAGGCAGTTTCAACATTTGTTATGAAAATTAAGAATTTTAGTTTTTGAAGAAATTGTAAGGATTGTTTGACCTCAAATAAATATCCATTTTTTTGAAGAATATTTAATTGTTTCCGTGAAAAATTAAAGAAAAATAGATTTACCCGCAAATTAAAATAAAAAGTAATTGTCTCATAATGGAAGCCTTTTGGGTTTAAGTGTGATAATTTTTTTTTATTTGAAGGCAGTTAGACTTTTAGTAATATATTTTTTGCGTTATAGGAGTATGTGCCAATTTTTAAAATGGTTTGCCAGCCTGAGTATTACATTCTTTTCAGCACAACAATCAAAGTTAAATAACGAAAATTACGCATTCCTAAAAATATATATTTGAATTTTTTTAAGGGAACTGTATTAGTTGTTGTTAAATGTTTCAATTAATTCAAAACCGCGATTACTCAACCATACTTAACTGTAAA
This sequence comes from Druceiella hillmani, assembly GCA_039881145.1. Lineage (NCBI taxonomy): Eukaryota > Metazoa > Arthropoda > Insecta > Lepidoptera > Hepialidae > Druceiella > Druceiella hillmani. The sequence goes on from JAYKKI010000131.1 coordinate 3,674,583, forward strand.
AAAATTAATAATAAAACTAAACTTGTAGTCATGGCATTCAAAAGATCGACGCAGTGTAGTGATTTTAACTAATTCTAAAATAGTGTATATATCTCAAAAATCAAAAGATTTTTATTAAAATAAAATTTTATCAGCAACCCAGTCATTGCTTTGTCTATTTCCGATTTTCAGTTGACTTACGGGACACCTATATATTTTCTACATTTTATTCGCGACTTCTTCAGTTTGTATTTTCGATTATGGCGGCGGAATTTTCAGGCAGGTTATGATTTTTAAAAACATTTGAGTATAAATTTTAAAATAGGCATTGTAATATTTAAAACAATTTTTTTATGATTGTTTAAAAACACCGAGTTTCTTCTTATAGTAATATGCTATTTCTCGGATTTAAATGTAAAATAATACTAATTCAAATCAAGCAACTAAATCTGTACCAAGTTTTATTTTCGTGTAGCTGTTTAGATGCGATTGAGTAACTTACATACACACACACTTTCGTGGCAAATCTGTAAATGTCCTAGGAGTGGTGTCAATGTATTCTGCATATGCAGTATATATATATATATATATATATATATATATATATATATATATATATATATATACATATGGAAAATATAAATTCTGTGTCCACAGAACTTTGTTTTTAAAAATTAAAAATTGTGTTTATCTGCGTATAATAACATATTCGACAAATGCATGTTCGTGTGTTGAGCATATTTATAAAAAAAAATTAGAAATGAAAACATGATAAAACGAATCAAATAGAAAAATTACATTTTTGGTTTTTATGTAACTTTTCTGTATCTTAATAGAACTGTTGGAAGGATTCTAATGGGGTATTATTTGGTGTAACATCAAGGTAATACATAGAATTAATTTCATTGAAATCAGACTAAAAGGAAAGTCTTTTTTAAATTTCAATACATGATGCTCTTAGTGCATGGTGCTATCGTTACTTAAAAAAAAATATTTCATAATAACTATAGAAGGTATTAGATGCATTATGAGTAGTTTCTGTCTTACAATTAACTTAAGCATATTTTAATGTCCTTTTCAAACTAATCATTAGAAGCGAGAATCAAAGTCCGTTTGCATGTTCCTCTAGATAAAGAATTCCAGGAGTGTGATTTAAGCTATTTGAATTCTCTGTTGATTCCGAGAAAGAGACATTCATATCTGCATTTTGCATTTAGAATGATATACTTTCCAATATTAAAAAAGAAGCACGTATGGAAGAAGAAATCATTAGTTTCAAATATTTAATATAAAATATTAGTTTATATTAAACATAGTGCAGATTTTGTATCATTATTATATAGTTTCTTGAAACTTTGTAAATAAATAAATTGCAAGAAAACAAAAAAAAAACGAAAATCAAGGAAAGACCAATATGGTCTCAAGGAATCGGGATTCGAACATAGAATTTAATATAAATTCACGAGAGCTATGATTTTTAAAGTGAATTCTTTACGAATTTATAATATTAGGATTAAATATTATCCATAACTAGATAGTGTGCACACAAAACTAATTTACATTATTTTTAAACACATACTTATATAAAGGTAAGTGATTATTCCGAAATCAGCATTGATGTTGAGAAGGACACGGGTATTATTAAAAATATTATAAATTTTAACTCTCAATGTCATGATTTTATTTCCACAAAAAATACAGAAATAACAGTGATTACATTTGTATGTTATTTTACAAGGTAAATGACTTCAGTTGATTTTCTTTTCAAAGGAAATTTCTTTTTCTTTAACGATTAACCACTTTTTAAATTTCTAGGATATAAAATTTTCAATACCTTAAAATACATAACCTGGTTTCAATGAATTATTCATTATTTTTATAAGAGAAACCATATAATTTATTAAACAAATTTAATGACGAAGTAAGTAATTTTTTATTGATGTTTGTATTTACATGATTTTACTCTTAAACTGAATAGATTTTTCTTGCATTCCTCAATAAAATAAATAGAAATCAATTAGGCCAGATTAATTAAGAAAATTTTCACCTTAAACTTATATGTGATATATTTACGCTTCAGATATTTATATCAAAATAAATTAAAATGGACATAGAGCGATTCTATCATATTTACATAATATAATTTGAACAGCGAATTGAAATAAACATGATGAGGCGTGCTATGTGCCTGTTTTACATAACTCTATCATATGAATTACGTTTTCTAACATCTTCCAAATAAAGACTCAGTAACTTAACACTTTGAGAATTCTAAACACGTTAATGTTTTGTGAATATGTATATGTATGCAATTAGTTACAAATATGTCTTTGACAAAATTGAAGTTCAACCTTCATTAGTATGTGAGATTGTTTTACCCAAGTAATATCGCAATGAGTTTGAATCTTGTTCACGTTGAAAATTCGTTTCGTTGCGTTTATTGAAAAACCATATTAGGTAAAAACTTACTTAGAAAAGAAATAATTTCTATGAATTTTTAAAGATCTCAACTTTTGAATTTAAGTTATCTTTGCTATAACTTTGCCGATCGACGTCTCCAGACACCAAGTCAATAGTCACCTTTTTACCCACACCCACGTGTACATGCATATACACGTAATTATCCAGAGTACGTCACTTCAACCATATTCGCACTTAATCTTATATGATCAAGAAAAATGTTTTTATTTTTTAGGTATGTCACCTAATTTATAAAATATTTAAAGTTTAAGTTATGTATGAAATCGTAATTATGCAAAAAGTCTAGATGGCGTCAGTTTATAGTAAAACATTTCATGTCTTTTGAAAGCATATTGATGCATTACGCTGACTAAAAATCTGGAAAACTCATTAGTTGTCAAATATATACCCTTACAGCGCAGTATTATATCATTCAGTTAAAATGAGAAAAATATAGCCTCATAATTAGATTTGAAGAGAATGTAATATATAAAGAATAAGATATTTTGAAAAAACCCAGCCTTTGCCCAATATAATGGCTAAATTTCAGGTAATTTGGTAATTGGCATTGCAATATTGATGAAGGTTCTTCTTTTTTTGCACTTCTTGTTACAAATTTGACCTATTTCTACTTGTACAAATTCAAATGTTATTTATTATGTTGTCAAAATAAAATCAAATTATTTTTTTTATCACGGAAATAAACAGATCTCAAATAGGACACGATTACTGGGAAACATGATTATATTATGGATTTCTAACATGAGCATTTCTAACCCTTTACACCCGAGATTACACGATCGTGAGTTTTGATTTTGAAAAATTCCACACCGTACACGAAACAATGTTTGCAAACGCAACCGACGTCGGTTGATCGTAAAACTATCAGAGAGTGCGCCAAAATATATTTTATTGATAAGTTAGGACTTGTCGGTCGACAGGAGGCCGCGCTAAGGATAGCTGTGTTTTTTGACAACAGCGCCCACTCAAGTAAATAACTCATATTCAAATAATTTAAAGAGATTTTGGAAACCTTTTGTTATATTGTTTATAAGTTGGTAAAAAGGATAACATGTGTTTTTTGTTCATTACGTTAATTGTTAGGTGAGAATCCTCTTCAAAACTTAAACATGATAAACCTCTTCGAATTTATTTCACACGATCGTGGCCAATTTGTAGTACATGAACTTACTGTGAAATAATGTCGGGCATTTTTTTTGTTATTTTGTTGTTATGTAGTTTTGAAATTTATTTATTTTATCATTTTTAGGACCTTTGGTCACGGATGAAATGATAAGTGACCTTTTAGAAAATAGCAATATCTCGGAGATCGAAAATTTCGATAAGGATGACTTAGAATTAAATTCGAATGTCCTATTTCGGGAAACAGCAGACCAAAATGTCTTTATATTGGCAAACAGCAGACCAAACTTTCTTTGTATAGTAATATATCAATAGAATGAAACAAATGTTATTATGTTAAGTTATTTAAAAAAAAGTTATTTGCGAAATCATTATTGCGTTAAAATGAGATTACCTGGTAAAAAAATATTTTGAATGAAGTTAGACAAAATTTTTTGTTTGAAAGTATTAAAATATATCTAATATCTGGGTTAAAAATGTATGATTACTAATGCGATAACGTTACATCTCTTAAAAAATTATTAAAATTACCTTATTAACCATTATAAAAATAATTGTAGACGTGAAAGAATAATTAACTATGTAATGGTAGTAAAATATTATATTATAGTGTCTTATAAATTCCAAATTAGGGTATCACGGTCGCATGATAAAATATGGAGCTACGTATGTGCATTCAATAAATTTTTATGCCAAGCCCAGTTTTAGACTTAATTTTTATTTAATTAAATAGTGCGAAATATATCGTAATAATTTGATTTTTTTTTCTGAAGATCACTAGCAAACTTATTCGCCTAGTAATTTTCAAATGCGTTTTTTTTTTGTTTAAATAAAACTTTCTTTTAAAGTTCGATAAGAAGTGAAGTTCAATGATGAATTTCATTTGAATATAGTCATCGAAATCTAGTTCCGCAATTTTTACACAGTTATGTTTGAAAATGGAAATTTGTGGGACACACAGCGAATGATTTGATACATATTATTTTGTAAATGGGTTAAAAAAGTCAGTGGTAAATGGAACATGAACATCATTTTAAAGAACCTTTCTAATGATATCCTATAATTTATATTTAATTTTTTTTTCATTACTTACTCATCAATTTTTTTTGCTACAAATTTGTTGAAATTTTTATCTAAAGTACATATCTGCAAAATTTCTAAAAATTTGTTAAAAATTGTAAAAACAAGGGGGCTATGACACACGGATTACTCTCACACGGAAATGACGATATCACAAATGTTTCAAGTTTGACTAAAGAAACCTAAAAACAGAATCGTTATAGGGATGTGAATAAATTGAAACCAACTAATATGATGAACAATACAGACAACTAATAGTTATGTATAAAAATTATAATTATTTAAATAGTATGTAATATACATGTAACGACTATTTTAGTGATTTAATAGACTTACCTCAATGGAAATTCTCAATTCTAAATGAAACTTTCTACTTGTGAAGAATAAAATATCTTACATCATAATTTATTTATCAATTTCATAATATAAAGTCTGCTTTAGGATTGGAATATATGTCATAAGATCACAGCCCAAATATATATATAAATGTGATAAAAGTTATTATAGCTGGTTTCCGTAAAAATTATATACGTTTTTAGTATATTGTAAATAAAATTTGAAAAACTAAAATACTTTTATAATCATTCAGTATCCAATTTTTCTCTCTCTCTCTCTCTCTCTCTCTCTATATATATATGTATATATATATATATAGGTATATATATATATATATATATATATATATATATTTATATATATATACATATTTATATATATATATATATATATATATATATATATATATAAATATATATATATATATATATATCCATATTACACACGCAAACCGATTGTGAAACGGTCAAATACGTTACTTCAAATGTTAACTTTTCAATTTTTTTTTCAAAAAAATATTAAAAATTCAATATACTCTGAGAAAAGTAAAAATCATGGAAAAATTTACTAAATTAACAATTAAAAACTTTCTTTTTTGAATTAAAAAACTGTTGATATAATTTTGCAATATTTAAAAAATTTCTCTAGATTTTCTGCTTTATTTAAACACAAATTAAATTATATTATTAGCTGCAGTTTTTGTTTTCAAAATTTTGTACCTGTATTGTAAATTTTCTAAATATTTTAATACTCATGGCGATATTAAAAACTGCTATTTAATATTGACTTAAAATTATAATCGATGATATTACTAAAAATAAATTTATTAGTAGATTTTAATAGATTCTATGTCATTTTATTTGTGTAAAATTTGCGAAAGAATGTTATACGTGTTACTGAACATTATATAAGTTTGAGCTTTACGGAAACTATTTCTCAAATTTAATAATCCAATCGTATCTATAATTTTTAAAACAGATTTTGATGAAAGTTTTCCTGAAAATAACGATCACTCTTATCTACTTTATCACCTTGTTCACAATCCAAAGTGCAGCAGTGATTTTATTGACTAGCTCAGAGAAGTAACCCACTTCATCGCTCTCAACTTTATTGTATTCCTCTTTAATATACTCGACGGTGTACTTTATGAATATTTATGACGCAATAAAAGACACATGTCGAGTAAGGGAAGGAATCGAGGGAGGAAATACGCAATTTACCCAATGGCCCTTCAATTAGAACAAATGAAGGGAAAATGTGTCAAGGTGAGTGGACGCACATACATAGCGCCCTGTTTTGTTAGGATAATCAAAATGGACTTAAGAGAATATTTCGTGGATTACGATTGAAACAACCAATATAAGATCGTTTGAATGATCAATAGTTGCATGCCATCCCTGGAAGCAAGAATTTAAACTCATTCGTTTTTACAATTAACATTTTCATTGAGTAATATTTATTTTTCGCAAAACCAAAACAGAATTTTAAATATTGAATATATTTGGCTTTAATTTTGTAGAAATTCATTATTCACAATTAAATGAAACTACGTGATGTAGTATTATTTCTACTTTCCTTAATTTCTTTAACCATGACCTAGGTTTTGTTGTATTACAACATCTTCAGGCGGGATATTGGCAAGTGGTGGTGATTGGTGGGATTTACCTGAAGATGTAATACAACGAAACCTAGGTCGTGGTTAAAGAAATTAAAGAAAGTAGAAATAATACTATATCACGTAGTTAAATTTAATTGTGAGTAGAAATTTAGTTAATATCTCTTCTAATTAATATTTGATAGCGTATAAACATTTAGTCAAATAGGCATCTTCGGTGGCATTCTTGTGTACAGTAGGAATAAAGATATAATTATCTTTTATAAAAAGTTGTGCTTTGTTAACTGACATGAATTATTTTTTCATGGATTATACCAATCGACTGCTATCATAATATAAAACGTAATCATTTCTTTACAAAAATTTTCTTCAACACATGATAATAATTCATATTTGTTAAGTTAAATCAATATTTTACATTTTAAGTTCCAAAAGTGGATGTACGGCTTCTTTTTCCATAGTTCCATTTCGTAATATTAAAATTATATACACTTTCCTTGCACCTTTATTAAGTTTTCATATAATCGAAACCCGAACAAGTTAGAAATAGGCGAGTTGAATATGAATCTTGTTAAGATTGGATAATCTAATTGATTCATAATCACCTCACTTATTTGTAACTTTTTCGACAAATTTCAGAAATTTATTAAATCCATTTATCATTATTTTCAGCTAAGTGTAAGTAGTAATACGCCCTATAATATACATCTCTATAATGTATTGCTTTAACCATTCGGTTTAAATAAAATCCGTCTACATCACGTCATCTATGTACAGTTATTATTTGGTAAACAAATTATGTAGACCAATTAGCTTCGAATTTTTACTGAAATATTCGTTACGCTATTCATAGCTTTTCGTACCTATTTGGATTCAAGGATACGACTTGTTAATATTAACATCATGGTAATCTGAGCCTTTATATAAATGTTTTATACATAAAATCCTTGCTAGATAAATATTCTCTACAAGAGTGAAAACTGCACCAAATTATATCTAGTTATAGTCACGATATAAGCGAAGAGACAGACAGACAGGCAGACGTTACATGTTATGTATGTAGAGATTACAGGACTGTTCACTTATTGTTTACTTAATTTCTTCATTTGTTAATTTCATAAAAATCATAGCCTCACATTTAAAACACATTTGGAAAATTATCACCAAAAACCAATTTGGTACTGATTTCAATTTTTATTAACTTTTGGTGTCATGACTCTATATTTTTCTTGTTAAAAAGAACAGCCTACATATATATAAAACTGTCCGATTGGTTAACAGAAAACACATTAAAGTATTTTAAGTGACTCTCGTATAATAAATAAACATACATATTGCTAAACTGATAGACAAGCGTCGCACTTCATTTAATATGTAAAAATGTTAAACATATATAGTGACAATATCTACCAAGATGCCCTCCGTAAGCTATATGCATGTGTAAATTGGTTATAGATGACATCAGGACACGGATAAAGTGTTTCAATGACGCTCTTAGAATAGCGCCATCAGTCACTCTTTGGGAACACGTTCTTCTTTTTCCTCGGATGGCGCGGCGTTCATATATTTTGACAAATCTACAAAATCATTGCCGGTAAGCTCGCATGCAAACTTCGCTAGGCGGAACTTTTGCTGTTAGGGGCTGCGAGCTTAAATACATTTAGACATTAAGCATTATTTAATTCGTTGAAGTTTGCGCGCGGGATAAGTTCGGGGGTTCGTACCTGCTTCGGTCCAGTTACTCCGGTGTAATCTGCGATTGAATATTTTATAATAAATCAGATTCAAAAGCGGGCAGATTTGTTGTTGGAGTCACGTATGTCGGCGTCGAAACCCTCAACTTACTCCTGAAAATACTGTAGATATCCCAAAATTATATTGTAATTATTTCATAATGTATTTCTGTTCTTATAGAACGTTGATGTTCTTATAGAGTTGAATACACGTGAACGGTCCAGTAATATTTGTTTTTACTACTGCTCTTTAAGAAAGATTAGGTGTACTAGATTTTTATAAGAAAAGAGTTTGTTAAATAATATAATTTTTCTAGTGCGCTGCTACTTTAGTGGCAGTCATAGGTTATTTGAATTTTGAAATCGTGGAGAATCTTAAATCTGAATGGCTCTTTGATACTGCTCAGCGTAACATATTTTTTTTTCAATTACAGTCTCTCTTGTCATCTTCGTTTATATGTAGTTTATGAATAGACTTGACTGTTTCAAATTGAATGAAATATATTAATTTAATCTTTCAATTTTATCGCAAAGGCTTAATGGATCCGTTAAAATTTGAAAATACGAAATTTAACTATTTAATCCTTTTGACATTTGCCTGCTTTTATTTAATTGAAAATATGGTTTTACTTCCTTCTTTATTTAAGTTAAGGCTTAAATACGTTCTAAATATACAATTTTTTTAAACATTTTTCTAATTTAATTTATTTTTGTCAAATTACTTATCATTCTTCTTCATTTCTATGACAGCTCTTTTCTATGGGAAATAATGCATCTATCATTAGGAAATTTCTTGTATTTTACTTATTACTATCTTCAGAACGAATGTGCAGAGCACTAGTGCATCAATTTGAATTTAAATTCTTTTAGTCAAAGTTGGTTTTTAAGTTTATATTCGTAGATATAAACTCTCGTTTGAGTGATATTCAATTGGGTGTTCAGAACAATTTACTATCAGTAAAAATTAAAAAAAATGTGTCCCCTTTTTATATTTAGTGCATTTCTCCTTACATTTTACTTTTTGTAACAGTCTTATTAGATTGTATGGTTTCATTTAAATTGAAACAATTTCTCAAGTAGGTTCGCAGTTTATTATTTAATAAGGTACATCTAAAATATTATTTAGACCTGATGAATGAAAGTACTCAGTATTCAGACATATTTCTTAGCACGTTAATTACCTTTGGAATTGAACATGAATTTACACTCATTAAATTTCTTTACGTCAATAAGAACGTTGTATTTTAAAAACTTACCATTATAACTAATTGTACGTTATCAAGTTTAGCTTAAAAGAGATTGCGCATAAATTTATTTTATTAATAATAATAGTCATTTTATATTGTTTGCCACATTGTGAACAATATTTGTTGAAGGGTAATTCATATTTAATTCAGGCAAGTCTTTAAATAAGTTCTAGGTCGATTCCGTAAATAATCATATTTAATAACTCCTAAGACCCAACACAATAATTAAATATTTTAAAATGCGTTGAAAGTGCAACACCTCAGTTGAAAGGAAAAAAAATTCAATTATCACAAATTTATCTTCAATCTTAAAGGCCATTTGCTTACAAAATAAATTAGCTTAAATCTTGAGTAAATGTGTTTAAAAAGGGTTATGATTTATTTGATTTGTATACAACATTAAACCTTTAATTTACAGCGAATAAAATAAAAATCTAATCTGTGAAGAAAAACATTTCTTCTCCATCAATATTACGTTAAATTTGGCAGAAAAAATACAAATTTAAACAATCGTGGATGTTTTGGTACTCACTGTACGCACGCACATTCAAGAAATATTAGTCACATTCATAAACATAAGAGAGGTCAATTCTGACGTATTTTACAATGATTTGCTCAATAAGACCCCGCTTTCGGATTTTTATATCACGTATGATTAAAACTCTAGCTTCCATGCGAACGTAATCTGGAGCTTATATTATATCCCAGTCTGTAAACGATGCTATTGAGGCCGATATAGAGGTTTGAAATATTAGTTAGTGTGGTGCACACACGTTTTGTTTTTAAATTTATTTTATTTAATCGTAAAATAAGTCTGAGAAAAACGGTGGTCCATCAACTGACAACGATAAATCAACTGCGTGAAAAGATTAATAAACATTAATATTTGGTAATAAACGACCAAGTGATAATAAAAGGATTTAAAACTTTTTATATATATTTTATATGTATATATCATTATAATTAAACAAAAAATTGTGCACCATATACATTTGACTTGAATTTTGAATAGTCTTTAACCATTTTGTTATGTTCAGGAGTTTTATACTTTTTTCAATGAAAAACTTGGAAATACAACTACTTAAAACAATAATTCTAAAATAACTTTATTATTATTACTTTATTAAACAAAATTATAGTAGTAATACTGTATGGTACAGTTGTTGCTCCCTTGATAGCGTTTAAATTTTTAAAAATATTTATTTAATATTTTCCACGTCATCCTAATGCATTTTAACTCACCGCTTAGAAAAAATACTGTTTTCTTCAACAAATATGTTAGTAATTACAGACTACTTTCTGAAAATTTAAAAATTGTTTAAACATATTAAAGAAAAAGTATAATTTATACTATTTAAATTTATTTCGTTATTGCTTCATGGCTCATTATCTGAAAGTAATTTGCACAGAATTTTACTTTGGGTTTTGGAAAATATTATATACTACGTTATAATGAATTTTCGTACAATTTTGGGAAGTAATAACTTATGGTTTCAGTTAACTCTTTTATATTGTGTTATGATACATTTCGATTTGGTTGAGGTAAAATATGGCTTTAAGTTATTGTTAACTATTTCATACTGTGTAATGATGTATTTCAGTTTGGTTTGCGCATATTTTAATTTCGGTTTTAGCTGTTTATATTGTGTTATGATGTATTTCGGTTTGATTTGCGCATTATTTCACTTTAGGTTTTTGTTAAGTATTTTACACTATGTAATGATGTATTTCAGTTTGGTTTGTACAGTTTTTCACTTTGGGTTTTAGCTATCTCTGTGTGTGTTGTGTTGCCATGAATTTCGGTTTGACTTGCGCATTATTTCACTTTCGGTTTTAATTAATTGTTTTACAATGTAATATAATGTATAAGGGTTTGGTATGTGCAGTTTTAGTTTTTTCAAGTAGTGTTTCATTTTTGGTTTTGGTAAATATTTGTTTTTCTACATTACATCAATTTTAAGACGTATGAAATTTATAATTTATTCATACAGTCCATCGACACATCTGCCATACACTCCGATTTGTTAAAGACATAGACTTGTATGTATTAAATTTTACAAACAGTGTTATGAACGCAGATCTCATTTAACCGATGGAGAAAAATAAAAAATACAAAATCTTAGTGAAGGGGTGAACGTTTGTTTCTTTTATGCACACCATCGAATGTGGTATCAATGTAGAGGTCTTTGCAAACGCAGATCCTATTAACAATTTTTCATTTTCACATTTGTGAAATATTCATTACAGTAAACAATTATTTTATTATCTCTTCAATTATCGATTGAGGATTGAAAATCCTTTTACTCGTTTCAGCTAAACAATTATGTTGATTAACTCATATAAAAAATTAACAAATTACAGGAACGAAGTTATCGTAAAGATGAAAACTTCATATGAGGTTTGTATAATTAACTTAGTCGTGTGTTGTTGGAAACTAGTAAGGAAGAAGTAAGAAAAAAATGTCATATTTCACTGGGATGCAACTATCACCGCTTACTTTAATGCGTGTGTTATATCTAGAGATTAGTGGATATACTTGAAATGCCAATTTTAAATATTATCCCTTTAAGCATTCCTTATACAAACAATTCTGTTGCTATTGGTTGAATAATTTAGTCAACATAATTTTTAGCTAAACGTAAATTAAAATGTAATTTATGCTCACCCAAAATTAAAAACCAAAAATATGTTTTTCGATCATCGTCTGCTTTTTTTTTTGGAATAGTGACAGTCACACAATCCTCGTCATTATGAGAACATTGTTTTAAAATTAAGTTGTCTTTAAAATAATAGTATTTTTTTTGTTTTCATTTAAATAATCTACATAGATTACAGTGCCAATAACTTTTGTAAGTAATCCTTATTTTTATTATTACGGAAGTAGAAAACTTACATTTTGCCAACGGAATCGCCAACAAAGAAATTTTACAGACTTGGTATTGGTATTTTTTTGAATATTTTTTATCTCCAATGTTCCACTAAGATAAATATTAACTTGCCCATATATGTCGAGCATCATAAGTTTCTCTTTTGATTGGATTATCTAACGGAACACGTCACTTTGCCTTCCAATCATATGGGCCGAAACAAGTTATAATTTATCAGATTATTAGTTTTGATTGATTACAATTAAATATTTTAGTAGTACAATTAAACAAGCAACCAAGTAAGATGGTAAGGTTATAAATTTACCATCTGCAAGGAAACCAATTCGTCAGAGTGAAGATATATCTGTTTTAAAACCTCCCGAAAGTATACAATCAGACGAATCCTATATGCCACTGAGCTTACCTTATACTCAATAAGACACAAAGGATGATATTTACAAACCTAGTACTTTTTTTACGCCCCGTTTAATAACAAAAGGTGACCTGGATGGCCTGCTGCGCGATTTGAATTTGTTCAAAAATCAGACTTAAGTTTTACTTCCTAGACTAAAAGAATAGAATTTACTTCATTCAGAAGCCAGAATTTGCTATTTTTGAAATAATTCTCTCGGGAAATTAACCTTATTTATTGTAATGACATTAATTCTGGTATGAATTTATTAGGGAATACAAACTATACCAATACAGACTGGAGACTATTTATACTCTCAAAAGTAAGTCCAAAGGCTGTACTTTTGCATGATGGACACAAAATCCCGTCTCTTCTAATAGCCCATATTACTGACATGAAAGAGTCATACATGAAGCTACTTTTAGAGAAAATAAAATATTTTAGGTATTCTTGTAAAATTTGCGGAGATTGGAAGGAGAATGCTATTTTATTAAGTTTACAACTTGGTTACGCAATATATTGCCGCTTCCTTTATGAGTGGAACCGACGCGCTAGAAAAAATATTTATATAAAAAGATTTTCCAAAACCTAGCTCACTTATATCTGGACAATATAATGGATGTTTTTAAGGTTTGGCGCCGAGCATTATTACTTGTGCTTTGAATGTATCGTGTCGTTTTTACATTGAATTTATTTCGATTTGCTGTTTTATTAGCGTTTGTTTTCGTTAATTATTGTTTTGATAACTTATAATGTCTACTGTGAGCTATTCCAATTCGGAATAAAATGATATGCTGATATGCTTAGGTGCATATGATTGGAATGCTCGAAAGGCTAGTATAAGTTATTCAGCTATTTATTCAAATTGTGCCAGAAAGCCAAATGAGCGAACCGTCGCAAGGTTGGCTAGTCGGATTCATATTACTGGTCAGGTAATGCCCTCGTTTGATAGAGGACGCTCAGTTGATAGAAGACGTCATGTGACTGAAGATACTATGGTCGATGCACTTGCCGAAGATCCGACTCGCAGCATACGTCCGACAGCCATGTCTCTCAGCTTACCGAAAACGCTTGTCGGAGATACGCTGAGAGAAAAGGGACAACATTCGTTCCACAATTGTCCTGTAAAACAATGGCTCACTCGCATGAATGACGATTCGCCAACAATTGTTCGACTTATTTTATGGTCAGATGAAAGCATATTTACGTGGCATGGAATATTTAATGTACATAATGAACGCTACTGGGGCCTTAAAAATCAACATTTAAAACTGCCGGAAAGTTTTCAGCACCAATGGCATTAAAATGTATGGACGAGAATTTTGGGTAATCGGTTCGTAGTTTCGTTTTTTTTACCTGCCAGCATGACATTTGACAATTATTAGTATTTTTGCATAATGAAGTGGAAGACTTTATTTGAAATTTTCCTCTGAGCCTAGTCTGAGATATTTGATGGTAGCACGACGGAGGGCCCCCTCACTTCAGTATTCGGATACGTAAGTGTTTAGTCGAAGTCAATATCCTCGTCACTGGATAAGGCGCAGTGGACCTGTACCCTGGCCTCCGAGTTCTCCAGATTTAACACCACTCGATTTTTTTCTTTGGAGTAACATAAAGCTCCTTTGTGCGTAGAACAAAACGGAAACCACTTTGAACATCTCCTTTAAGACTTTTTAAACAAATAACTGAAATTATTTTATATGAACATTAAATTAAGAAATTTTTTTGTAAAATAATAGTCTACTAAAATGACTTTTCTGTGTAATACTTTACAAAAGTGAAAAAAAGTCATGGCTTGAGTGGTTTTCGCGGAACCACAAAATGAGTGAGTACATTATTAATATTACTTATTAAGTTTTTAAGTTATATTTCATGTTATTTAACCAATCAATGAAACGAAATACTCGCTATGTATATATTACTTTACATAAAATGACTCGCACGGCGGGTGCGCAGCACTTAACCCGAGCGATCCTGATTGCCGTGCATAAGTATGGGAGGGACTGCTTTGTATAAATATGTTTTCATGTATAAATGGAGCCAATTACCATTAATACGTTACCACATTTTTTGAAAGCGGCGTGTGATATTTTTCAAGTAAAAATGATCGATATCGAAAACTCCAGGTGACATCACCAACACTACTAAATTTATAATTCAAAATTAATATTAAACATTCTAATTACTATAACAATAGTTGCCAAACATTATTACACAACATCAAAGAACAAACACATTAATTAGCACGATTGGAGAAAATATTTCAACACTTAAATAAAATCTCGCCTAAGAAATGTTCATAATATCAAAGGTAACGCCGCCTATATGATTTGGAAAATTTATCAGTTATAAAATATGTTTATTTACTAGGTAATAAAGACATTTTTCTATGAGAGAGAATTTGATTAATTGAATGTATTCGCTACGAGGTTAAAGTTTTACAAGAAGAGTGTCGTTTATTAACTAACTTGTGATTAAGAAAATCGTCCTATGAATTATAATAAGTGCTATGAATTTATAATAAAGTAGCTGTATCACTCGTCTTTTCTCTGTTTGTCAAACAACATCAATCATTGGAGTCGGGGTATATAGAAATGAATGATCAGTCAATAACTCAATTTCATGCATCGTTTAAGCCTTTTTCTCAACTTATCTTCTATGTTTTTAATACTTCTCTTCCCGTATAAATTGTAGCGTAATTATTCTTAATATGTAATTTTCCTCGAAATATGAGCTTTTCAACTTAAAAGAAGATTTAAATGGAACATATTACTCCAATATTAGCACGAACAAACAACCAGAGCGAACAAGAAGCTTTTCCATTTTATCACTACTCTGCCACTATAAATCGTACCGTCATAATATATGATCTTCCCTAAACTTGGGATTTCTGACTGAAAAGGAATTTTTAAAAGCGATTATGTGGTTCCAGAGGTTAGCACACAAAAAGACACTTTTCCCTTTTTGTATTACAATATCGTATAATAAACGTATTTCCGTACGTTTCTTATATTGTAGTAAAATTAATACGAAATCTCTATTTAATTAACTTTGTTATTCTTTATATATGCAACATTTAAGCAAATCGTCAGACAGAAAAAAATTTTAAAAATACCAATTTTCCACAATTAAATGAAACTACGTGATGTAGTATTATTTCTACTTTCTTTAATTTCAACGCGGCCTAGGTTTCATTGTATTATAATATTTTCAAATGGGCTACTACCAAAGATCAATCTTTGCAATCTTCAATTTTGAGCAATATTTGCTAATAGCCCGCCTGAAGATGTTGTAATGCAACGAAACCTAGGTCGCGGTAAAAAATTTAAAGAAAGTAGAAATAATACTATATCACGTAGTTTCATTAAATTGTGAATAATGAATTTCTACAAAACAAATACCAAATATATTCAATGTGCCAATTTCCCTTAATTTATAATCCCTAAAGCTCATTTTATCTATAACATTTAATACCTATAATTCATAGATATTTTTCTGAGTTTTGTAGAAAATTTTGTACTGTAACATCCCATTGTTTTGTAATATTCACATAATATATTTTCCAGCTTTTTCAAATATGTTATTTTATTCAGGATTCATACCTTTTCATGATTATCGGCTAATACATATGTTCATAGCTTAGCAGTCTGTGCAAAGCGTGCTTTAACCATGAACGCTTCGTGCGGTTGCTTGAGTATATTAAACACATTTATAGAATTAATACCCCACTTTGTACCCTTCTAGCTCAATATTATTTCAAGCTTCTTGATAATTTGGTCCATATCCAAATCATGATGCATAGAAGAAATAATAATATCAGATTTGTTTCTTACGGGCACATAATTCACAATTTTCAAATCTTTCTTAAAATCTAATGACCATTATCAAAGTTCTCTCTCCTTATGAGGCGAGGTGAGTTTCTGCTCTAATACAAAAGCTGTGAACAAATTACACTTGTAATGTTGCAATGGAAATTGAAAACGGTTCAATATAAACGTTGATAAGCTGGTACTGGTTTAAAATATTTATTTATCTCGCCCGTCAATGTGCGATTATTTCAATTTTTTATACACAAGTATACACATGTATGCAATACATACTGAGTCTTAGAATCAGAAAGGCAGTGCTTTCTCAAAATGTGTTTTTTCGGCCTACTTCAAATATATTTTAAACACATAGCGTCCTCAAGAACCGAACAGCAAATCTTCAATAATCGGCAGCCGCTGCATAATTTGCTTGAGTATTAGCATTGAAAGTATCTATAAGTTACGGAAATATGTGTATTTGGTGAAATTTTCTTACATCCTTCGGGATATTCGATATTATTAAATCAAAAATTTAACAGAAATATGTAGAATCGCAATGAAGACCAACATAACCAAATTATTTTTCGTCCAGTTATTATAAGGTAATTACAGATTTATGATTAGATTTGAAGGTGAAAATGTAATAAAGCTCCTTTAAAGCAATTCAGCCCTTGCTGAATATAATTCTTAAACTTTAGGCGATCTGGCAATTTGCACTCAAATGTTTATACAGGTTTTTCTTATTTGTTTAAAATGTTGTGGATAATGCTGTCAAATGTGAGATCAAATACCATTTTTATAGGGACAAATTAATCCAAAACTATTACTATGTAATGGAATGATATTGTGGCTTCTAACAAAAGCATTTCTCACCAATTAATTTTAATTGAAATTAAACATAAAATTTAAATTAATTCCTCATCTGAAAACTCATCTTCCGATTCGGTGGTCCCTTTTTTTGTGACAATGTGTTCGTGACTCGGGGGAGCACTCAAGTGTTGTAACTGACATTGAGAGAAGCGAACGCAATACGTCTATACTCTTATGGTTGCCTGAAGCGACTTTAGGAGCGAGGGGAGCTAGGACACTCGCACCTTGTTTTACACCCCCTGGGCAGGTTTCCCAGACTCACGATCACAATCACCGATAAAAGAAAGGAAATCTCATGATTTACGATCTTCTTTTGCAGCGAACAGTATATTCAACAAAACCTTTTTAGTATCTTTTACTGAATTAATTAAATTAACTGAAATTGGTAATGTCATCTTATTAGTAAATTAGTGAACACCGGCCTATCGAATCATGTTTGTTAAGGAAAAAAAAACTACTACAATAATGGCAACGAAAAAACGTAATTTCCACTCACTGTCAAATGACTAAAAAGAATCACTTATTTCTTAGGGAGTAATTTCATCCGCAAAATTTCATTACTTATATTCAACTTTTTTTTAATAAACGTGTCTAAAGATTTAAAAAAATCAATTTTAAGGCGGCTACTCACAAAGAAATAGAAAGTAAAACTTCCACGTTATATATATGATGGTTTTAGAAGAGAATTCTAATAAAACCACATTAATAATGTGCACCAGTTTAAGTTGTAATAATTCATTTCTTCCTTTACGATGGTATACGTATCTAATAAGTGAACAAAATATCTCTGGCATATATATATATATATATATATATATATATATATATATATTTCAAGTGTTACTTTTCTAATATGTATTCCGTTCGCAAAACAACTGAAGTTAAAAAATTTTTTTTGAAATAAATGAAAAATTTGTATTCTATGCTTTGCTTAAATCATAAATTAATTTTTGGAGTGGGATTTTCTGTTCAGAGTTTTGTACCTGTATTGAAATATTCTAATACTCAGGATGATATCAATATATGACGTGCAACATTGGATTAGCTTGAAATTCTATTTGATGATAATGTTGGAAATAAATTTATTAGTACTTTTTTATATTCCATGTCATTTTATTCAAGAAAAAATATACGATGGAATTTGACAGTTATTGAATATTATCTAAATTCGCACTCCATGGAAAATAAGTTTCACATTCATATATTCAATCGTAAATATAATTTAAAAAAAAAGACTCATTGAAACTTTTACAGAAAATATCAATCATTTTCACTAATTTTATCATCCTGTTTACAGTTTAGAATTTAAGACTGATTTTATTGACCAACTTAAAGCAGTAACCCACTTTATCGTTCTCAGCTTTTGCTCGACTGTGTACTCTACACGGTCGAATATA
Source organism: Druceiella hillmani (assembly GCA_039881145.1). Classification (NCBI taxonomy): domain Eukaryota; kingdom Metazoa; phylum Arthropoda; class Insecta; order Lepidoptera; family Hepialidae; genus Druceiella; species Druceiella hillmani. Next base: position 3,693,528 of record JAYKKI010000131.1, read on the forward strand.
TTAAACAGGAATACAAAAGCTGAGAACGATAAACCGGGTTATTGCTTTGAGTATAAGTCAATAAATATTTATGGTGCAGTATAAGATATATATCAGGTGAGAGTAGACTGGAAGGAGAAAATATGCAATTTACTGAATGACTATGAACTAAAACTGACGAGAGCACGCACATTGACAGATCCCTCTTTTATTAAAATATTCAAAACGACCTAGAATAACGCATATTTAGCCGATTTGGAATTTAACAGCGAATATAAAATCTTTAGTAAGATCGTACTAGTAGTTTGTGTCATTACTACAAGTAAAAAATTGCTAGACCAGCTCGTTTTGATAATTATCATTTTTGTTAAGTAATATTTCCTACGAGGAAAACCAAATCGGTTAAGGAAACACTTTTCCTTAGTAAGTAGCAATAAAGAATTAATGTAATATGCATCTCCATTGTTCATTGGTTTAATCAATCAGAGTAAAAATTGTCCTTCCGTCAAACGCAGCAAGCGTTTGACTGCGCATTTTTTTATGTAATTGTTTATATTGACATATGAATATTTAATATTCTTCTAAATAATTACATTTAGAAGAATATTAAATATTTTATATTTAATAAAATGATAGGTGTAAATATAAACGACATTTTTTTATTGACGCTCATCGATATCATGATAGTAGAAATTATTAATAACTAATAATTGGTACCTAAATTTCTTGAATTTATGTTTGTTAAAAGACAGATAAATAGTCTTCATTTTTAATTGAAAAAAAGATTGATAAAACAATCACCCACTTAGGGAAATTATCAAAATTTGACAATACACATATATGATCAGTTAAACAAACTCTGTACGCAAATTTGAGTAATGCTTTTACTTAGATATTCCTTTAAAATTCTTAAATCATATGCGTAACTAATATTAAGTCAAAATATACCTTATAGATTTTTCATACAGCACTTCTCGCGTAAAGTTTGTGATGTTCACGATTTTACGATTTATTATTAATTAAAAATTACTTCACCTTCTCCCCATTTTCGCTACCATCGTCGTGCCATCAATAGCGTTCCGTTCCTGTTTGCACTCAAGAATGTGACTCACAAGTATCAATATACGAGTATATCTAAAATGTAAGTATTCACTATTATTTCACCTAATAGTGAAAACTGCACATAAATTTATCTAGTCAGACTTACATTATAAGTAAAGAGACAGACGTTCCATTTTATGAATGTAGAGTTTTCAGGACTTACAACTTATTTTTAACTCAAGTTTTAGTTTTTTCCTAATTTACTACTTTCATAAAAATCTCAAACTCATGTTAAACTATTAGGTAATTTTTATCAAAAATCTATTTGAAATAAGTTTAATTTTAATCAGATCTTTAGGTATTTTATTTCCGCGAAAATTACGCAGACTTTAAGGAGAATAGCCTATATGTATTTAAAAAAAAACATACTATTTATTAGGAGAAAAAAGATCTAAATTATTTAAGTGACTCTGGAAACGTATAGCAATATATACAAAACTAAACTGATAGACAAGTGTTCCGTAATAAACTGACAGACTATTTTCAATATGTAAAATAAGTGAAAAGTACGTTGTGGAAATATGTATCAAGATACTCTGTGTAAGCAACATTCATGTGCAAAATAGTTTACAGACGACATCTTGACACGGACAAAGTGTTTCAATGCTTTCGTTGGATAGCGCCATCAGTTATTCGCGGGCGACACCTCATTCTGTCAGCATAGAAGGAATGGCACTCATATATTTTGACAAATCAACACAATAGTCGCTCGTAAACTCGCATGCAAACTTAGCTGAGCGCAAATTTTGTCGGCAGGTGCCAAGAGTTTAAATATACACAATCGTTATTTAATTTCTTGAAATTTGAATACAGGTTAAGTTCGGGGTGCCTAACTATTTCGATTCTAGCAACAGCGTAATCTGAGACTGGTTATTCTGCAATAAATTAGGTTCTAAAGCAGGCAAAGTTGTTTTTAAAAGTACCTGCACTGACAACAAAACCATTAACTTACACATGAATGTACTGTGAAAATTCTGAAAATCTAATAAAATAGTTTCAAATTATATATAAGAAATATTTATACGTCTAGTATTATAGAGATCTAGAACTTTTGTGATTGATCAAATTATATATCACTTCCCCTTTTGCTACTTTTCTTTAAGAAAGATTTTACTAAATATCAATAGTTTATTAAATAATTGTCATTTTTCTCAACTACCTTAATACCTTAGTGGGAGTCGTGGGTTATTCGAAATTTAAGGCCATTATCAGTAATTAGTACAGGTCAGAGATTCAATCATATCTTGTTTTAACAAAAGTATGTTTGAAAGTGAATTTGAAATTACTCAAATGTACTTCAGCTCTATTTGTATAGTGCGGTGTATTTTAAAAACGTTTTACAATGTCTAATTATATTATATTCAGAAATAAGTTATGTTTGACATATTATACAAGTAAAGGTAACCATAGGCTCGAAGAAGGGTTAGGGCTTACTTGATTTTTTTAATATATTTAAAACTCACATCGGAAAAAATAAAACGAAACCAAAACTTGTGAAGACCGAAAAATTTTCTCTTATATATATGTGTCTAAATTTGACAAGGAAAAATACACAGATTCCAACCAGCGTCCAAGTTTTGATGGCCACTGTGGGTACGCACATTCAAGAAATATTACTCATATTCGTCAATACACGAGAGGCCCATTCTGATGAATTCTACGGTGATTTACTCAAACAGCCGCCGCTCTCGGATTTTTTTTATCACGTATGATGGCAAATCAAGCTTATATACGGACGTCATACGGAATTTATATTATATTCCAACCTGTGAACGATATCAAGGGCGATATCGGGATTCGAAATATTAGTAGATGTGGTGCTCATCGCTTTTTATAAGATTACTTTACCTAAGGGGATTTTAGTAGTAGTGAAATGAACTGAACTCAATTCTAATCATAGATAATATTCTACGTATAATAACAAGCATTTGAAGGTATTTATACACTGGAAAATTGTGCATTATTCCTAATTGTTGGAATCTACTGGAAGATTCCGAAGCTAGTTCACTTCCGATACACTTTCAATTTTACTCTTTTATTTGTAATATTTCCTGTAAATTTATAATATATAAAAATGTTCCTGAACATAATCGAACCAATTTTTTGTTAGTCCTCGGCTGGAACCAAAACATTCTTCAGAAATAACTGAAGTATCTTATTCTTAATTTTTTTCTCATTGTGTATCAGCGACAATTTCTGATCACTTCCATAATTTCTTACGCTTCAAATACAACTGTAATTTTTGGGATCTACAACTTTCTTTAATAATTACTTTTTCAGATTTTCAATTTAAACTTAATATTTCACAACAAATTAATTTCATTAGCCACAACAAAATCGAACAGAAAACATTACCGATACAGAAAAAAATGTGTTTCCATACTTATTATATAATTATCAACATGAAGTTTACTCTGTTATACTGTAAGGTAAAGAGACTGAATTAGCTGGTCTTGTTATGTTTTGTGAACTATCCATATTAATTATATTTAATCATGTATAGTAAAAGCCTTTTTATATGTTATTTTTAAATCGGCATTCTTCTACATTAAGATTTAAAATTGTACCAAATCTCGTTCAATTTACCAATTAGAAAACAAACAAATTTTTAACCAGAATATTTTGAGTGTCATTCAAATTTAGTGTAACCTTTGTCATTTTTGTAGTTCTTATCTTTTGTTCATTTTAATAATGATAATAGTAGCATATAGACATTGCCTTTTGGCAGCGTTAATTTATTTTAAACATTTAATTGTTCACAATTAAATGAAACTACGTGATGTAGTATTATTTCTACTTTCTTTAATTTCTTTACCACGACCTAGGTTAATGATGTTTCTAGATGTTGTAATACAACGAAACTTAGGTCGTGGTAAAGAAATTAAAGAAAGTAGAAATAATACTACATCACGTAATTTCATGTAATTGTGAATAATGAATTTCTACAAAATTAACGCCAAATATATTCAACATTTAATTGTTCTTTTTAACGATATCCTGATTCATTAATTTTGGCCATTTACAAAAAACTTTGAGTTCTTCAATAAATATGCTAGTAATTACAAGACCAGTTTTCACCTTAAAATTTTTTAAACAAAGTAAACAGAAAATATAAGTTACATTATTTTAATTCATATTATTGTCTTGTTACTGCTCATTATCTGGTAGTAATATTCGCAGAATTAAAATTTTTGTTTAAAAAAAATATTTTATACTGCATTATGATGAATTTTCGTATCCTTTGAGCAGTATTTCAGTCTTGATTTTAGTTAACTGTTTTTTTACTTTGTTATGAAGTATTTCGGTTTGGTTTGGGCAGTATTTAAATTTTGGTATAATTTAATTATTTTATATGTATTGTGATGTATTTTTACTTGGTTTGAGCTGTACTTCACTTTCGGTTTTAGTTATCTATTTTATACCATTATGATAAATTACTGGGTCATTCAGAAAAGTATTTTACTCTCCGTTTTGGTAAGTTTTCTGTACTGTATTATTTTAGTTTTAAAATGATATTAAATTTATAATTGTTTCATATGGCCCATCTAGCTGTCTATATTTGTTAAAATTGTATACTTGTATGCATCAAGTTAGGTTGACAGTGTTTTAGACGCAGATCTCAATTATTAGATGAAAACAAATTAAAAAAAGACTTTTAAGGAACTTATTAGCAAGTGGCAGTGAAGGTTTATTTCTCTGTGTGCACCATCGAATATGATATCAATGGATAACTTGGGTTTAGTTAACGATTTTTTTTCTTTTCATCTTTGCGAAATATTCATTAAAATGTTGGATTATTTTATTACACTATACTTTTCCAAATTCCCTTTACCGATTTACACTTAACGGTTATATTGATAAACTAATATCAATATATTAACAAATTACAGAAGTATAGAAATTAAGTTATTGTTGAAATATATCCATGGAAACTCTGTATGCGGTATGTATAAATAATTTAGTCGTATATTTTTGTAAACTTGGAAAATAGTAAAAAGAAGAAAAAAACAAATATTACTAGGAGGCAATTGTCAATTGTTGTGGGTTAGTATTTATATTTCCAACGCAAATTTTTAATATTATACCTTCAAGCGTTCCATATCCGAAGATTCCAAAAATGCCTCCTGTCGCTTGAATAATCGTCAATATAAATTTTACCTTACTCCAACTCACTATTTCAACCCACTAATTTATATCAATATATCTGTTACCTTACTTTTAAACTTTTCTGCATAGTTACAAAGAAAACGTAACATAACATTTGTATTTTCATAAACGACTGTATGTTTTATACGAGTAAATATGACAGGGGTCAGAAAATTACATAAACTTTTATATGTACCTAAATATACAAAGTAATCTCGTTATACCAATTGTCCTGTGTATAACAAGTTAATTTTTAAACGGGAGGCAAATTTTACAAAATATTTACAAATACGCAACAGCAAAATTAAAATTATTTGAGCGGCAACACAGAGATTGCAATTCCAATCAAGATAGTTATAAACTTCAAATATTTGCGAAGTTATGAATATCAACTTTAGAAGGGACAAAGATTCGTAATGAAAATACTTGCAGCCTGACCCCCTTTCGTGTTACTGCGAAGGGAAGAACAAAATTTATTACACAACGAAATTTTCATTGAATACTTGCGAGTCGTTATCTGAACATAGGTTTAATTAAAACCATATTTGTATTAAACTTATTCAATTAGTTGAAAGATTATATCTTTAAATTTACCTAGTTTTTAATATAACTGGTAAACATGATTATTATCAACTTAAACACAATGGCAATAATTATTGTTAAAATAGCTAATAAAATTCTTTATTCCATTTCATAAAAAAATGTTACTATAAATTCACTTCCTAAACATAAATTCAAAAGTTCATAATATTTATTAATTGCTGGACACTTTTGTGAATAAATTTCTACTTTTGTGAATAGTTTTTAACATATACTATTACAGACTACTGTATAAATTCTTTTTGGCAGAAAAAAGATTTTCAAATTTATAGTAATGTTAATATCCTAACCCATCAATTTGCATTGAATAACAATATTAAGTACGACTTGAACTCCCACTACGAAAATTCCGTAAACATCCAGCATATATGCATATTGGAGGATAGGTAGAATTTTCTCACAAATATTAAAACTAATTTTACGTCACGTTTTATTACCTAGTGACCCTTAGAGAGGCGGAAAAATATTGGATTTAGTAAAATCATTGGGTTTTTCTAGAAATTTAAGGTAAATTTCAAGTAATAAAGCTTGAAATAACTTTCGGCAATGGCTCTAGCAATACCTTGCATAAAATATTGCAAAAAATATATAGAACATGAAATAAAAAATTATCGGTCACTTCATTTGCCACCTTTAAAATTTATATTTTTGACTCTCTATTTATATATACGTAGGTAATTTATAATGCTTCATCGCTGTGCAAAATTTTGTGTCAATCAGTTGAGAAGAAAAACAGCTGTAACAGTGAGAGTTATGAACACTTGAGTGATCTTATAAATGTCCCTTGAAATGTTTCCTTATGGCGCCTTAAAAATGTGCGAAGTGGGCGTTAACTGGGTTGGAGCTACCTTCGTAAGTCTCAATCAGGTGGCGTTTTGGATTTCAACACGTGTTAAAAATAAATATGCTCAAACTAGTTTCAAAAGATTATTTTGTTGCCCGTTGTACCCAGAGAGTGGTATTTCCGAGAGAATTGACTATTTATTTCATGCTGAGAACAGTTGACCTATACTAATTTTATAATTTAAGCCAAATGTCGATATCACTTGAAAATGGAAGACTCATTAAAGCAACATCTTACTTTTAAACTATGATTATTTTTATTTTCTCAACACTTATCTTTTAAGCTCAGTTATACTAATATAATAATTACTGGTTTGGAAATTATTAATGAGAAACACACGAAAAGAAGATTAATGTTGGAATGTCACTATGTGTGATATTTGAACTGCTATTTTATATAATGTATCTGAAACTTGAATTCAGATATGGCAATAAATATGGCTGTATATTTAATAAAAACCCAAAGGTGCAAATTGAACGCATATGTGAAAGGCTTAAGAGTATCTCATTTTAAATAAACATCGTTAGGTCGACTTTTTAATAAAACAAAGCTTGCATAACAAAAACAATTCATGTTTCGTAGCTTATTCTTAATTCATTACTGTTTTCCACTTAACCAAACCCTAGTAAGTTTTGTCTTATTTTTTTATTATTACCTAAAAAAACCAGTTTCATTCTAACCGAATTATGATATTTCTCGGTTTTAAACTTACTCTATATACTATTTCGAATTATTTTAAAGCTTTATAAGTAGATATTTAGCAAATATACAAAAAAAATGGTAAGGATCGATGCGATATCAAAAAACTGAGATTCGGACTTAAAGAATTATATAAGATAAGAGACCTGAAATTTTAAGATTACTTTTATACGGATAATGCATTTGCGATTTATGGTCTTCCAAAACTAAAAATTCACACACCCAGAAAAAAATTTCTCAAAAAACTGTATTTTTAAATTACAAGAGATAATATGTGCACATACTTATGTCGACACAAATGATTATTCTGAAATCTGGCATTGAAGTTGAAAAGTCTGCAGTTATTGTTAAAAATGTTAGAAATTTTATTTACCAAATTTCTGATACTTTTCACGAAAATTAAATTGGAAATAATGATGGTTGCATTTGAATATTATTCTGCTTTCATTTGATTTTCTTTGCTAACGAAATTGTTTTTTTTTCTTACATAACGTTTTCTTCTTTAATCCAGAATATTGTCAATATATTAAATTTAAGTGTCCCATTTTACTAAATTATTCGTTATTTTTATTAAAAATAACGATATTCATTACTGAGTCAATTCAATAAAAGTATTAGTAATTTTTTTATTGTAGTTATGTAAATGATCTTTTATGGTCTTTTATATGGAAATTTGTATTTTATTATAGTTATATAATGACGTATAAATGATCTAATAATTAAAACCGAACACATTTTTCTTGCCTTATTCATTAAGTTAACTAAAAACCATTTAGGTCAGAAGAAAAAATTAATTTTGGACCATCAACATATATACGATGTTTGTAAACAAATTAACATGAAAATAGAGAGATTCTCTTTTATTTACATAATGTAATCACGAGGGCGAGTGTGAATATACTTGATAAGACATGTTATATACGCGTTTTATACATCACTAGCATTTTGATAATTTAGAATTATGTTTTGTGAATAAGTATATATGTGCAATTATTTACGCACATGCCTTTGATGAGTTATATAGCAATCAGTTTGAATCACGTTCATATTGGTAATTTGCTTCATTGTATTTATTAAAAAAAATATTCTGTGAAGGCTGGATTAGAGGGATATAATTTAGATGAATTTTACGGAAATATCTAAACCTATAGCGGAGATCTCAACTTTTTAATATTGAGATAACTCCAATGTAAGTAGGTTGATTGCGGTCTCCAAACGCCAAGTCAAAAGTGAAATTTTCACGCACACATGTATACATGTATATACACAATGTAATTATATGTGAGTGCACCACTTTAATCATGTGTGATTCAGAAAATATATTTTATTTCTCTCTTTGACACCTAATCTGTAAAATAACTAATGTTGAAATTTTACATGAAATTATAATTATACAAACTATGTAGACCATACCGATTATCACCTATAAATTCTTCTTTCCCATGTTTAAATTCCACATCTTTTAAATAGTCATGTGGACCAATTGATTGTCCTTTATCTATTGGGAAAAACGTAAAGTGAAAACGTAACTTTTATTTTTTGTTCTCGTATAATGTAAAACTTTACTAAAACAATGTTAATTAATAATACATTAACTATATAACTAAGATAGAAGTGTGCTTAATTCGATATATTTGCTTCCTTTCATACATTTACTAGGTGCCGTCACGCTCATTAGCCTTTTAGTTAGTCACTCATGACGGTAATCTCTTTTCAAAGAGTGAAGTAGTCATTGTAATATTTTTATCAATATTTTCGTTTTTTTGTAATATTTTTTCAATATTTTCACATGCCTCTATGAATCTATGCAAGGATATAATAATAATAATATGTTTTTCCCCACGTTTCCTTAACCATTTGACTTATAACTTGGTATGTGTACATAATAACCTATGAAAATAGAATTTAATAACAATAATTGAAAATAGTGGTAGTTTTTTGTTATTTCTAATCTAATTGGACAGAAAATTAATGCTTAGAATCACTTATTTCCACAAAGAAACCGTTAAAAATGTTTTATTTTAGGAAAAAAAAATTATGTGTGAGATACCACAATGGACCTTAAAATTTATTAAGACAGGTATAAAAAAATTGTGAAGCATGTCGACAATAGAGGGAGCCAGTAAATAGATATTGGTAATGAATCATCACGGTCCCAAATATATGCGTAATATTGTTGATGATACTTATATTTTAATTTAAGCATTTTTTGCTCCTTTAATTTTTTTTTAAACTTTCAATTTTTATTTATTATAATTTCTTTATTTATTTATTCTCTGAAATATTAAGAGCATCTTAAATAACTTTCAGATCATTGAGAATTAAAATTAATTTAATCCCTTAAATGTGTACATATATATATATATATAAGGTTCGTGCGGCGTTTTCTTTTTACGCTTAGATGACATTGTAGCCTAAAGTATAGTTAATTCGAAGATAATTAAATCTTTTCTATAAATTAAAAATTAAGCAATGTTTAATGAAACGTTGTACAGTTTTCTAATTGTTGTTTGTTACACACATTTTGTTTGTAACGCAAAAATTTACTGATTTCCAGCTAATCGTCTCTCAGCAATTTTTTTTAACATATTCCTACTCAAAAAATGTATACTTTATACCTAATTAATATAGCACATTAACTGCAATATAGAGAAAACAGAAAACCAGTAGTACAGGGCAATTATTGGTATGGAACCTTACTTATAGGCATAGAAACTGTTCATAAAAACTTTGCTTTCGCAAAATAACATAAGTAAAGTTACCAGAATTGAGACTCACGAAAGAGCAAATATAATTTAAGTAATTAATGGTTATGTCTTCTTGAAATAATTACCAGCTTGATGGGATATCGTAACTTTTTCTTCTAAACACATTGTCCGTCTAAGTAAGGTTGAACGTTGTTACAAAAACGAAAATAGATATGGTGACGATATAAATGGTACATGAAAATGTATAAAATGTTTATAAAAACACCGGAAAGTATCTTTGGCTTATATCACACAATGTAGTTTTAGAGACTAGGAACTGGGTGATAAATATAATATATTTAATGATGAGATTAAGAAATTATTTGTATGATATGGGAAAAAACAATGACTATTTTGCAAATTGTGAAAAAAAGACGATAAACAGTATTACAACTATTAAAAATAAACGCAAATAAACAATATAACTATTTTACGTAAAACTTTATCATCATTAGAATGTTTTTCCCTGTGTTTCAATATTACGTACATTGAAATACAAAAATACAGTTGTAATAATAAAATAAAATATTATTTAACAATTCAATCTAATATGATTTATAAATTGCGTTAATGTCAGTGGATTCGTTTTCAAGGAAATATATATTTTCGGACTGTTTTTAACAGGAATTATTAAAAATATGTTTGTTTCCTTCCTAAAAATTGATTGAGACTTAACTACTTTTGAAATAAAATTCAATTTCAATTTTATTTTGTATATAATACAGTTCTAAGTATAATTATTTTATTGTTTATACTGTATGGCATTTTTAGATTAATATCTTTTATTCTAGATCCTAGATTAAATCTAAAATTATGTAAAACCATACTCGGCTCAAAATAATGCTATTGTGTTCACAATAAACTTAATTCACAATGGGTAATAACTCGAAACAGTTCATTATTTTACAGTGTGCTTTACAATAAAACTCTATTTCCAAGTCTATTTTTACATTAAAACTCTATTGTCAAGCCAAGAAAAAATTTTAAAAATAACTGACTTTAGTGCCTTTACAAACCTGTTACTAGAGAGTACTTATAAAAGAAGCAATTCTAATACATCGGAAGATAGTAGGGAGCAGGTTACTGTTTTTTTTTAATAACCATTTAAATTGCAGAGCAAAGTCAATGTGACGCAAACATTTCATATTTTTTAAAAGTCACATAGTTCTCAGAATACCACAAAAATCCAAAGCACCATTATATCGTACAGAGGATACCCCATATACAGAGGATACAGGGGAGTTCCCAGAACACCATTATAATGTACAGAGGATACTCAAAAAAACGGGATCTGTCCATGGACAGATCCCGTTTTTTAACAACATGATTACAAATAAGACGATTGGCAAAATACGTGAACTGGTCCGAGTTCAAGAATATTTTCCAGATGATAAAACAAACGTTTAAGACATACAATTATTTAATCATTCCAATTAAAATGTTGCTGCAAATGCAATGCTTATTGTTTTTAAGTCAGAATTTGGTCATGGAAATTATAACTATTAATGTATTTCTATACTATTACATGATTTTAGGACTTCTTGAGGATTGATAAAATTACTTTTTGATTATAAAATTAATTATAACTCCAAATATACGTCTTAGTGATTGGATCCAATGTACGTTGTCCTAAAGAGATAAGTCTAAACATCTGAATGCTCTATGAATACAGATTCTTAGATAAATAAATGCATGGTTTCAGTGAGTTTGGAATGCATCTCTGGGATCTAATTACCTTAAGATATCATTAGGATTACGATTAGGCTGAATCTTACTTACGTTTAAAATGTATTACGTTTTATTTTTCTAAAAATATTGGTAAGTATTTATTAATAAAATTTATTCTGGAAAGTAATTTAATGTAACTTAACACCTACTTACATTGTAAATGTAGTTCAAAAGCTTTTTTTATTGTTATTACCTTTAAGTATTTAAGAAAATCATTGCAGGGATGATTGATAATACAAAAGCGTTATTTTTCTACTCATACTCGTTAACCATTTTCTACCATTGTTAGTTTTATGTAAATCATATAAATTTTTGTACAATGAATTTGAAAAATATTGATATTAAATATTGACATATACATTCAGTATGCCTTAAGACGAAGAAGTAAGTTCATATCGCTAATAAATTGAAGGATACTATAATAATACATGTGTTCTAATATTACAATAATTCTTTATCGATGGTTAAATGCAAATTTAAATACCTTGAGATTAAAAATAAGCATTCCAAAAAAATAGTACCAAATTTTTTAAAGGTTATTTTTAGATAATAAATGTTGTATCCACATTTGAATACAATACGGTGTTCTGCCACTTCATCTAATATGAACGTTGTTTGGAGGTATTCATAAGGGATGGCGGGGCGATATGAAATAAAAATATGGAAATTGAGAAATATAATATCAAACTTGTGTAACGACATAATATAACCCTTACACTTTCAAATATCACAAAAAATTGCTTTACCAGTTATCTAAAAACTCACCTTTAAAATGTAATAAACTCAAATTTCAAATCAAATCATCTTCTCCTGTTCATTTATCATTCAGCCGTCACTTTTTCCAGCGAAATTCTTGAACTGGAAACTCAATATTCTGATAACATCAAGCTTTTTATCTCCAAAATTGATCGCACGTTGTTTTAAATAACTTCAAAGTCAATGGCTTATTGATATCTTGTGTAACAGTGACATTTTCATAGTCGCATTTTGCTACTTTAATGCGATTGTGAAAGCACTGCGTGGAGAGGTGAAATTAAATATGGATGCCTAAGTCATACTGTGATAATGTAGCACTAACAAATATGACGCATTAGAACCTCTTTCCGGTACAATGCGTGTTTGACAATTCGCTACCCTCCATTTGTAAAGTCATCAATTGGTGTATAACAATAAAAGTGTTTATTGTTATACACCAATTGATTATTGTTATACATTGTTTATTGTTATACACCAATTGATTTTATGTTTGAAGTATCCTTCTTAAAGACTTATCTGCGATAAGTTATTTTAATTTAATTAATATGTGTATTATTGTTTTAATGAATATTTTTTATTACGTTATAACTAATAATTTAGGTTATCTTATGAAATTAATGTTAAATAATTATAAATACAATTCAAGGGCCCATCGTCCATTAATTTTGGTAAATTGTTCAAAAATTATTTAAGAATTTATATAAAAGTATTATTGTTTTTTTGTATCCTTTAACTCATTAGAAATCTTATGCGAAATATATCTGTCTTTATTTTTTTAATTCGTCCCTATCTAGTTTTTTCAGTACGTATTATGAATTGGGCAAAAAATTTAACTTTAACTAATTGGTTAACTCCAGGATAGTTGCAGGGAATGGTCAGATTCCAGATTTAATCTTAAAAGTTATAAATTTTAATATTTTTTTAAAAATAACAATCATAGCTAAGCTTTATACTTTTTCCACGATTCTCATACCGTAGATAAGTATTAATTTACATCATCCAATTTAATCAATAAGAAGAAAATTTGTTTAAGTCTTTAATTTTGTATCCTAATTATATTTTGAATCGTTTGAAGATTAGGCGTTGATAGCCATTTTGTTTCCATATATCCTTTTTTAAAAATACTTCAAGGGAAAATTTTCGGTAATTATTGAAAAATTTGGATTAATTTTCCAATATATTTCATTATCTATTAAGTTATTAAAAATATTTCTCTGGTAACTCTTAAAGTTAAAGTGTTAAATTTATAACGAACCTCCTGATTCCACCGTGTTTTTCATTATTACGCATTTTGTTTTCTCTGCAGATGTGTCCGCTTAAAAGTCACAGTGTCCAAATTACTGCTGTTGAATCCTGAATTTAGACACCATTCTGATGTAATTACTTGTCCCCTTACTTAGTATAACTGCAAACGTCGCACCATCTATACCCTTTCCTGCCTATCTGCTTTCAAGGACATATCTCATAATTATTAAAATAGGAAACTGGAGTATTAACAATAATATTTCGCATATGAAAATCTTCTAGGATTAATAATCTATATGAGAATTGGTTCCGCATCAATTTTCTTCGAGGTTCAGTGAACACACAGACAGACCTTATATTTTACATGCAGTGAGATAGAAATGTGAATATTTATTTAAATACATTTCACAGCTCCTTAATACTGTGTGACGTTAAACCTTTCTCTAAACCTTCTCTCTACTGTAAGTTGGATGATTCGAAAGAAGAATTTTTTTCTTAGAACTACTTTACTAGATTGGAACTTTAGCTATGACAAAAAAGGTTCAGTTTACTCCAAAGAATATGCGCTAATTCTGTTTATTTAAAAACAATGGAAAATTTTCTATTATCATGGACTTAAATGATCATAAATTATCATAGAATAATATCAACATCGTAAAAAACGATTTATGTTGGGTGTGCGATTCATGTGTGCTGCGTGTGCCATAGATTTCATTAAGATACCGATTAGCAGACAATTTCGCCCTTATATTCTAAGAGGAAGTTATTTAAAAAGATTGATTTTCTGTTGTCATAATTTAATAATTATTTTTGTTTGTATTTATTTTATTTTAATATAATATTACACGTATGATATAAAATTGAATTGTGAAACGTTTTGTTCAATGATGTAACTTCCTCACGATTTGAAAAGAACAAATAAATTAATGTTGACGTAACTTATTAAAAGCAAAATATTTGTAAAAGTTGAAGTTTCAAAAAAAATATCTTATAACAAATGTAAAGCAAAAATTCATGGATGATTGGAACATTTCACCATTGAGTTATTCAGTTGATGACTTGTAATTTTTATCAGTAACTTTTTCAATCGTTTATTATCATTTACTTGGGTATCTTAATTAAAACACCTCGAAGCCATAAACTATCACTATCAGTAAATTACTAGATGGTGAATTGGTTTGTATTAACGTAGTATAGATGGAAAGTTTATGAGTTGAAGGTAATTTTGAAAATGACCCAATTGATCTTAAAAATACTTCCTATTCTCATAATTTATCTCCGTAAATTTTTCGTATTCTAACATCAACTACTTTTCTTCTAGATTCGTATAATGGGGTAGTTGCGAAAGAGGTTAAAAACACGGACAAAAAGATAACAGAGAGGACACCAGAATATTCACAAGCTCTATGCAGCACAGTAAGTTGATATTTTCACAATCATTTCCTGAGTCAACCTGATAAAGAAAGTACCAACTGGTAATAATAAGGTCAACTTAAATAACAGATAGAAATCGTTATCCTGAACTTAGAGGTAGTATTAAGAGGAAAGATAAAATGACTTACAAAACAGCTCTGTATGGCGTATTACTAAGATTATTTATTTACCCAGTTATATTATTTAAAAACAGATCTTCCTCTTTCTTCGGATGCACACTCAATTCATTTAAAATCTATGCATCGCGCGCCGCCAGCCGTCGCTGGGCGCGATGCAATTTTCAAGAACATTGGCGGTACAGTGACCGTTTTGGAAACAAATATTAAAGTATCCAAATGATTCTATCCATTTATTTACTAGTGATTACAGTTCCTGGTAAAAGTATTACTTACCTTCATATACGGTCAGGGTACTTTTCTTATCGGCCAAAATATATCGGATTTCTGGACTGAGAACGCCAGAAAACAAGTATATTTTACACCAAAAAACCTATCCAGCACAAATAAAACTCTTACTACGAGAATTTTGTACACATTTAGCTACTTATAACCTTTTAGAAGTATGTAGAAATTCTAATTAGTCTGTATACAAATATTAATTTTTCAGCTTGTAAATATATTACCTACTATTGCTTCGACAAGCAAAAAAACAAAATATTAAAAAAACAAATTATTATTTTAGAAATTCGTAATTCTACATAGAATTAGAAATCACTGACTTCCCTTTTATTGGTATTATAAGTCCTCCCATTATGCCGCCTTTCAAGATTCTAGGTTGACCAGAAGTACCCTGTAAGTTTGATGATCAGTAAGTTAGGTTATTGTATAAAATATGTCTTTCATAGGATCATATCTTTTGTTGCCTGAATTGAATCTTTGCTAATCTCTAATAATGAAACTTGAATCTTTAGTAATGAAAATTTAATCTTTGCTAATAGCCCACTTGAAGATATTGTAATACAATGAAACCTAGATCGTAATAAAGAACTTAAAGAAAGTTGAAGTAATACTACATCACGTAGTTTCATTTAATTGTGAATAATGAATTTCTACAAAATTAACGCCAAGTATATTCAATACTTGAACAAAAAAACTTGAAATATTTAGAACTATAGAAGAAATTATTTGAAATCGTAAGTCGTTTCTGTAAAAAAGGGCTTTAACCGATAAACAAACGGATATAGGATCGAAAAATCAAGTTATTATACAAAGATTAAATTTAAAAAATTTTGAGAACTAAAAATTTAATCGTCATATAATTATAAATGTGGAAGTTCTAACCGTTTTAAAATAAATATATAAAGTATTAAAGAACTCACACCAAGAAGGTACCATATGCATTTTCACATAGCTTATTTATTAAATTAATTACAAATATTTTAAAATACGAATGTTTTAATATACGGACAAATGAGGTTGACGCAACGCGGTCCTTTCGGTTTGTGTTAGATATTAAAAAGCATTGAAATTAAAAACTATCAGAAATATATGTAAAATATATGAAAAATTAAAAATGAGGAACAAGTGGAGACGAAATAGAAAAATTACAAACACTAAACACTAAAAATTTAATGACGTGACCCCCCTCTCCTAGTAAAATCGTGAACATGAGCAAGTTTACTATGAAATAGATAAAAATATGAATAGACGGTGAATAGATTAAAAACGAATATGGGAACGCAAATATTCACCACTTCTGTTCCATAAATTAATAAATACATATGCATAATATACCATTTAATATAAAAATACACCAGACTATGGAACTGATGAAAGACTCCATCAATTTAATTAAAACAAATATTATTTTTTAATACCATCGATTAGACGTATATTTATACCATGGATTTTATATTATAAATGTTTATTTCAAGCAATCAAATGCCTCAAAATAATCATTAAATCTTATTTAAAACACGCATGTATCTCTCTTTGAGAAATTAACAAATTTGGAACATATTCCTTGTTTATCGAAGCATTCCATAACGTACCCATATATTCATCCACTCTAGTATATTTAGGAAATTAGGTGCCACCGCATGGGAAAAGCGGAATTTGAAACAGCTTTATGTTTCAAATATTCAGTGACGTGGGAAATTGAGAGGTAAAGAGCTTTCGATGTCTTAGCTTTCTGCGACTCATTTCCGTAATTAGTCGTTTGAGGTTTGTTAAGATTGAGTTTGTTGCCTCGTTCGCAATCAGAGATGATAATGAATAAAGAAATTGGATACTTGAATGTTTATTTACAGACATTTTAAAAAAAAGTATGGTGATATCGTGAAAAAGAATTGTATAACCAATAAATAAACAGTGCGTATTTAGATCTTAGGGAGAAGTATTGAAAAGCCGTAAATTAATTAATACATTAACTTTTCTGTACGAAATTTCGGAAATTACGACCAACCCTTAGGTAAACTAACGCATTTTTTTAATACTTAAAATGAATTCGTAATGGACTTTTTAAATTTAATTATACACTTTAAGAAATTGAGAAATTGTAATTGAATATCTAGATACTGTTTCATCTCATTTTTTAATAAAATGTTTCGTACCGATAAAGTCCGTTTTGACACTTATTAATAATTACTGACATAAATAATCTAAAGAATTAAACGTTTCAAAATATAATAAATCTATATGCATTGCGTGTCTATTTAGTAAAATTATTTGAAAAGAAAATAATTAAGGGATTAAGGATAAATATTATTGATTCTTACCTGTCTCAGTCTGACTGTGGATTTGTTTATTCGTATACCATGTGACTAATTTTGATATATATTTTGATATAATATTTCGTGTCTGATATATATTTTGATATACTATTTTGTGTTTGATACGTATTTTGATATCATATTTTGTGTTTCTTTTATCACAATCGATTTGCTTAGTAAGAAGACACGCAAATTCATTATTTTAACTAATGCATTTGCATCTCCTTAATACAGAAATGAAGAGGTACCTAGCTATTCAATGCGTAATGATTACAGATATGTATAATATATCTTTATAGAGTTAAGTGAGGCTAGTGTATTTTATTACAAGTATATATAATATGTCTATGTATATAATCAGGTGACGCTTCATTTATTTTGAATTCCGCAATGAAATTTTCCATCCAGGCATACATTGGGAAAATGTGTGTAGCCAATAAATGTATAAGGTTACATGGAATTCAATATGGCGTATACTGTGAAACCGTTGGGCGGTTAGCCACATGCGCGCAGCTACAATGTAGCACTTGTTCTTAGTATTTATATGAATATCCCAATGATATTCGAAATATACATGTTAAAAACTGTAGTGGTCTAAATATTTGGAGAAGTAACTTAATTGAAAGTGCTTAGGTGTTACTTATTCATATAATGTTATATGCTACATATGGCATACGAATACCCATTTCAAACAGGTTTTAAAGAATTTGAAAATTCTGTTTTAGTATAGCTTGGAAAATCGTATCTTGGTAGAGCTTTTAACTAAAATAATTGTACGGAGGTTTTTAGAATGTCTAGAATTAAATCATAAAATAAATATGTTAATAATGAAGAAGTTAGACAGTATGGTACTGAGGGTAATTTAAATATATATATATGTTTATATATATATATATATATATATATATATATATATACATATATATATATATATATATATATATATATATATATATATATATATACTATAATTTATTACTGAGACTGAAATTATAACTGAAATTTGAAATAATATTTCAACTGCTTTTTAAACATTCTTTCGGACAAGCTGGTAAAAAATTACAGTAAATAATTATGGTTAAAAATGTAAATAATTATGGCTATTTCTGAAAATCATTTAATTAAAATTCTTGAAGTAAATGATAAACTGTTTAAAAAAAACATAAAAGAAACGACTACATGATATAATGAAAGATATTAGTTTAAAAAACTCTATAAAATTAAAATGTTCTGAAGATTAATAAATAGGTTATGAATAATAAATCGATAAATAACGAACTTTGTTACAACGCACCCGCAAATCATGGCTGGAAATTATTTTGCCAATATTTCTCCAATTAGTTTTTTTTTATTTTTGTACAGTCGGTTTTATTTGCTTAATAATATTTTTTTTTATTTCATAAGTAAATATTGAAATACAGAATCTTAAATACAATATATACAACATAACTTATTCAAATCAATTTTTGCTCAAAGCTTATTTTAAATTCGACTACCTTAATTTTTTCAGAATTTTACACATTAGTTGAAAATTTTGGAGGGCGGACACTTTTTAAAGTTAGAAGCACATGTCTCACCAACCATCAACTTAAATAAAAAGTTATTTTGAAAATTTTCACACCATTTTTAAGGCTTATCTAAGGATGCTCTATATTTAATTACTTTCATGGAGTGTCACCCGTAATATTATTTCTTTTAAAATTCCTCTATTTATACATAGTGGTTCATAAAAACAGCATGCCATCCAAATTTCATATCTATATTGCTAATAGTTTCCGATTTAAATGGCTGTGGCTTACGGACAGACCGACGAAAAGACGGACATGACGGAATTATAGATGTTCCGTTTTTGACATTTGGCTATAGAAAACTAAAAATTTAGTTCCACTCTCATAAATTTCTTTAAGAGTTTCGGTCAGTTAATAATTTATAAAGATTCCAGTTCACTCAGAACTATTTTTTTTATTATTCTCATTAAAATTTTATGTTCACTAATTAGTAATAAAATATTTAATTAACTTTCACTGACATGTATTACATAAACGATATATAGACGTGATCGAAATATCCATTTTAAAATTGTTAACTCCAGCACACATGACGGCTATTTCATTACATTTGCAATTTCTTTTAACTTAATATTTTCTGGGCGATAAAAATCATATAAATAATTTAATACGTAAATCTCTGGATAACATTATTTTTTCGCAAAATTTTCGGCTAATTTGTGGGCACTTGAATTTAATTTTCTCCTAATATTACATTTCTCGATCCTATTTACAATGTAACTCAGAAGTATCATTGCACTCATTATAATTAAAACAAAGAGATCAAAAATATTGAAATTTCAATGAAATTACCAGCTTTCTGATTCTGTATCTCGAACGTTAAAAACGTTTATATAGGAAAAATTTTCAATAACATGGCGTTAATTTGTGGAAATTCATTATTCACAATTAAATGAAACTACGTGATGTAGTATTATTTGTACTTTCTTTATACTCTTTATTAGCTAGGTTTCATTGTATTACATCTTGGCTCACCTGAAGATATTGTAATACAACGAAATCTGGGTCGTGGTAAAGGATTTACAGAGAGCAGAAATAATACTATATCACTTAGCTTCATTTCATTGGGAATTAAAATTTTATTAACATTTTTATTCTTTAATATGACAAAAGACAACTTTATAGTTTACTTCTACGGAAATCGAACATCAAATATGAATTAAAGTTTAAATATAAGTAATTTAAAGTCATTGCAACTTTACTGGGATGAAGTGATTATATAACGTATTGTAAATTATGTCGTAGGGAATTTATTGAATATAATTCAGTATTTAAATGCGGTACTACATGTTCTACATGTGAATATGTTCTTTAAACTAACGAAAAGAGAGGGCATGTGAACTAACAAAAAGATGATTGCCACACGAATTTATTTTATTTTGTCATTTGACTTTATGTTTATTCAGCTTTGTCTTTGTACTATTTCAGCTTTGTCCTGTGAAATATAAATGAAACTTTAAAAGCTTTTTTTCTGCCCTAAGCTTTGAAAGAAGCTCGTCATCGATGCTGCTAACTTGCTGAGATCGTATAGATTTTACGTATATATTTGAAAGTATAAAGCTAAGTAAATTGCACTTTAAGTTTTTCCATTTGCGATTTTAGATATTGACGTTCAATATTTTATTTTCAATGTTCCCTTTACCCTTTAAGGGTTTTTTTAAAGAAAGCAGTAGCTAACGTATATAAATAATTCTAACCTCCCTCTTTGCTTGTTTAAGTTTTATATATATATATATATATATATATATATATATAACGTACATATAATTTATTCTTGCTATAAATTCAATCTCATCTAGTCGGCTATAACCAAGAAATTTAAGGAGTTATTTCGGAGAATTGTAAAAGGACAGATTTACAATAACTCATTAAATAAAAATATGAAAACCATAGACATACGTTCACGCACATACACAAACACACACACACACACACACACACACACACATATATATATATATATGATTTTGTGAATATGATTTAGTGTGTGTGTACGTACATATAGGGGTGTATATATGTGTGTCTGTGCCCACAAGAGTGTGTGTGTGCTTGTACATGTACGCGTGTATATGCATGTAAAATAAAAATTTATAAAATTGACAAATTGAGAGTTAAAATACAAGGACGTAAAAAGGAATTAGATCATGGACGAAATAATAAAAATGTGAGTTAACTTAGGAAGGGGTGATTTTGCCGGAAAATTATTGAAAGCATGTAAGGAGTATGTATTTCCGATCACGAGATCCACAATTCGCAACTAAAAAGGTAAATATATATATATATATATATATATATATATATATATATATATATATATATATGTATATATATATATATATATATATATATATATATATATGTATATATATATATATATATATATATATATTTATAAATATAATGGCGAAGAATATTTAGGAAGGAGATGAGTACGTAAGTTTTCTAAATTCAGAACCGATAACGAAATTTTATATTTCTTGTCAAAAATGTTTAGTTAGTTAGCCATCACCGAATGGCGTTGTAGTTTTCTCATGGCTTCATTTTCAGTCTCGCTGTGCATATAGTAATCAAGTGATAAATGTTAATTCGGATATATCCTTATTGGAGCCATAGACCACTAGAAAATAATATTATGATTCAGTAGGTGATGAGTTCAGAAAGCCCTTGTTAATAATATTGAAGCCATAAAACAGTATAGAAGAATATTTTGCACATTCAATTCGTTACTTGCCTTAACATAAAATTAACGACAGGGAAAGCCGTGTGGAAAATTTTGTGCCCAATATTTTATTAAAATAATGTGACGTTTGTACAATCTGCAACTGAACGCAATAACAGAGTGGATAAATTTGCAAAACAATTGCGAAATAGTGGCGAAACAATTAGTGAGATAGCAGTCTGCACAACAATATTAGCTGCGTTGCCTTCTGCCTTCAAATGCATGTGTCAAGCCTAGCTATTTTTGGATTGGAAATAACAAACAATATTAAACTTGGCTGAACGGTTATTGGGCGAAGAAGAAAGTTTGGAATGTGACGAAGAGAATGAGACTATCTTTTATGTTATTATGCAAGAGTGGAAAAAAGTT
The DNA here is from genome assembly GCA_039881145.1 of Druceiella hillmani. Taxonomy (NCBI): domain Eukaryota; kingdom Metazoa; phylum Arthropoda; class Insecta; order Lepidoptera; family Hepialidae; genus Druceiella; species Druceiella hillmani. Next base: position 3,716,173 of record JAYKKI010000131.1, read on the forward strand.
ATTTCAAAAAAAAGAGTTCACATAAATTCACTGGGACCAGTCAACATTATAATAACTTTAAACAGAATGAATCATCTCATTATCGCTTTATGTGTACCAAACATGTTCAGTTTTCAGAGATTGTCATGCACCTAAAAGTAATCAAAAGAAGTTCCAATTGACAGCTCGATGTTAGTTTTTAATGTAAGTGATGAAACAAGGTCAGTGTGCAAATTGCAACATGTTTGGATATAAGACAACGAGGCATCTACTCACATGACATTTAGACGTAATTTTTTTAAGATCTGGAACAGTTTAGTGGAAATAATTTTGTTATGGGTAATAAAGGAACACTAGAAGTATGTGATAAACGAAGTATTTTAATTGAATTTTAAGGGACAGGTAGAGAAAAGTGTGTTAGAAGATGTACTTTGTGTGTAAAAGTATTTAGTAATAAAGAATAGATGAATATATCTATGCAATTGAGAACTAACCTAGGAACGAAAAGTGAAATACAAATTTAAGTTGTTATGATGATTATAATTATAAAAAAGGAAATAAAAAATAATAAAGAAAATAATTTTTCTTTAAACCAAAATTTCATGCAAGCAAGGTTGACCCTTTTTGTCATATTTACTAAACTGGTAACCCATTAGTCGCCAATCGTCTGGTAAAAATAGCCAAATATTGGAATGAAGATACTGAAGTTTCCAGTCTTCCTTTTAAATTAAATACAGTTTCTTAAAATATTGAAGAAAGAATATTAAAAGAAATGACGCGCATCACGCGATCAATTTAAATTTTATGAAACTAAATGCATGTTATTTAAATAATAGGTATAAAGGTAAATACATTATATTAAGGAAAACGACTTAGTATTTATTAATAATATTTGTGTGTCCCTCAAAATTTAAAAATTGTTTCAAGTTCTTTAGTCCAATGTATACTTTCTTTTTAAATAAAGAGTTCCGTAACTTTTAAATGACTATACAGGTTAAACATAGTTGTAACAAAATCAAAATATATCAAGGATCAGTCTTAAGCAAACAATTTTTTTAAATTCTTCCCTTGATACACCCATCTCATCATTTCATCAACAAAATTCCAACGCTGATTTAAAAGTGGAACCCGATGCGAGAGGAGAAAATATATTCTGTTCCGGAGCCGTTTCCTACGTTTATAAAACAAAGGTCTGCTTCAGGATTATCCTCTACCAATGAACCAATACGTATAAAAAATTATTGCACAATCGATTTGTGGCATGTGATTTACCAAAAAACAAATATCTTCTTCGCATAAATGGCTTCTTGAAAAAGTTTCATATTACATGTAAATAAATTAAGAATAATTTAAATAGTATCACACGGCTTTAAATTAAATATAGTTTCTAAATCTACTGTATTTGTAATTAAACTTTTGAGGTTCTCGTTATATTAACAAATTTATTTATTTCTTTGAGGTTATTATCATAAATATAAACATTTTGACAACCTGCTATTTATTTTACTGTACTATTTCACAATAAAATTTATAAATATTATACTTAAACTCTAATACGTAAAGGTAATATTTAAATGTCTTTTTGTTTCCTTTTTAATGTAATATTTATCATTTGCATGGAACAATTACACTGAATAAATTTAATATCGATTCGATTGTTTACTATAGAATTTCTAGAAAAATATAATTGTAAGTTTATATGTACTTACTAATTCTCAGTGCAACCGCTGAATAACCTACCGCTGCCTTTATTTGTAAGTATGTTTTCACGTTTCATCTTGGCCACCATAATTTTACTAATGTATGTCAGGTTGGAAAGTATCATTGCACATTTAAAATACACGTAGCGTCACCTATTGGCGTATATGGGTACTAATGTGATATAAATGCATTTTGATAAAAAAAATAAATTCGTCTATCTTCTTAATAATCAAATCGATTGCAATAAAATAAAAACAAAATATTGATTCGATTCTAACCTTATACTAAAAACTGGGTTCAAATTGGGTAGTGTACTGTAGTAGTCACATGATGTGCTAACAACAAACACGCAAGATTATGAGACAGACAAATATGCCAAAAATTGTCTTAATGAATTCTAGTATTTATTCTTCATTCCTCTAATTATTTCTATGCAAATAGCTTGCAGATATGTAGACCTGCAAGTTTATAGTTTTATTATATGTAGAAACATGTAAAAGTATTACTGGAATCTTGATTATTTATCGTACTGATTAATTATTAACAAATATCAATTTTAAATATTTCATTTACAAAGAGTATAGTAATTAAAAGTGTTTAAATTAATAAATAGGGGAATTCATTTTAAAAAGCCCATTACGATCTCATTTTAATTATCAAAAATTGCGTTAATCTAGACAAAGAACATTTTTTATGAACAAATTAATATTTAAATTAAGGTACGGTTATCCGATATTTATTTATTCACTCGTTATCAATATATATTTTTAAACATGTTGTGAGATTTTTATATTAAATATCTCATATACATATTAAGTACTTAACTACACAAGTATTCAACACATCCTTTAATAATCATATTTGAATGCAAGCGAGGCGACAAACTCAATCTCAACAAAACTCAAACGGCTAATTACGGATGAGTCGCGGAAAGCTAAGTTATCGAAAGCTCCCTTCAATTTCCCACGTCGCTGAATATGTAAAACATAAAGCTGTTTCAAATTCTGTTCTTCCCATGCGGCAGTACACTAATTGCCTAAATATACTGGAGTGAGTGAATGGGAATATATGTGGAGGATGCTTCGATGAACAAGGAACAAGTTGCGAATTTGTTGAATTTTTAAATGTACATTTTGCAATTGGGAATATTTTTAAAATTTATTTGTTAATTTTAAAAGTTTTTTTTTATTACAACATGACTTAGGCACGTAAATTCAATTTCTCTTCTCCATGTAGGCCTTTCACAAGCACTTTAAATTAGTGTAAATTTATTATGAAAAGGGTATTGTGACAAGAGTCGTGAACTATCTTTGGTTTTGAAGTTATTTCAAAAGCCATGCATTAAATTTTGGTGATAGAATTTCGAGGAATATTGAGGTTTCATTTATCAAAAAATATTAAGCTTATTTTGGAAGCTAAAAGCTGAATGATAAATGGGGAGGAGGAAGAAGATTTGATTTGAAATTTGAGTTTATTGCGTTGCAAAAAAATTATCAGATAACATATAAAGTATTTTTGCGATTTTTGAACCTGGTGTCATACCACAAAAACGTCAATCGCAATGAAATAGACACTTCTGCCAACGTCATTATAAAGTTTCATACTAGACTTAACAATCGTGTAGAAATATCGTGATAGAGTACCGTAATGTATTCACATGGTGGTACGACTTTCATTATCTAGAAATAACCTTACAATTGTGGGACACTGAACGTGGAATGAAAAAATAAAAATTTGTTACTATATACTTATTGAAAATTAATCTATTTAATTCATTTAGCTGTCAATGAAGAATGAATGATGAAAATCTGGTTAATTAAATACATATTAAATGTATTTTTATGTCTGTTTACATTTTGATGAAAACTTTGTTTCCATCACTGATTACGAAAAGAGTCTGAGGTCCATTTCAATGTATACACACGAAACAGTTATTGCTTCTCCGGAAAACATCATTTTATTTTGTTCAGTATTTCTTGAAAATTTGTAGTTTTGATTCTATATTTACATAAATTATTACCAACAGTCCGACTAATTAAATGTATCTTCTTTTATATGATGGAGGTAGGTACACCATTTAAACCAAATAGGTACGCAAAAATAAATCGCAAAAACTCAAAACAAAATCATTCGTTAAAATAATCAGCTGCCGTTAAAATAACTTAATCGGTCAACTATTTCGTTATATTTGTTTCTATTTTTTTACCAACTGTAAAACTGAAAACCAAATATTTATTTAGCAATTTGTGTGTGTGTGTGTCTATGTGTGTGTCCGCGTATGCGTCGGCGTATGGGTTTGCGTGTGCATATGCGTGTGTGCGTGCGCGTGCGCGTGAGCGTTAGACAAAGTCAGAACACTTTGAAATTAAAAATACGAGACTTCAACTGTATGGTGTACTTCATATAAATTGTCTGTCTCTAAGTTAGCTTTAACAGAATAACGTTTTTTATTAGAACAGTAAGTCTCAAACTAATCACGATATTACTTGGGTAAACAAATCTCACGTAGGTACTATTGAGTATTGAGCTTCGATCCCATTAAAGGCATGTGTGTAATTAATTGGCCACCATCTTTATATACAAAACGTTAAAGTTTTTAGAATTCTCAAAGTGTCAAGTTAGTTAGTTTTCTAATGAAATATATTGTGAATCGTACGAAATATGGCAGTATTATTTAAACTGCACATGTAATATGTCACAGCCTGGTTATTCAAACTCACCGCCATGATTATATTGTGTAAAGAAGATGGAGGTTTTTCATCTCTATATTAATTTGTTTTGATATAGATATTTGTTTTACATGTATATTTATATATATGTAAGTATTTCAAGTGCACAATTACTCTCCTAACCTACCTTACAGTTACATTGATGAATAACATAGGAACGATTCACTTAGTATAACTATTGAATCATGAGAGTAGAACTATGCCTAAATGTCTGACAAAATTATTAAATTTTGTAGTAAAAAATATTCAGCGATCAATATCATTTCGTTTGTTAAAAATATTGGGTGATTCAGTAAAACTAGGTGTATCTTAAATTTAATGTATTGAAAACGCATTGTGCTTAACTAGAAAAAAAAATTAACAAGGCCTCACACGTGGCATTATGGGAGAAAAAACAGAAATTTAATTTAAAATGAAAATCAAATGAACAATGACCTCGTACAAAATAACATTAAGACGCAATTATCTTTCTTTCCGTAGTTTTTCTTTTTTCGGGGAGAGAATAACTAGAATGTAGATCCTTAATTCTTACGATATTTTTAACAACCCTGTCTTTTATGACGTTATATTCACTATATTATTTTCTTCCACCTACAGCACCAGGTAGGCCCAAAAACATTTCTATGCTCTTATACCCTTACTTTATGTAGATTAATGCTGACGACCGCCATATCTACTTCCACTCTCAGCATCCAAACTTATCTTAGCCACTTGCCCTGTCAGCATCTAAGAGACAATGAACAACAAAAGCTTATTAGGAGCATCAGCAGTATCCGGGTATCCTAACTAGACGGTCGAGACTGCGTAACGATTAATATACATTATATAATTAAAATTAATTGATTTAAGGCCAAATAATAAAATTGTGGTAATTAAACAAGAATATTATTTTTTCCAAGAATTAATTAAACAAGAATAATGAATTTCTACAAAATTAATACCAAATATATTTAATATCGTATGTCGTGAAATGAAAATGAAGTTCATACTGTTATGAACTTCATTTTTCAATATTTTTCAATTTTGCGCTCAAAATTTTATTTGTGGCATATACACAATGAAAATTATAAGTACTCATAGGAAATACGATGGAAATTCGGTTATCATAAATAGGTTACAAGTCGGTTTTAGTCCGTTGACATATTTTAACAGGTAACTTTTAAAATTGAGGTCTTTAATAATTTCCCATATATTTATGGCAAAGGTTAATGTTAGGCAGTTTAATTTATGAATAACTATTCCATAAAAACTCATGATATTATCAACATCACTAACTAAACCATATCATATACACCTCCAGTAAATCTTAAATTTATTTTTAGCCACCTTTTCTATTGGGTTTCTTCGAATGCATTTCTATCTTACAAGATAATGGCCAAATTCTAGTAAAATCAACTGCCTTTTCCCCAAAAAAAATTAAAATGTGAAGTGTTTCCAACAAATTTCTTGAACGTTTAGTAAATACTTAATTATTAATTACTACTCTGAAATATATATTCTATATATATATATATATATATATATATATATATATATGTATGTATATATATATTTAAAAATTATTTTGATATACTAGAAAAAAATATTAACAAGCGTGGCATTATGGGAAATGGTTAAGTATTTATATATATATATATATATATATATATACATATATATATACATATCTATATATAAATTATTTTGATAATATATTAAATTAGAAAGAAAAATTTAAAAAGTCATATAAGTTGAAAAGGAAATTATTTCTTTTGGTTTGATAAATAATAATCACGAAGCATAACAGAAATGACAAATTTTTAGCACACTGTTTGGCTCATAATTAAACAAGTTATTTTCGGCATGCTTCCCTGCTACTATGTTTTTTTTTAAATAATGGTAAGGTTTTCAATTTATACCCGAAATTTGATAGGTTGTTGTAAAGATTCCGACACATGTATAGTATGTTCTTCGAGAATCGCTAGTCATTCGGGATAAGAAAATACACTTTGGTGTTTAAAGCCCCTTTTATAATTAAAATAAAAGAGTTACGAACATAGAAGTATGTTTGTTAGATAGAAAATGCATTACATTATAAATGAAAATAGTGAACATAAGCTGATAATAGTAAACAAAAGTATAACACAAGCTGATATATTTTTATACTATAAATTATTGACAAAAAGTCGAAATGCCACGATTGACACGATTGGATTGACACACATTTCGTGTAACTTTGCTCGCCCTTTCGGAGTAAATAGATGCGCTGGAGGTAATAAACCTATTGCTTAGAATAGCAAAATTAATTTCGTTTTATTGCAATGACTTTAGGAATAAACTTAAAAATCTTATATAGGTATTTTGTTTCTAATTAGTCTTTATAAATCAATTCAAATAATTCCAAATATAATATAATTTTGGTCTATAAATAAAGTGAGATCGATTAAACCTATTTTACAAATCTTATAATTGAGAATTTCTAGACACAAATTAATACTATTAATAGAAATAATATTGAAATGAGGTTTCTGTTTAACAGAACGTGGGCAATATTTTTAGCGTCAATAATAATTTGAAAACAATCGAAGTTACTAGAAATGTCAAGTAATTCGGGTTTATTACTTGAGATAAATCAAGCTTATTATAAACTATATAATAGCTTTCATTAAACATTAAATAATTGATGTACTTTTTACATAAAAAATTTAAGTACCGAGCCAGTAAGTTGAGATCAGTAAAATTTCTTGTAAGACTACGTAATGGGAACATTTTAACCTTAATTTGTCAATGCAAAGATCACATAGGAAGCTTTGCCTCCACGTCTTTCGAGTTTCATTCGAGGTGGGGGTAAGGAAAGATCAATGCTGGTGTAATATAACGGTCAGCAGCACTCAAGCAGCAAATAGCTGTGACTGTGATGCCTCTTTCTGCTGACATGACTTTACGAGTAGATGCAACTTTTTTCCTTTTGTTGTAACCACCATCGGAATTTTTTTTCGGTACACTGCTTATTCCTATCTCATCAATATTGTATTTGCGACTTAATTGAAATTTGCATATTTCATATCATTAAACTCCTTTAAATGTTTAAAAAACTTGTCAACTTTAATTTTATTAAATCACATAACACGAATCAAAATGGTTGTTGTTGATTGATGGAGTTGATGATGGCGTTTTAAAAACATTCAACCTTGTCTCTGCCGGCCATTTTTGATGATTTATCAAAACGACATATCAATATTATTGGCTATGGCATATTTATACGCTAAAAATTTCATATAATTTATAGTTAGACCAACATATCTTTTTTCTATTTTCTTACAATGTGTGGCAAACGACTTCTTGATTATCATAAAAGTTTTCTTAAAACGACCCCCTGATGGTGCAGCACAATTTAATTTTAATCTTTTGCGTAGACTAGACTTGCTTCTTCCAATGACACTTGCAGCTACTCTCTTATTTTTGCCCTTTAACATTAGAGATTTAGTCTTAGCTATTTGTTGTTCTGTCACTGGTGCAAGTTTAGGTATTTCTGAAATACGTGCGCAGCTTGTTGATTAAAGCTGAAAATACGAAAAAGATTTAGTGTAAATAAAACAAGTGATATAAACAAAAACATCATAGCAGCATATGTTTACTGAAATATTTTACATGGAGCAAGCGTACGCATGCACTAGCTTATTCGCGCCTACTTTCCCCTCACTTTCCCCATAAGTCAAACAAACGTTCACATAATCTCAGGCAACGAATGCAACCCAATAATATTTCTAATTTATAAACAATAACAGTCTTTCAATAAAAGATAAATTAACTTACCGTTGTTGGATTCGAAAAACTGCAGATTTAATTAGCAAATATTATTTTTAGCAGAAATAAAGTAAAAGAAACGTAACGAGTCGCAGTGATGTGTTGGAACTAATTCGCTACTCCGGCATCCCAGACTGACCCAAACAAACTCCATACTCCCTACGCCCAGTTCCGGAGATTTAAGTGACACTCTCACTGCAATAATTGCAATAAATTGTGTTCTTCCAGTCGTTGTTATAGTGAAAGGATATCAGGTTCCAAGAATTTTGATTATGAATCCTTATCCTTTCAAAGTTGGTATTCATAACTTTGCAAGTTTCCAAGTATTTTGATATGAATTGCGATTCCTGTGTTACCGTTCTCAGAAGGTAAATTCTGCTATTGCGTATTATTAATTATTGTTTAAAAGTCGCGCTGATTTCAAACAAAATCAATTAAATACAAGAGTTCTGTACGTACTTAGGCACATATAAAACTTATTTACATATTTTGACTTTATAATCATGATTAGTATTTTATAGGACTATCTAAAAATCTTTATTATTACTATTGAATAAACCTTAATTTTGCTTCAAATATCTTTCACCAGGTTCAGGCAACAAGGGAAAGAAAGAAGTTTCTCTAAAAATATGAAACCAAAATAAAAAACTTTTTATTAATTATTAATATTAAAATGAATTTATTATATGAACTTTTTCAAAAGTTTTTTCAAGCATTTGGAAGAAGGAAGGAAAAATTATTAAGAAGCTGATGTGCGCAAAAATACTTAAAAATAAAATAAAGTAATAAAAAACATTAGAAATAAGACCGCAAAAATCGGCGGGGGTTCTGAAGAGAACTTATTTAAGAATCCTGCAGTGGGTTGTGAAATAGCGAAAGAATTTCCTCTTTCTAATCACTTTAAGTACTTATTAATGTATATGTAGAATACTATCTCTTATTAGCAGTGAGTTCTACCATTGCACTACTCCTAAAATTGCCTATTAAACAGTAAATTTAATAAAAACATATACACAGGCTATAATATAAGCTGCATATTATTTCTGCATATAAACTTAAGTGGTAATCATACGTGGTATAAATATCCAAGAGCGGCACCTATTTAAGTAAATCGCCGTATAATACATCAGAATGGGTCTCTCGTATCTTGACGAATATGAGTTACCGATGTACCGTGAATGTACGTGAATATAGTGGCATTCCATACTGGATAGAATCTGTATTTTTCTTTGTCTACTTTGTAGTATAGAAAAGTAAATTACTGTAATTAGATTGATTGGATTGTTTAATATATTATACCAATAAAATAAACCATGACCCTTTTTGGGCACATAGTTTATTTTACTTGTATATGACATATGTATTAATATATATTATAAGATACAATAAAACAATGAATCATTTTAAAATATTGTTAAAAATCACTGCCGCAACTGAAAGGAATAATATTCAAATCATTGTAATTTAATTTTTAATTTCAAAGAAAATTTGCTTACGAAATAAATTATTTTAAATCTTTAGTAAATGTATTTCTATATTGATTATTATATCAAGCCTTAGGAGTTATAATATTTAATTATTTGAGTATTTAAGTAATGGACTTAGAACTTAATGAAAAACCTGAAATTAATATGAATTGGCTATAAGTGTTAATAAAGCAAAATTTATGAACAATGCCTTTTATTCTAAACTTGAAAATGTGAAACAATTAGTTACAAAACAAGTTTTTAAATACACTGCCCCCATTTGAAATAAAAAAAAATTATTTTAAATAAATTCATCGTTAATTACAAAAGTAATTTACGTACTAATATATATGACTGAATACTTAATCTATTAACTTATCAGGTTTATAGAAAAAAATTAGATATAACGTGAACTTGAACTGAGAAATTACTTAAGAGGTTGCTCGAAATTAAAATGAAACGGTCAGCAAAAGAGGACGATACAATCTAACAAAAAAGAGGACGATACAATCTAACAAGACTACAAAAAAAGTAAACGGAAAAATTCTTAAATTTTTCATGGAGGCATATAATTTATTTACACAATTTACGGACAATTTTACGATTAGTCACTTTTAATAACATCCAATGACATTATCGGAGTGGGAATTATTGTTTTTAAATATATACTGAAAGACATAAATACCAACTTTGGCGTAAAGATTTTAAATTCGAATCAAATTTGCTCTACATTTTAATTTTGTAGACAGCAACAAATCAAATTCTAGACACTTTTTAATTATAAATGCTTTATTTCTCATATAAAAGAACTTTTGTAGAAATGAGGAACGAAGATAAATAATTTGATGAAAATAATTTAAACTATAACATTTTACACAGTTATAAACGTAAAAGCCCGTAAATCTGGTAAAATTATATATCTTAAGAACATATTTAAAGCCTTAACTAAGTAATGAAGCAAGAAGAACCAAATTTTCAGTAAATTGAAAACAGAAAAATGTATAAAGCGTTTAAGAGTTCACTTTCATCGTTCGGAATTTTATCAAATCCATTAAGATTCTGGAGATAAAATTGAAAGATCAATTTGATATTTTTCATTCATCTGGAAATAACCAAGTTTATTCTTAAACCAAAGGAGGACGAAGAAGAGGAGAAAGACTGTAATTGGAAGAAAATTGTGTTACACTGAGCTATATTAAAAGGCCATATACGCCATTGACCAATATTAAGATTCACCACGATTTTAAAGTTCAAATAAACTATGACAAATGTATGCATGAGAAAAACAATATTTTTTAACGAACTCTTTCCTTATAGTGAAAAGAGGATCGGTTAACGTATTACACGTTACCCGATCAATCACGTGTTTTTCACTGCTATGTAATAATAGATTAGTATATTATTTATATATATATATATATATATATATATATATATATATTTATATATATATATATATATATATATGCATTAATTACAATATTATTTTGAGATATCTACAGCATGTTCACGAGTAAGTTAAGGGTTTCGACAGTGCACGCTACACCAACAACGACTTTACACGCTTTTGAATCTGATTTACTATAAAATAATCTCAGATTACGTTAGAGCAACTCGAATGAAACAGGCACGGACCCCAAACTTGGCCCCCATGTAAACTTCAACGAACTAAAAATTTTTTTATGTTTAAATGTATTTATGCACACGCCACCTGCCGAAAAAATACCGCCTAGCGAAGTTTACGTACAAGCTTACTGGCAATGATTATGCAGATTGGTCAAAATATAAAAGCACCGCGCCGTCCGAAGAGACAGGATGAGCTGTTGCCAGCGAATGACAGATGACGCTATCCAACAAGCGCCTTTGAAACACTTCGTCCGTGTCAGGATGTTGTCTGTAAGCTATTTTACAAATGCATATAATTTAGAGAAATCACCTTGATACATACTGTTAGTATCTTCCCCTTCCCCTTCCCCTTCCCCTTCCCCTTCCCCTTCCCCTTCCCCTTCCCCTTCCCCTTCCCCTTCCCCTCCCCTTCCCCTTCCCCTTCCCCTTCCCCTTCCCCTTCCCCTTCCCCTTCCCCTTCCCCTTCCCCTTCCCCTTCCCCTTCCCCTTCCCCTTCCCCTTCCCCTTCCCCTTCCCCTTCCCCTTCCCCTTCCCCTTCCCCTTCCCCTTCCCCTTCCCCTTCCCCTTCCCCTTCCCCTTCCCCTTCCCCTTCCCCTTCCCCTTCCCCTTCCCCTTCCCCTTCCCCTTCCCCTTCCCCTTCCCCTTCCCCTTCCCCTTCCCCTTCCCCTTCCCCTTCCCCTTCCCCTTCCCCTTCCCCTTCCCCTTCCCCTTCCCCTTCCCCTTCCCCTTCCCCTTCCCCTTCCCCTTCCCCTTCCCCTTCCCCTTCCCCTTCCCCTTCCCCTTCCCCTTCCCCTTCCCCTTCCCCTTCCCCTTCCCCTTCCCCTTCCCCTTCCCCTTCCCCTTCCCCTTCCCCTTCCCCTTCCCCTTCCCCTTCCCCTTCCCCTTCCCCTTCCCCTTCCCCTTCCCCTTCCCCTTCCCCTTCCCCTTCCCCTTCCCCTTCCCCTTCCCCTTCCCCTTCCCCTTCCCCTTCCCCTTCCCCTTCCCCTTCCCCTTCCCCTTCCCCTTCCCCTTCCCCTTCCCCTTCCCCTTCCCCTTTACGTTTAAAACATACTCTAGCTGCTCAGAATATAGAGCTACATTAATATTTCTCAGTCGTATTCTTGAATATGATCGAAGCTTTATGGATTGCAGCGAGAAAAGCGAGCGGGTGAAGTCATTTTGTCGAAGAGATATTCAAATTGAATAGTCAATCGTGAAAGTAGCGAACAGCATAACTTCTACGCGAGCGGTCTTTTAAGAAAAACCAGTACGTTTAATCTGATTGCAATATTGTGTACACAATGAAACTATGGAACAAGAAGCGATAGGTTCGGTTTTGAAATATTAAACTATAAATATTTATTTTATATTAAATTTAGCAAATGTATAAATTAATCTAACCTGTTCTTCTGATTTCCATAATGTCAAAATTCTCATAAGTTTAATAACATTTATTAAGAAGAAATTATTGTTATTTACTTTAATAGTAGTGGATTGGTTTGATCTATAAAAATTCAATTTATATCAATTAAGTCTAAGACGCTTCTTACAATTGATATTCATTAATTCTGTATACAAAAAGTCACGAATGATGTATATGTAATTAAATAGGAATATGTCATGAAACATTAACTAAAATTGCCGTTATACCGTTTTTGTTTTCCGAACCATAATAAATATTTCTGAATAAAAACTTTCATTGTCATAACAAATGGATAGTTTTTCAAATTCTTGAGGTCAACTTTAGCTGATATTCAGTAATATGTATCATATTCTGTCCCAGGCTTTATAAAAATAAAAAGACATAGAATTTAGGAAGATCTACTAATTAATTGCGTTTTAACAATTCTGTTTTTATGTTTTTCTAGCCTTATAGGAAACATTTATAATTCATCTTGTCCATTTGAGTATCCGTCCGTGTGTCTCAGCCCCATCGATTCCACAATTGTAAACTACGTTTACATAATTTTTCAGGTGTTTCAGGCTTTAGATAAAAATCATAATAAATATGTAACAAAAATGTATTTGTACGATTCTTAAATACACCTAGCCATTGAATATATGTGGCGTTAATGTTGTAAAAATTCATTATTACATAATTTCTATTCTCAAGTAAATGAAACTGCAAGATGTAATATATTATCTATTTTATTTAAATTATTCACATATAAAGAAATAAGGGTGAACTTTTTTTATTAAAAAAAAGTAACAGGTCAGTGTAGTTTCAGGTTTAGTGTGTCAGGTATCAGAGGTGTCAGGTGTAGTTAGAAGGGCTCTTTAAATTATATCTTGATTCCATTTCTGACTTGGATTTTTTGACCTCTTTAACTGAATGATAAGTTTCAAAACTATTTGCAGTAGGTTCCACCTACTTCTATTTCCAAACAAATCTGTGTCAAAATTGAACACTCACATGACAATCTTTGAAAAATATTTTCAAATTAAATTCTAATCAATCTTCAGTAGTTTTAGAACTGTCGATAGAAATCTACTTACTTGAGTGATTTAAACGTAAACGTAAACACGTAAACGTAAACATAAAGGGATCACACGTCATATAACATGCTTGAAATCAATAAGACACTTTACATCCTTTAAATAGTACAGGTAATCTTAGGATGATAAATAGAATTAATTTAATAACTTGTTGATAGACATAATATTTTGGCATTTGCAATCATAATTATCTAGGAAGCTTGATATATTTAAGTTCTCGCGAATATTTTAATCTTCCTACGCCAGTAAACAATTTTTACGTCATTATTTCATTCTAAGGTAGCAAGGGTACCATAAATTGTTTTCCGTTTTTTTCAATAGTCAAACATAATAACATGTGTTTCGTTCTGTTGACATATTCACTAGCTATTAATCCAATAACAAGCTGGCTATTTATCGAATACTATTTGAGAATCAATTACTCAAGAAATATATTTTTAATAATTTATTTATTAATGTAAAGGTTTAATTTAAATATTTTTTTATTGTCATTTTTAATCAAAAATTTCTTCCTCTGAACATTTTCAAGCTTTCCTATTTTATTTTTAAATTATGATTTTTGTATTGTGTATCATTGTTATTTTAATCAATTTGAATTTATAACAACATAATTTAAAAATCGATGTTTATTTTTTTTAATGTGCTTTTACAGAAAGCAATACTTAACGCAGAATAGTGTAATATTGCCAACATATTAGGATAAAGGTTTCTGTGGCATCAAATTTAAAAATTTTAGTTTTTCACATTTTGTGTAAATTTTTTTCATATATAATAAACAATGATAAACTAATTCATTTTAAAAATAACGTGGCGAGGTAGAATAAGGCCACCATTCGCCTCAGTTTTGATGATTAGTTGTGCAATCTAATGTGAACTATTAAATAGATATTCAGTACATGAATTTGAGTATATTTTATGTATTTATGTTAGAATTGTTTCTCAAAACATCATAACCATTATGTTTCATCGCCTCTTTCAATCCGCTTCCCAAAAACGAAATGGTTTTTTCTATTTCAGAGAGCAATTTTTTGTTCTGTCTTCTATATATTTGACAGCGAATTGAAATTAAGATTTTTCTTCAGCCCGATTATCGTAGTCAGATTCTTCTTCCATAATAAATATTAATCGTAAATTCGTTAGTCTAATTTGGGGGGGGGTAAAAGGTAATTGACTGGGAGATTTCTAACATTTTTACAAAAAAAAAAGTATACTATGAGTTTGCCAGTAAGTATACAGAAAATATAACGATGATTTAATTTATATAGTTAGTAAGTGTCTCACGAAATATATACATCTATGAAAGATATACTATGCAATAAATTTAAATGAAAATAATTAAAATAATTATTATATTTGTAATGAATTTAATAGAAATACTATGTGTTTATAAATATTTATAGGTCTGACATATTTACGAACCCCTCGTAATGAAATTGTATTTTTAATTAATATTTTTTCCTGTGAATAATACAATACATAATAAATAATTTCAGAAATTTTTTCTTTATTTTATTATTTTTAAAAGACGCAACAACAAATAAATCTTATTAGTTAATTTATAATGACTCCCAAAGGAATAAAATAAAGAAATTATTTTAAGTTTCAATATCTTTTAATTCCATTACATTTATTGTGAAATTTGCCAGATTTATTAAAGAGAATCTTAAGTTTTGTTTATAATATTTCAACCATTTGAATAAGTTTGATACAAATGTAATTTCTATTAAAATTATATCTAGACAAGGACTCTCAAGCATTCAATGAAAGTTTCGTTCTGTTATAAATTGTGTTCATTCCTTCGCAGAAACACTGAAAGGATATCAGGCTATAAATGTTTTCAGTACGAATCCTCATCCCTTTCAAAGTAGGTATTCATAACTTTACCAATATTTGATGTTTCCAACTGTCTCAGTAGAAATTACGATAACTATGTTGCTGCTGCTATTACGTATTATTAATTTTTTTTTTTAAGTTCACACTGCTTTAAGCAGCTAAATACGAGCAAAACTTGCATGACAAGAATACTTTATATATTTAGGCACATCGGAAAGTTTAAGTCTATAAGGATGCTTAGAATTTTTATAGGTCTATTTACAAACATTCAATATTATTTTTAAATAAACAATTCCATTACCTAGCGTCTTATTCATCGGTTTAAGGTAAAAAAAAAAGAAAAAAGTGTTTCTCTAAAGAATATGAATACAAAACTTGTTTTCATTATTATGACTACGAACGATTAATTATATGGAATTTTTTTTCACATTTATTTCACGCGTTTTAGAAAAAGACAGAAATTATAAATGTGCTTCAGTTGCAGCAGTCTTAAATTTAAATGAAAAAAAGTTTTTAAAAATATTTTCTAACTTTTTTCAAACCATTTTTTTTTAAATTAAATGTCGCGTGCTCATTTGCACGTGAGTAGGACATTTTTTGCTATTAATTCTGTATATAGATACCAAAGTAAATACTATTTATACGCAAAATATCGTTCCCAAGTTTAAATTCGACCCTGGGTTTGGTTTGATTCATTATTTCATATCTTACTTGCAAATTTGATATATATATAAATATTACAAATAACTTTTCCATTTTCCACTCAAGCTACATTGTTAATCAAAATAAAGATAATTTGAAACGCATTGCAAATTTTTTTGTTTTGAATCACAAATTATAAACTATTTTTTTTGTTTTCGTACACATTTGGAAAAAAATGTGACATGAGAGATTGATTAATAATATCATCTTAAAATTCAAATAAAATTACACAGTGTTGCAATATTTATCAAAAGCAAAAATCAAAGACTGCATGAATGAAATGGAAATTTATCAAAAAAGTTTAAAATTCTTACTAAAACCAAAAGTGTAATAATGCATAAACCAAATCGAAATACATTATAACAGAATGAAACAGTTACTAAAACCAAAAATGAAATATTACGCAAACCAAATCGAAATATTATAATAAATCACGAAACAGTTAACTAAAAGCAAATGTAAATTACTACGCAAGCCAAACCGAAATACGTCATAACAAAGTATGAAATAATTAACTAAAACCAAAGTAAAATACTGCGCAAGGCAAACCAAAGTACTTCAAAACACAACTAAAATCAAAAGTGAAATACTATGCAAATCAAACCGAAATATATCATAAAACAATATAAAACAGTTAACTTAAGGCGAAAGTGATATATTGCGCAAACGGTATGGATATTCGTCATAACGTAGTATAAACTATTTTGTAAAACCGAAGATGAAAATATTCTCAAATTACTTACAGATAATGAGAAATGCAATCAAAAGTAAATTAAAGTAACATAACTCATATTTTCTCTCATAATGTTTCAATATTTTTGTTTAATTGCATAAAAAATGGTCTCATAAATTATCTATGTATGTTACATTGTTCAACAAAGTGAAGATAATTTGAAATGCATTTCTGTGAAAGTTACGATTTTTTTTTGCTAGAAATCGCAAACTTGGAACAAATTTTTTTGTTTTCGAAAACATTTGAGAATTTTCATACAATCCCTCAATATTTTCTACTCAGTTTGATGTTCAGAATCATGTGTATAAATAAAACGCACATTTTTGTTATATCGGTATATATATATATAGATGTAACCAATAAGATGTCCATTACTTCTACACGTGCTTTTGTGGATCAAACTGAGTATATTTTAAGCGCATATTTGTAATTGTTCAGAAAATATTATTAATCGTTAAATAATCGCTTAACATTTTCTATTCAATTTGGTGCACAAAATTGTATCGGTGAATGATAGATAAGTTTTTTTATTGTGGTTCCTTTGTAACTATACAGGATAATTAAGAAACTAAAGTGACGTAAGAGGTAGATTGATAATTTTTTGATAACGATAGGGTTTTAACGATGAGGTTTTAACGATAACGATGGGTTTTTTTGGAATTCTTCGTGTACGAAACCTATAGAAGATTTATATTTATAATTTGCATCGAAAGTGTGCCTATTTTCCCTAAATATATTATACGTAAAAGTAGGGAGGAGGGAAGTTGTATCCCAGAGATATTCGATATTTTTTTCTTTTTTTTTAATTCCAAGATTAAAACAACATTCATTATTTACGCAAATATCGTATGGATTTCCACGGAGTAATTTTGGTGATAAATTAATTTCCAAAATTCTGTAATTGCTTTGTATATCCATGTAAGTTTTTTCATATAATTTTGAAGCCAAAATTAACAAAAGGAATCTCCAGTCAGTAGCTGAAAATCGATGCTTGAAAATTTATATATACACAGGTATAAAACATTAACATATCAGAGCCTGTGGCAAACAGATAGACAGACCGTGTGAATAAATTAAAATTTTCATATTGTATTGAAATATAAAAAAAGTACATTGTGGAAATAGTTATCAAAACCAAAAATTAAACATTGCTTAAACGATATGGAAATTTTTAAAAAAATATATGAAATAGTTACTAAAACCAAAAGAGAAATAGTGCACAAACCGAATGGAAATACAGCATAGCATTATTTTTAATTAAACAGTTACTAAAACTTATTTTTAATTAAACAGTTACTAAAACCAAGAGTAAAATACTATGAAAACCAAACCGAAATACGTTATAACACAATGTAAAATAATTAACTAAATCCACAAGTGATATACTGCGCAAACGGCAAGGAAATTCGTCCTAACGCAGTATAAAATATTTTGTAAAAGCGAAGATAAAATTCTGTTCAAATTACTTAGAGATAATGAGAAAGGGAATAGAAAAATTAAAGTAACATAATTTATATTTTCTTTTTTGAATATATTTGGCGTTAATTTTGTAGAAATTCATTATTCACAATTAAATGAAACTACTTGATGTAGTATTATTTCTACTATCTTTAATTTCTTTACCACGACCTAGTTTTCGTTGTATTACAACATCTTCAGGTGCTATATTAGCAAAGATTATCTTCAGGTGGGATATTAGCAAAGATCCAATCTTTGCTAATATCCCACCTGAAGATGTTGTAATACAAAGAAACTTAGGTCGTGGTAAAGAAATTAAAGATAGTAGAAATAATACTACATCACGTAGTTTCATTTAATTGTGTATTTTCTTTTTATTATGTTTCAATAATTTTTGTTTAAGTTTATAATTAAGTGGTCTCATAAATACTTACATATTTTTCGACGAAAACAAAGCATTCCCGAAATGACAAGTATTAATATACGTGTAAAAAATTACTAAATATAAAAAAATCAACGCTATGAAATAGGCTATAACTTGATGCTTTTACTGTTATAATATTGATTAATGAAGCAATAATAACAAAATCTAAACTAAACAACGACACTTAAAGTATACTGGGTAGACTTTTTTTTCTTTCGTTTTCCAAGACACTTTAATAAACTGAAAGCAATATAGCATAGACAGTTCAACTATTTTAAAATTATTGTTTTAAGCAGTACTGATTTTGGGCTTTCCATGCATTATGAAAGACCTATAAATTCTGCGAAACAGAATCGTGGAAAACAGAGGTCCGATATTTGAACCCTGGTTCATTCCCGATCGTGTAAAGTAGGTCTCGGATGTAAAGTTGCCTAGTCGTATGTATTGCTTTCTGTCCGCCAGACACGAAGAGAAAAATTGTAAAAATGGAAAGGAGAACCTCGCCTCGTTAAAGCGATTTAATAAGATATCGTCTCTACTCTATCGAAAGCTTTCTTATAGTTAAAATATGCAACATTTACTTGAAATTGTAGGTCAATGTAATGGTCAACATAGTCAAGGAAACATAAAAGGTTCGTGACCACCGAACGTCCGATTCGAAACGCATCAATTTGAATCACAAGAAACAATGAAGAAGTTATGAAAGTCTGTAGAAGTTTGTGTATTATTACTGACATAAAATGAGAATTACTGACATTAAATGTTTTCAAAAGATGAAATGTCAAATGGCTGACCAAATTATTTTATTTTGTTTTGGAAACAAGGATGATTTAAATTCTTTCTAAGAACAATGACGGGTTGGTTTAATGATTAGCAGAAATATATAAATATATAAAAAGTTAATAGAAAATATCAAAATTACAGTCCTAAAAATAGAACGTGATTTTGAAATGGACTTATTTCACAATGCTCCAGCGGGTTGTAATAACAGGGAACAGTGACAATTTTTCGTTTTATTGCACCGACTAATATTTTAAATCTCGATATCGACCTAAATAGCATGGTTCATAGACTGGAATAAAATATAAGCTAAATATGATATCCACATATAAGCTAGAGCTTTAACCATACGTGATATAAAAATTAAAGAGTAGCACCTATTTAGGTAGATCACAATAGAATACATCAGAATAGGTATCTCCTGTCATGCTGAATATAAATAATATATTTTAAATGTTTGTGCGAATAGCGATCATCAAAAGTTACACGTTGGTTGGAATTTCCATTTTTCCTTGTCTAATTTACATCTTTATATTCATTTACATCCTTTTTTCGTTTCAATTTTATTTAATGTGATTTAAATGTTTAACATATTATGCAAATAAAGTAAATCGTAACCTTTCTTGAGCTCATGTTTTATTTTACTTATATTTTAAACATATATTAAATAAATTAAACATAACTTATTTTTTAACAAAAAATAATTAGTTATTTTAAAAGTTTTAAACCACAACCCCTAAAGTGGAAGAAATAAAACTGTAATTATAATTTTTCTTTTTTCAATTTCAAAGGTAATTTGCTTATAAAATTGATTAAACCTTGATTGAATGTGTTCCAAAGTTAATTATTGTATTGAACTTTAGGAGCTAATAAACATAATTATTTAAAAAAAATGACCTAAACATACTCAAGGACTTGCAAAACCTCGTTTAAGCTAAACTTGATATTATAACAACATCAGTTAAAAAATACGTTTTTAAAATACACCGTACCATTGAAATAAATAATTTTGGAAATATGATAAATTCATCTTCAATTCCAAAAGTCAATTGCGTGCTATTAGATATGGATAATTATTGGATATTTTGATTCATTAAGGCTAAAGAGTAAATTAATTACAATTTATTCAATAATAAACCTAAAACCTACTTAATGTATCGATCGAGTGTAAAATGAAATGGTCAACAAAAAAGAAACCATACAACCTAGCAAGACTGTATCAAAAGTATATTCTAACGAGAAATGCCGTAAATGTAGACAGAGAAGAGGGCAAGGATTTATCACTTTGTACTTATTATATTTAATTTGTTTAAACAATTTACAAATATTGGTACTGGTATTAAATTTAATTAAATACCATTCAAGTGGGAATTTTTCTGTATTACTCCAATTTTATCCGTTTAAACATAATTCCTCTCTCCATTCCACCGCCAACTCAACATATGTCTTATTGCGTCATAAATATTCATAGAGTATCCAGTCGAGTATATTAAATAGGAACATAATAAAGTTGGGAGAGATAAAGTGGGTTACTGATTTGATTTAGTCAATAAAATCACATCTGCATCTTAGACTGTGAACAGGATGATGAATGTTTTTTTTTCTTTCAAATTATATTTACATTTGCATAGTCTAATTTCAGAAATACTTTCCATTGAGTTCGAATATAGATGATATTTAAAAGTTTGTTAAAAATAATAATATGGCATAAAATTTATAAAAACCGAGTAATATTTTCGTACGAGCATATCATTGTGGAAAGTTTTAACCCAATTCAACTTTAAATACTTACTTTTATTATCGCCATGAGTATTATACAATTTCGAAAAGTTACAATGCAACCAGTTAGAAGCCAAAAACCTAACTTTGGCTAAAAGAACATATCTTTTTTAAATTCGAATTTGTACACCAGCCCTCTAAAATTTCATTTTCTAGATAACAACGGCTTAAACCTTTTAATGATACATGCTTATTTTCCTACATCATTTCATCCCCCATTTCTACAAAAGCTGTTCTACTCTTATAGAAATGAGGAAAGAAAATATAAAATTAGAAGAAAATCAGTTGAATTGTAAAATCGTGCTGCCAATGAAAAAGTTCATAAAAAAATTATATAGAAATTTTACATACTAAAAATATGTTTAAAGCCTTCACCTGAGTAATGAAGTAATCGAGGCCAAAGTTTCAATTAATTGAAGACAGACAAATATACAATTGGTATTTGAGAGTTCAATTTCACCTTTCGAAATTTTATGGAATCCACTAATTTCTTTGATATGAAATTAAAAGTTAATTTAATTTTTTATTGAGTTGGAATTTGGTTATTAAGTTTATTATTAAACGACATAAGGACAAAAAGTAGGAAAAAGAACGTAATTGGAAAAAAATTGTATTACATTGAGTTGTACTAAAGGGCAACTTCGACATCGACCAATATAATGTTTCATACGAATTTTAAAATTCAAATTACATACGACTGCCACTAAGGTAGGATGAGAAAAATGATATTTTTAACTTAAAAATATCTAACAAATTTTTATTAACGAGCTTTAGTAAAAAGAAGAACTAATATGTTACCCGATAGATCACGTGCCTTCCACTTTTCTGCAATAATAGATACGTGTGTAATTCTAATATGTATTACCAAATAATTACAATATAATTTTGGGATATTTAGAGTATGTTCACAAGTAAGTTAAGGGTTGCGTCGCTGGTACACGCAACTATACCAACAATTTTGCCCGTTTCCGAATCTATTTACTACAAAATAATCAATCTCAGAAACAGGTACGAATCCCCGAACTTGGCTCGCGTGCAAACTTCAACAAATTAAACATTGCTTAATATCTAAATGTATTTAAGCTCACCGCGCCTGCCGGCAAAAGCTCAACTTAACCAAGTTTGGATGTGAGTTTAATGGCAATGATTGTATAAATTTGTCAAAATATATGAGCGCCGCGCCATCCGAGGAGGCAGAATGAGGTGCCATTGGCGAAGAATTGATAGCGCTATTCAACGACCGCCATTGAAACACTATCCATGTCATGCTATCATCTATAAGCTATTTGGCATGTTCATATAGCTTATACAGAGCATCTGGATACATAATGTCACTATTCATATTTAACTTTTTTTCGTATTAAAACATGTAAGTTGGCCAACGATTGTCTGTCTGTTTAGCTGTATGTATGTTTGTTTATAATGCGAGAGTGACTTAAGTGATTTAGATATGTTTTCTCCTGGTCAATCAGATAATTATTTTAAATGTATATTATTAGATAATTCTTTAGCAATATAAAGACAGAATCCTACACCAATAGCTAATTGAGATTAAAATTTATACCTAATTGTTTTTTTTTTAACTTTCTAACAGTTTAAAGAATCATGAGGCTGAGAATTTTATAAAACTGGTAAATGAAGGAAAAACTGAAAGTTAAGATAGACAACTGTTTCGGAATCTCATAGTCTCGGAATAACACGTAATGTCTCTCTGTATATTTACTTATGACTTAACTGTAACTTGATACATTTTTGTATATTCTTTACTATTATTGAGAATATTTATCCAGCAAGGTAAAGACCTTACCATATATAAAACATTAGTGTAGAGGCTCATATTACTTACCTACATTAATATTTGTAAGTTGTATCTTTAAACACAAATATGTAAGAAGTGTTACGTTTTGCGTGACAATGGCAGCGATAATGGTGAGAGGGAGAAACTATTTTGTCATAGATGTTCAAATTGTCATAAATGCCAATCGTGAAAGTTATGAACATCTCAATTTCCAGGCGAGCGGTGTTGTATGAAAAATTGTATCTTTAAACACAAATATGTAAGAAGTGTTACGTTGTATCCTTAAACACAAGTATGTAAGAAATGTTACGTTTTGCGTGACAAAGGCAGCGACAATGGTGAGAGGGAGAAACTATTTTGTCATAAATGTTCAAATTCAATCGCCAATCGTGAAAGTCATGAACATCACAATTTCCAGGGGAGCCGTGTTGTATGAAACATTAACATACAAAATATGTTTATCTTATCATATTTGTACGTATACAACATTAATAGTAAACATATTTTATTATAATCGACTGATTTACGTTACATAGCTTATTTACATCTACTTCCACTTTTAGGTCTTAAAATGTAAATATTGACTTCAACTTGACAAATAAGGTAAAGGTAATTAAGATAATTAGTTCAAGTCCTTCATTGTGAAGAAATTATGTTATTTACTTTGATAAAGTCGATTAGTATAATCCGTAAAACTTTAATTTAGATTAAATATTCCAAAAAAATTAATTTAAATAATTAATTATATCTTTATTACTACTGTACACAGAAAAAATCATCAAAAATATCAATTCAGCCAAATGTGTATATACTATGAGATATTAATTTAAATGGTATTTCTCATGCTTTGGTTTTCCGCAAAAAAAATATTACTCAATAAAAATGTTAATCATAAAAACGAATAGATCTAGCTTCAAATTCTTGCTTACAGGAATAACAAGCAACAACAGATAATATCATTCAAATGATCTTATATTTGTCATTTCAATCGTATTCCACTAAATATTCCCTCAAGACCATTTTTATTATTCCAAAGAAAAAGAGCTATATAAATATGCGTCCACCCACCCTCGGTACATTTTCTCCTCATTTGTTCTAATTGCATGACCATCCGATAAATTGCGCATTTTCCCCCTCGATTTCATCCCTATTCGACACGTGTCTTTTATTGCGTTATAAATATTCATGGAGTACACAGTCAAGTATATTAAATAGTAAGACAATAAAGTTGAGAACGATAAAGTGGGTTAATGTTTGACTTGGTAAATAAAATCACTGCTATGTCTTGGAATGTGAACAGGATGATAAAATTCGTGGATGTCATTTATATTACTGGCAATTATAATACAATTTGAGAAGTAGTTTCCGGCGGGCTTTAATGTTGTTGAAATTCAGTAGTATGCATCATATCCTGGCGTAGCTTTAACAATAAAAATATGGAATTGAATTAACAAAAATCGATTATCGTATTTATATACAACAATATCATTTACTAGAATTTTAAGCAAATCCAACCTTAAATAGTAACTCTTAACCTAAGAAGTTTGCTTTTAGGAAAAAAATATGAAGTCAAATATTTTTGAAGTATAAAAGGGTTATTAATATTTATGAGATCTATCCTTGAAAGCTAATAGGTACGAAGCTTTACGGAAAAGAATATTTGGGTAAAAATGTCAAAATAATGGTTAACTAAACCGTTAACCATTATTTATATATTATTTATAAATATTATATACATATATATATATATATATATATATATATATATATATACATATCCAAATACATATATGTCAATTAGGTTGGCTAGTAAGTTTTCACCCACAACTTCGGGACTTTTCTAGAAAGATTCTCAAAACTTCTAGAAAGTTTTACTGTAGGGTATAAATAGGTCAAAGTGCAGTCAGTTTACAACATTCAGCGCTGAAGCTTTAAGTGAATTACATAAAAGATAACCGTTTTAAATCGACACCAAATACGGATTATATTAATTTACGAATTTCGTCCGGTTCACGATGCAAAGACTGCTGCAAATAATATATGTCATGTGATGGGCGAGTCCACGGTGTCTTACGCGATAACAAAGATTTGGTTCAGAAAGTTCACGAATAAGGACTACGATTTTGTGGATGAATCTCGTAACGGACGTCCTTTTGAATAGGACCCTCAATGATTACGGCGCCTAATTGAGGAGGGTCCTTGACTGACGACACGTCAACTGGCAATGAGCTAGACTGCTATCATGGCACCATAGAAACACATTTGTACGAATTGGAAAAAGTTTAAAAATACAGTGTTTAAATATCCCACGAGTTGTCATCATATCACCTTACGTGCAGAGTTGTTATTTGTCAACAGTTATTGACATTGAAACATAACTTCGACTGGCTGAATCAGTTAGTAACTGACGATGAGAAGTGGGTTACATACTTCAACTATGCACACTATCCAGACACACTACACACTATCCAGACTGATCTACAATTAATGCAGATATTTTCTGTGAAAAATTGCGACCGATTAGTTAAAAAATTCAGTAGTGGACAGGATCGAGTTTATTTTCTACATGAAAATGATAGATCACATGGTGCAAAACGTACCCGTGATAAGTTAAAGGAACTTGGTTGGGTTCTACTCACTCATCCACCATGTTCGCCGAACATTGTGCCCTCTGATTACCTTTTATTCACAGCTCTAAATAACCATTTACGTGAAAAAAATTGGGAGTAAAAGAAGATCTCCAAAATTTTCTCTTGATCTTGGTGATTCTGTTATAACGATTTTCTTTTTAGACTTTCGTGGTCGTCTTGTCTATTTAAGTGTCCGTCGGTTTGTCACAACCTCAACGTTTCTACACTTTAGTAATCCAGAAAACCGCAAGTAATGGAAGAAACTGCTCCTAGAGTTACATTTGCGGGGCTTATATATTTTTTTATACCTAATTCTCGAGTAAACTATTCAGCAGGTGCCAATGGAAATATTGATGACATGTTATTCGTGTTTCGAGGAAGCTCTAAAATTTATTTGAAGCAACCCATTTAGATATGGTTTAAAAATGAATTATCTTGCAGATTCTAAGATGCGTTGTGTAATAAACTCATATCTGTAAAGCTTGCATAAAAACAGCAAGAATCAAACATTGTTACAGAGGATAAGAAAAGTGATGTATCTGTTCAAGTTTGGTAACATTTATCTCGCTCCTTTTCCAATTTCAATCACAACATCAGGACCGAAAAATTATTTCAGCTTCTTATCATGATGTGATCTAAAACTCATTAGCGTCCAAACTAGGAAGAAAAATAAAAGCAAAATTCCAACGATTACTTATTATTAAGGATAAAGAAGTTCGATCATTACTGTTGGAATTAACTAGAAACTTGATTATTTTAATTTATGTAAAACAAAAGGAATAAAACTATTATTGTTTTTTTCCTATTCATCATTATTAAGAAATAATAATGAATTATTTTATTTTATTATTTAAATTAAATTTCTTTATTACAGTATATAAAAATTATTTTGGTAAATTACATTTGTTGTTTTTTTTTTCATTATAGTATTAAAAATTTCAAACACGTTAGAGTGGTATTTTTAAAAATAATTTATTTCCCGAATTAATTTTTTGCATTACATTTTGCTGGGCACTTCACAAGCTTTCGTAAATATTAGGTCAACGTATTAGTGACACAAAGCGAATATTTTGGTAATTGCCAAGAAATGGACGAAGTTACTAAGAAGCCTAACATAATACTTCACTCTAACGACAAAAACCATTACGTCAATTTTGGCGACCAAATGTGTTCAGTATTTTCAAGTTGTCATACGACGCATCGTTGGTCAGGGCACATTTTGTACAGACTGCTAGGCTATAATTAAATGTATTAGCCTATAATCATTAAAACAAAAGCAATGCTGATTACAGCGGTATTTTTAAAAAGTCTTTTTCATTCTATTTTAAGCGCTTTTTTATTATAGTATCTTTTATTTTATTATTTAAATTAAATTTCTTTATTACAGTATATAAAAATTATTTTGTTAAATTACATTTGTTTTTTTTTTCATTATAGTATTAAAAATTTCAAACACGTTAGAGTGGCATTTTTAAAAATAATTTGTTTTCCGAATTAATTTTTTTTATTACATTTTGCTAGGCACTTCACAAGCTTTCGAAAATATTAAGTCAACGTATTAGTGACACAAAGCGAATATTTTGGTTATTGCCATTTAACACTGCTCCATTACCATTACTCGATAAATAAAATCACTTTAAACTTCAAGGTGAATCTTGAATCACCCAAAGATTATTTACATAAGTTTTAATGAGAATAATGTAATAATTTTGATTGAAAACTCAAGTATATTGACCTGATCTAGGTAACACTGAAATTTTTATTCTGGTGACATATTCTATTTATATTTTGTAGAAATTTTCTATTCTACTGTTCTATATTTTACCTATTAGCAGACATATATCAAAATGCTTTTCTTTAAAATAAAAATTAATTAACAAATGCAGTTGATATCTAATAATTAAAAGAATGTTAAATCTCGCTTACAAAAAAATACTTTATACGTCATAGTGACAGTTCAGTTCCAAGCATAACGTGCAACTGGTGTCAGTGTATTCTATAGTAATATGATCAAGTGGCACCGTAATTGTCTTAAAAACCTTATTCTTTGATAAGTGCGTGAATATCCATAATAAACGGTGGATATCGTTATGATTTATGAGCTAAAGAATGATATGTGACAAATGTAATATTCATTTGTATAGTCCACACCACCAGTTATGGAGTATATATATATATATATATATATATATATATATATTTATATATATATATATATATATAAAACATATATACACACACAGCCTATATATATATATATATAT
The DNA here is from genome assembly GCA_039881145.1 of Druceiella hillmani. Classification (NCBI taxonomy): domain Eukaryota; kingdom Metazoa; phylum Arthropoda; class Insecta; order Lepidoptera; family Hepialidae; genus Druceiella; species Druceiella hillmani. The sequence goes on from JAYKKI010000131.1 coordinate 3,744,336, forward strand.
ATATATATATATATGTGTGTGTGTGTGTATGTGTGTGTGTGTGTGTGTGTGTGCGTAAACTTCCTCAGTGCAGCCTCAATAGCCAATATTTAATACAGGGTTTACATATTTAGGACTTTCGAAATATTTAAATTACTTAAAAGATTACACATCATTCGGATATCAAATAACATTGCTGTCAACCAATAATAAACTTTTTTAATCAAAATATAAATTTTGGTAAAGTGTTGTAGTTATAATTTTAGTAAAATGTGTTATTAATGTTTTCGTAATAAAATTTCGTCGACATTTACTAATAAGGACTTTACATAAATTAATAAATATTTTACTTTTGGATATCTTACATTTCATTTCGAAGTTGTTTTTAAATAATTTATTTTTATTCATTTTTTAAATATGTTGGCTCTTAGTCAACTGAAGAAACGATGCATTAATTGAAAACGTTTCAGAAATTGGACTTAGTTACTCAGATCTTATCGAGTATATATTAATATATAGTCAATAATAGTCTAATCTGATATGATTAGACTATTATAGACTATATATTAATATTATGTGCAGTGTGAAACAAAGAACCGTTAAACTTTTCTCAAAACTTTGCTAACTCTGCATACTTAAACTCAATCGTCATCGCTACTAATTGATTTTAACAGAAAAATGTGTGTGTTTGGGGAAATTCGATTGAAAATATTTTGTCAACAAAGAATCCTAGAAATGGGTCAAATAATATATAGTTATTTACTGTTACTAAAATTATTTCGAATAAAATTTAGAGGTACCGTAATTTGCATAAAATGTATATCATTGAAACTATTTTTACGTCATTCGAATAAAACTGTTCAACGACAGCAACCATTTTTCACAAGCCACATAAACGTTTTAAAATTTCATAGCAACAGAAAAGCTGTAACATAAGTTGCAAAATTCTATTCTAAAGCATTAAGAAATGAAAATATTTACTACTGCAAAATTGTATTTAACGTTTTACCCAAATCGCCGCTGGAAATTTATTTAACAAGTCTAAAAAGATCCAATAGAAGAAACAAATGAAAGAACAAAATAACAATATACAAAGGCTAATTTTTGTTTAGGCCACGGGTCCAGATTCTTCCACCACTGTTTTTACTAAATAAATTTGTCTTTTAGTCAACGTTCTTTACATAACGCTAACATAATTTAATTTTTAAATTTATCGATTATGTGAATAAAACTTTGTCTTAATTCCGTTTAGGGGTGGAAAATGGAATGAAAGTTAGAGAAAGTTTTATTAGATATACAGTGTTTGGAATGATTCCACAATTATAGTAGTTATAACAGACAATTATTGAAAAACAAGTACTTACCTATTCTTTATTTAATATATAGCAATTATGTTTAGTTTCAACGTTAAGTGTTGAAAATGATTGTTTTGGAATATATTGTACCAGGATTATATTAAAGAGAAGTCAATTATGTCTTGTTACTAAATGTAAAAAGTTAAGAAAAAACAGAGGACATCTTTATAACGTGGCAGATATTAATTCCTCTGCGTCAGCCAAAACTCACCTGTACCCGCTTTAGAGAATGGGCTATACCAATAAATATGTTTATATATAGAGCAAAGTAATCATAACTTGTCCATACTCCAGTGTGACTAAATCACGCATGCTAGCTTTCTAAGTATAAATGCGTACGAATTGAGCTTATAAAAGCTAAAAGTTTCATATCCTTATTTCATTATTAATTTCATATGGAAATAAGTGATTATTAATTTTTTTAAATATCTAAAACAATGAATGCGTAGCTTTAAAGTTTGAAGGCAGGTTTCCCCGTTGCAATTTGTTGCCCTCAATATGATTGTCTGGAGCTTTTACGGAAAGTTTGTTTTCCTTTCTGTAAAATTCGTAATTTCTTTTGTTATTTTTATGGGTTTCTGCTCAAAAAATGAAAAGGTATCGATGCGATTTATGAGTTACAAACTTTCATCTTGCTTAAAAAATTAAAATATTTTTCAGACAGATCTTTATAAAATCTTTAAGAAAAGCTTTATACCCGTATTTAATTACGAGAGAAAGTTAAAGTTATTATTAAATGAAGTTAGTTTTGTATTAAAATTTGTTCAGTTGGAAACGCGTTAGCGAGATCTTTTTTAACTGGCTGTCGAAACTTGGAGGAAGAGTGTTTATTTAATAACTTTCTTATTTCTTATAAATTGAAGGATCATTTTGCATAATTGCTTCCAACAAAGTTTAGTTAACTTATTCATAAAAAAATTAATTGTTAAGAGCTGATATTTTTATTGGTACGGTGTCAATAAAAATGTGTGATATTGACTTTTTTTTCAAATTACTACAGTTACTTAAGGGGATTTCGTCTTTCATTGTATTAGGATTCTCTCTTTCATACAACTCAAAAAATTAATTTTTACATATTTCTCGAATAGTTTTTAAAATTAATTTCGCTGAAAAAATACCTTAAATATTATTATTATTTTATCATTTTTATCAATGGCTTTGTAAAATTCGTTTCAAATAATCCTATTATTGGGCAAAACCACTTCCATGTTTTGCAATTTTTTCACTGCCAGTTGGTTTATTTTGCATCTTGAATACATATAGTCTTTATGATATATCACGTGACCTACCTGCTGCCATTTACTAATAATATTTTCCAAGTATATCTCCATTTTACGTTAAATGACTTTTTGACTGCTTTGACATATTTTTGTATAAACATCAGAGTTATGCATCTATTGCATACATTACCCACAAATTTTCCAGATATTAACTTATTTTGTTTATATTTCTATTCCTAGTGTTATTTTTCGGCATTTGAAAGAAAATGGTTCAGCGTGAAGAATGTGGGCTACATTTATCGCGCTAAACCATTTTCTTTGATTCTTTTGTACTTACGTGCCTTTGTATTGTCTTATTTTATGTTTGAGTCTTTATATGTCAGTTCAAAATCTTCTCTCTAATTAGACGTAAACTCAATAACACTACATCTAAACTAATTTAGTTAGTATCTAATCATCAATTTCTTCTTTATTAAATTTTTGGAAATCTTTTTAGTTAAAAAAAGATACTTTTTTTAATTTCAGATAACCTCCAAAGAAAAAACCATATCTCTTAGATCATATCTTTAAGATCACTGACGAATCCATCTGCCCATCTGTCATAGTTATTTTTCTCAAAATGCGCTGGATATTGAAACTAGAAATTGGTTATAATAAAATATATTTATCGGTAGAAAGCGCCACTAAAGCAAAGCGCCAGTTCACACTAATTATTATTCGGGTGGATATTTCAGGAAAAAACTTTTTCATTATATTATAGATATTATGCAATATTTAATGAGTCTAGAACTTTATATTTGTAATAATTTTTGAAAAGTAAACTGATTTAACTTCAAATTATATATAAAACTTTCCAAGAACGAGCCAGATTCGGGTTTCGTTACTTTTTGAAGTTATATTATTTTAATTTTTGATTTAATGATATCGACAGGTTACTAAAATATCCTTCTAACTAACAGTCCTTTAAAATGCCACAAAATTTGCCTTTTTCAGACTTATATTTTTACCTATATCTAAAGCGCCATTATCTTATACGCAGTTATGTGACATTTCCAATTTCCAATATAAACAATAAATGCTATGAAGCTACAATATATATATATATATATATATATATATATATATATATATATATATATATGTATATATATACATGTAAATATACAAAGTCATCTCAAATAAGTAAAAAAAATAAATGAAAAGAAAGTTTTTATTTATCCTTAATATCGTAATTACGATCGCTTAGTGGCGTGACAGAAACCCTTTACCAAAAATTATAATTTCCACACATTTCTTGTGAGTTGAGAAGACTTATGTCCAAGGATTATAAAATTTTCTTGGGAGAAAAGAAGAATTTTTATGAGTCAAGATCGTTCACAGTATAGCATCATCTTTTGTTCTTGAATGACTTTTTGATCATCGATGACATAAATTAAATAAGTTACCATTTATAATTTATATCATTTTTGCTGCCAGTCCTCAAAGAAAATCGAATAAAATACGAATAATAGATGAGTTATAGCGGTATTACTTGATACTTAAATAATGTGCTCAATAATTTTAAAATTGAATTTTTTGAGCATCAAATTTTAAGAGTTTCAAGTTAAAATTTTGAAATTTTGAAGTTCTTTTTTGTTTATCCTTTTATAAATCGTCTCACGGTTTATCTTGGTGCGAAAATTTAATCAGTGTTTTTTATATATCAATCTAGATTTAAATAGAAAATTCATTTCTACTATTTACGTTAGGTCTTGTGATTAATAAAATATGGTGTTTCTAAAACGTTGTTTAAGTAAAATTAATTTACTCTCTACTGCCTGTACCACTGCAGATAACTACTGCGCATAAAAGGTATATTAAGACATTATTATTAACTTTATGTATAGTACATATGGTAACATTAAGGTATATTATTACATCATAAGTTGAAGGATGGGGAAAACTCCATATTTCGAGTAGATTTCGCATACGCATTTATCAAGACAATTTTAAGTGTACATACATATTTATTTACGGTGTACATTTTATATTTACATTAGTACATAACTATTAATAATCCTTCCAGAATGAGAAAAATGTGAAGTACAAGGAAATATTTTGAACCGATAATTACTCTGTACATATTTTTTGCACGCACAGCAATATTATCAATGTTTGAAAATATTTCAGAGAGCATTTTTGTCAAATATATACATTATGTATCTATATATTCATATAGATATAACATTATTCTTCAGATGTTATGCGCTTAGTAATGGAAAAATTTTGGCATATTCTTTGTTACATAATCCAATTCAATTAGATTGTGTAACAAGAAATAAGCACAAAGAACACGAACGGATTTTTTTTGTTTCATAAATAACGCGCAGAATTTTCTATCTTTGATTATTGTAAATTAATGATTCAGCTTTCATTGAGGAAGAGGCGTGTTTTAAATTACCACAACTGAAAAACATATATCAAAATACATAAATCAAAAAAAGGGTCTCAGCTAAAAATAATTTTTGTCCATAATAAATACTAACGCCTCTAGATTAAGATAGAATTTTGAGCAGAAATACTTTTTATCACATTTAGCTATTTAAAGTCTTTTATGAAATTTTATCATTCGACATTTAAATTATTTTAAAAGATTCGTTCAATATCTGTAAAACTTATTTAATTACGTCTAAGGTTTCTGCTTAAATTTCGTGAAGTAGACTGAAAATATTGAAGGAATTTTAATTCAGGTCTGGAGTTGTAAGAGCGTACGTTTTTCGATTTTACACCATAGTGATACTAATGAGAGGAATCTTTATGGTATGTATACCTTTATCAGTTTTAGTTAAGCTTTTTTTCATATTTTTAAAATAACCTTAAAAAACTTGGCGTAGCAAAGATCTATCGATATCATACAAATTGAATCGCTTATATCAAAAATGTGTCGACATCCGCATATTGAACATGTTAAATAAAGTGACATGATTACTAAGTTAATATGATATAAAGTATATAACATTTATTTGTCTACTTCTATATTTGAAATAATTGTATTCATAGGAACTAGCAGCACTATAATGTAGTCGAAAATATATTTAGCGCATATAGTTTAATCATACACATGCTGACATTTTAGGCCAAAATATGAAAGCTTTAGTTTATAAGCTCGTAAATACACAGAATTTTTAGCACAAATTACAGCATGACAAATATACATTCTGATGTGGATTTTATCAAAATTTCACACGACGAATAAAGCTTCTTTTGGGTTATATACTAGTAAATACTACGCCTCTTATATGAAGTAGTGCCATTAAAAATTGGTTTGTGTGAGAAAATTTGTAGCTGAAGAAAATATACAGTCATATCAAATGTTAACATGAAATGTGTTAGTCATATCAAGGATGATCAAGTGATAAAAAAATTAAGAGCTTTTATTAGAAGTACAATGTACGTATATACTTACGTGTAGTGAAATAATATAAAAGTTGGTGCAGTAAACCAGTTCCACTAACAAAAAATTCTCTGAAATATATCTTTGATGCAAATATGTATGTTTTATCGTGACCTCAATTTAATTATTGAATTTAGTTTCCTCTCAACAAAGAAAATTTAATGTGAATTGAAATTACTTTATTACGTCCTATGTAAAAGTCGTCCATTTTTCTTTATTTACCATGGCGTAATAAATGGTGTCATCCTTTATTTTTCTGAAAATTAGATTTGTGTATTGATTAATAGAATAGTTAATGCCAAATGGAACATTTTCTCTTTCAACCAAAAATCTCACTAAGTTCTTAAATTTCCTAACTTTTTTATATCGAATTACCTTAAAATAGTTTTAAAGCGCTCCGTCCGGAATACATATTGGAAAATAATTTTGTTAAAAATTTTATGAAATCTACGAATATTTTTGTCTATTTTTCAAATACGCATATTTATGTTATCAATATGTTATAATTACCTGAGTATTGATATTAAATTAATGATGTCAGTTTTATCAATCCGACATAAAATGATATCTCCTCGCGGTAGATTAATTCTTAATCCTAACGTGTTTTGTTAAAAACAATTCTAAAATTTTACCCCTCAATGTAATTGTTTCGGGTGCATTGAATGTAGGGAGGACTCGGAAAAACTTATTAAGTTTTTTTGTTGGTATTTTAAATCGTTAAATATATGGAGTTAATACAATAATAAAATTTGCAAATAATGAGACGTTAAATAATAGGAAAATGGATCAAAAAGTTCGCAAAATGTTGGAAATGGTGAAGGTTTGGGCATTGTTTATTTACATAGTTGCTAATGAAAAACTCATTATGAAAATATATACTTAGCTTCACCTTTATTGTGTCATTAAACTCTTAAATATCGCCGATCAAGGAATTCGTTCAGGAGAAAATCATCGGCAATGAAAAAAATCCTATTTCGAATTGTCATCAAGTTCCTAACAAGGCAAGGAAATACATCAATAGTCATATTAAAAGAGATGTCATCTATTTAAGAGGACTCTTTCCTTAGTAAGACTGTGATTTACAAATGGCATAATCGCTTTCAATAAAGCAGAGATTGAATCGAAAACGACCCACTCTCAGAACCCCCCGGACATTGTAAAAATTTGAAAAACTTTTATTGGAAGATACCCGAGTAAAGAAGAAGTAGTTGGGAGAAATAGTTGAAGTATTTTCTGCCCTCATTTTGAATATTCGTCGTGAACTTCTTGGCATGCCTAAAGTTAACTCAAAATGGATGCCTAAAATTTTGACGCTACCCCAAAAGCAACAATGTGTTGATTGTATTTGAATCTCTGTAGCGAGGATAAGAATAAAATTTGAGCTGAATTGGTACGGATGACGAAACTTGGGTTCATCTTTATGAGGCATGCTGGGGCGCATGCAGTGAAATGAAAAAGTGTACATCACCCCCTAAATAACACAAGCTATAGCAATCGGCCGTAAAAATAGTTTTTTCTAGAACACAGAAAGTATTCTGTTAATTGACCTTAAATATAAAAGTATTCCTGTGACAGAAGAGTACTATGTAGATTTGGATATGTAGGTGCCGATCAAATAAGTTTTCATGGTAGAAATACAAGGGAAATTAACGAAAGGCGTTCTGCTTTTGCACAATTAATCTGTTCGCAAGGACCATGTTGCTATGTGTCGTCCTTCACAAATGCGGCTTTCAAATATTGCAACACTCACCTTAGAATCCTAAGTTGGCCTCGGCCATTATTATTTGTTTTTAAAAATGGAAAAGGAATTTCAAGGAAAAAATTTCAGCCCTTTTGAAAAAGTCAAAACCCAGATTATTTTCAAGGTAAAGGGAAAACATTTTTTGAGGGTATAAATCAATTAATCGGCAAATCTGAGCAATGTGTCAGAGTTAAGGGAGAATATATGGGAAAGAAAAAATTGCATCTCGTTTTTTGGCTTTCTTTCCACCCCATTCCAAAAATTTTTTTGCATTCGATTGTTGCTGAACATTTTCATATTTTTAAAAATAAAAATAATGTGATTTTATTCGTAATGACTGTCAATAAAATAATTTATTGAATCGATTAAATAACTGAAAAAGCTTATAAATGTTCGCCATAATCAAAATAATTATTTATAATTTAATTTCAAAAATAACAAATTATATTTAAACTCCCTATAATCTTTGATTATATTTTGTCCCTGCTATTTTCTTGCTTTTTATAATTCAAAAACAACTAACCGTAGCAATTATATGTAATTACGCTACTGCGTAATTTCCGTAATTACACATTATTTTATACTTCTATTTAATTTCTAACATCCCATATTTCCATCCAGACATAGTCATTCATTTACGGTAAAGAAATAAAATATTGTGATCGTAGCTTTAAGTGGAATTACGTATACATTACTTTTTTCTTGACATAAAGTTTATTATGTGGAATCGATATTACATAAAGTGTTTTTTAATATTCTCTCTACTTAAAGCATGTTTGCAAGAATTTAAAATAATGTTTGTCGACAAAGTTTATAAGTTCGTCAGAAAGGAATAAAATTCTATAAAATGGTATTTTATGAGACGAGTGTAGATAAAGAAAGCGTAATTTAAAAAATTAATAAGTATTAACGTTTGAATAAAATATTCAGCGCATGTTTATTAGAACCTACAAAAAGTTGCTACATATTTATTACTGCTTTTTCGAGCAAAAAAAATGTTTCTACATTTCTAGTACATTCATTTATTTTATTTTGAGTAAATTGAAATGCAATTTTCCACAATAGAAAATCTATGGTGCAAAGTGTAAAGGCAACTACCTATACTGTAAAGGCAACTACCCACCATTTTATCATTGATATTCCAAGATGGGTGCATTTTTATTAGTAATTCTGTTTCACTTTACTTATGAAAATTTCCTAATTTTTCGATCGATCTTTATAATATATATCAGCCTGTTTTCCACAGAGGGCAGTAGTAAAAAGCGCACTGAATCGATCTTTGAAACGTTAAAGCGAGCGTTCATGACTGGAAGAAAATAAGGAAATTCAATTATCTTGATATGTTCCCCAGGTCATATAAACTGGCAAACACTTGAATTCAATTAAATATTGAAATAAAATTTCATTATTGAAATTGGATGCTGGAAAAATTGTACCACACTTGTTCACATAATATGGCGCATGTATAATGTGGTTTAGTCATGAGTCTACCAGTGAGTTAGCACTCTTTTTTAAATCCCCGTCTAGTATCCTCTCTCTTAGAAAACTAAAAATATAGAAAAAGTTTTACCCATGGCTCAAATATAAAAATATAAAATCGTTCACCACTTTCACAGACATAACTATTTTTCTTTTTTCCCTCACACTTATAGAAACTAAAATAAAATAGTACAATATAAAATTTAAAAAAAATATAAAATAGTTCAAATATAAAGTTTAAAAAAAAATAATTTCTCTTCCTTCTCTTTTTTAACTTTTATTTATTTTTTGGCTTTGTTCACTTCACATAAAGTGTGGAACATTTTAATTTCTTTTCTGTTTTCTCTATGCTTATAAAACTAGAAACCAAGAAACATTTTCAAGAATAGAACAAATATAAAATTGAATATATTTGGCGTTAATTTTGTAGAAATTCATTATTCTCATCATTATTATATATATATTTTTCATTATTATATATGATATTTTAGAAAGAATGAAACTGTTCATTACGTTTCTATTCATTTTTTTGTATTTTCAATTCAGTCTCACTTCTTCCACACATTTTAGTTTCCTTTTATTTTCCCTCATAATTTTAAAATTTGCTAACTAAAAACACTTTTAACAACGATTTAAACATATTTAAAACAAATCAAACTTATCATTTTCTTGTTTTTTTAATTTAATATATTTTTTTGTTCTTTCAAATTCTCCCAGATATTCTAATCTTCTTCTCTATTCCTTTACACTTATAAAATGTCTAACCGAAAAACATTTTCAATAATTGTTCCAGCATAATATTTTAGAAAAATTTAAACTTCTCATTTTCGTCCTTTTTAATTTTACTTTGAATGTAAAAGTTAAGAAGAAAATAAGATGATTCATCCTATTCTAATATGTTTTATTTAACCATTATTGAAAGTGTTTTATCGCTATTAGCTTGATAAGAGTCGAGGAAAATGGAATAAAATTAAAACGTATGTAAGAATTGAAAGAGCCAAAAAAATATATAAAAATTGAAAATGAAGCAAATTCTCCCTTTTTTAATTTTTAATTTTTACAATTTTTTTATATCTTTATTACTACTTTCATACATTTTATTTTTCTTCAATTTTCTCTCCCACTTATATAATTAATGACTGGCTCAAATATAATAGCTTGAAAAAGAAACTATAAACTTCCCATCTTTTCTTTTTATATTTTTTTTTTTGGTACGGTTCATTTCTTCTATTTGTATAGACTTACGAGATTTACCTGAGTCAAGCAATTGAACATAAGTCTCCTTATTTTTAATATCTTATTTTTTTTCAATAGAATGCTTATTTTTATTTTAAATTATTTCCGACCTTAAAATATTATTGCACATTTGTATAATATTTTTGTTGCTTTTGCAGCAACGCCAGAATTCTAAACATCCATTTAGAGATGACTTTTGGCAACCCTTTGAAAAGGGTTGTAAAAGGTACTAAACCATTTTCTCTAACTGCTCATTCTTTAACCTGGTATCTTTTGATACAAATTTTTCAATTTCTTCAAATATGTCCAAGGTGGCGGCTTCGATCAACCGTCCTGAGTGCTGGTCGTCTTCAATTGAATCTCTATATTGTTTGAAGAGCCTTCCATTAGCGACTACGCGAGTAAGCAACTCCCAACCCTCACCATTCCTTGAATTCCGCAAATTTTTGGCTCATTCTCGCATTCTTTCGTGTTACTAATTGCAAATTTTATTACTATAACTAATCCCAAATATTAAATAATGAAGAATACGGAGCAAAAAACTTGAAAATATCAATAACATTTTCCTAAAACAACGCGATATTCATTGCATCCGATACAATTTGACTCAGATGTGAAATTTATCAACAGTATTTAACCGAAGACATTATAATAAAAAATAACCTACCTGACCTATTTCAAGGAAAAACAATTGTATATTGAGGTAATGAAAGTGACATGACCAATATAATAAATATAAATATATGTATATATATATGTATATATATATATATATACATATATATATATATATATATATATATGTATATTTATATATTCAAGTCGTTAAGTGACAAAAAATTTGAAAAGTTGTATTTACAAAAACATCATTTCCTTTTATAAAATTTCGCAATATTTTTTCAGATACATATTCTCATATGTAGTGCTGCAAACTTATTTTGAGATAATTCGATATTAACAAGTTATAAGACTGTAATACTTATTGAGGTTTTTGGTTGCACAAACAACATATATTTTATTTCACTCTAAATATTCTGGGATTCAATACACACTTTAAATTTTCCAAAAAATGACACCAGGCTTAGTAAAGAAAATGCCCGAATTTTACAAAGGGACTTAATAAATAATTTAAGTGGGTAATAAAATGTGTTCATTTGAAAGTAAAACTAAATTAAAAATCTAAATTGGGATTACAATGAAACGTGAATTATTATTTCATAGACAAATGTCAAAGAATTTTTGATTTTTTATCGCAGAATTATTTTACTACACCAAGTTTTATAATATTTTACTACACATACGTACATTGCATTTCTTTTGAACTATTTACAATATTAATAATGTTTTTCACCAGGTACTAATATTAACTAATACATCCTTCACAGACTTTAATTTCTAAGATCATTAATTTCTCAAAAGTTGGGATTACAATGAAACGTGAATTATTATTTCATAGACAAATGTCAAAGAATTTTTGATTTTTTGATCGCAGAATTATTTTACTACACCAAGTTTTATAATATTTTACTACACATACGTACATACGTACATTGCATTTCTTTTGAACTATTTACAATATTAATAATGTTTTTCACCAGGTACTAATATTAACTAATACACCCTTCACAGACGTTAATTTCTAAGTTCGTTAATTTCTCAAAAGTTACGAGGTTTGGAATTATTGGTACAGTTTTCCGGTTAACCTTACGTTAACTTATCCGTTTCAGAGATTCGGCAGAGGAAAGGAAATATTTTTGTAGAAATTTTCAGCAAAATCTAAAAAAACTAACCTGTGTAAAATTTTAAGTAATAAGTCCTAAGTAATCCTCATATTTTTTTCTCTCCATAAATAATCCACGTAAAATATAAGGTATGTCTAACAGACGTCATATGAAAGTTCCTTCAGCTATAAATTTTACAACACAACCAAGTTTGAATGGCACTGTTTCATACAAGAAACGTAGTATCTATTTAATAAAAGACGCAAAAGAAACTTTATTGATCGTGTGAAATTTTGATTAATGCCACATCAGAATATACACCTGTCATGTTGTCATGTGTGTTAGGAATTCTGCGTATTTATGAGCTTAAAAAGTAAAGCTTTTTTAGCTGAAAATATCAGGATGCATATTAAATGACGGATGCGTTGAATCTATTTTCGAATGTATTTATAATGCTATTCGTTACTAACAAGCTAATAATTTTCAGTGTTTCAGTAGAAAAATAAATAGGTTAACTGTTCTTCACTTTATGCTACATTATCAAAATAATTATTTTATTTATTTTAACGTATTCAGTGTATGGAAACTCTCATATTATCGATATATATATGTATCGGGCTTAATTTTGATATCGATAGATTGTCGACATACCAGATCTGTTAGGAATATTTTGATTACTTGGTAACATACCATGTTTAATTAAACCTGTAAGAAGAATATTTCATTAATATAAAATATTTAAATATCTCAATTATGTGTGAGGTGTTTATTTTTGTCCAAAATTACATCTTAATTCCAGCGAGGTTAATGTATATTAAGGAAACAAATATCTCCTTTGCTCAGACGCAATTTTTTATTTACATACTTCGATATAGGTTTTTTTACAATTTTCGTGCTTCAAAAAAAAATCTTAATGTTTTTTTGAATTTAAAAAATATAACCAAAATTTTCCAAGTTAATGATAATTAAAGATAGCATATATTCAACATAATTCGCAACACTAAACAAAATATTCAATTAGAATATATAATAAAGAATATGCTAAAATTTTCTCATTTACTAAGTGCACGAATTAAGAAAGGAATTTGAAAATCATTATGAGTAATGAATCTAATTTAAAATTGCGTCAAACATATAAAAATGTAGGAACTAAATGTAGCTGTACACTTAAAATTTTCCTGAAAATTACATACGAAAAATCTAGCTATTAAATTTAACACGGTATATTTAACACTAATTATTGCCTTGTTGAAAACATTTTACCTTATGCAATCGAGAGCACAATGACTATATATCTGATGCATTCTAACTTTTCTATAATTGATATAATAGAATATGTGCCCCATACAAGCAAGATCGAATAAAATCTTGCTTGCGCACTAAATCCACACCGTAATAATTTTTATCATAACCATATGTGTGTCCGTCCATCTATCACTCGCTCATAATTTTTACAGTTTTACACTGTCAAGAATACCTCTCAATTAATATAATTTTTTGTTATTTATTTGAGATGTTTTTCTATTTATTAAGGTACCTTCCCTTATCAAGAAATGGGGATGGAAAAAAAATAGCCTACTTGATCGTGTATGTGTGAAGTTCACTTAACCACTTTTATCTTTTTAACCACGTTTACAAAATATTAAGCCTTAAACCAGTTAGCAAAGTGTTCTCTCCTTTCTAATTCCATAAAAAAATATTTAAAAATGGAAAAAATCTCGAAATTAGGTTTTGGTGAGTAATTTTAGAAACCTTTAAATATACAGAAATAATAAATATGGAAACAGGATGACTGAGCTTGTTAACGCAAAATAAATTAATATGAAATATAAAAACACGTTTTACAATACATATTTAAGAAAATATTCTTAAGATGAATAGCAACAGCAGGTCCAACCGTTGGGATATTAGAATCCTTATAAAGCTACCATGGACTTTGATGTCTACGTATGAGAAGGACATAAGAATTTACAAAATTTACGCAATTTTATATTTTGTGAATAGGAAAACAGAATATTAATTTACATAGAAATAGACACGAACTTGACCGATTATAATTTTAGCACTTAAAATCGTCGGCTAACCTTAATTCATGTCCTAAGTTAATTAATTTGAATTATATTAAATTTAAAGGTACATGCCCCAAATCCAATCACCCCCAAATGTCCTCTCAAAATTTACCTTTTACTCAACATGATTTGATTTACCTTTCACAGCAATATTAAAAATTAGATACCTTTATTTGCAATATTTTTTAGCATTTTTCTGTAAAATTGGTTGAATTTTCTTTTATAATGTATACTCTTTGTTTTACATATTCTGCATACAAGTTTCTTGATAATGTATTGTCTATATTAATACATTCATCAAAAAGAGGTTTCTCACTAAACACATCTCAGACCCTTATATTCCTAAAGGTTGTAATTTTATTTCATTACGTTCTAACTTCCTGCACATTTATCTTACACACCTGTTATTTGCATACAGTTTTCTTTCACATTTTGGACAGCAGAGTTAATTGAAATGTTTAACAATGGATTAATTATAAGTAATACGCTCTACGAAGCAACTTTAAAAAAAGTAAAGTTGAAATATGATTCTTGCATATGAAGAAGAGATAATACGTAAAACTTTAAAACACTGCCACAGCAACAATAAAGCAAATAACTAAATAAAAATGAAACAGCAGCTACAATTTTTGTCCATTGTTGGAAATACACTTTTAGCATTTCATGAAGAGCAAGTTAGAATTCAATACTGAAAAATTAATAAATAGTATATTTATTAGTATTATTATTATAACTGCATTAGTTTTACCAAAATATCCAGTTCTTTTCAATACATAAATTCTAAAAATGCTTAATTCTAATATTTTCAATGTATTCATTCTAAAATTTTATTATACCTATTGATTTTGCAAGTACAGAAGCGATTCTATTCATCCTATAGTTAACGTTGGTAACGTTATGATGGCGTTGAAATGAAAATGTAAAAATTCGGACTCCAGCACTTTATTGCTGTACCAGTGACTCATTTAAAGAACTGAAGGTATAACAAAACATTTAGTACATAATTGTTATCTACTTATTTTTATAATTTGATAGATGAAAACTGACTATGTCTAAACGTTTTCCAGGAAATGCACTAAATTCGTGTATATGGTAAACCAAATTTCAAGACTTTAACTCAAATAAATATACCCCAATAACATGACGACATAATGACACAAAAAGTTCCCATAAATATTTCCAGCGTTAATATTGGTTTGGGCTCTTTAAAATTGAATACTTATGATCATATATCACAAATCTAATGGCCTAGCTATAATAACAATATTAGAAATTTTCTCATTATTTGTACGAGTATAAGTCAGTATCTGAATTAAATTCAATAAATATCAAGAAGTATAAAGTGTATAAGTCAAAATGCATGTTTTAGGATTAAAAAATGAAATACGAAAAGGAAAAACAGAAGTCTTGTAAGATCGGTTACGCGTCCGCTGTACCATAGTTATTTTTGTTTCCTTTTTCTTTTTTCTGAACCTAAATAATTTTTGTTTAGTTTGTTACAAGAAGAAATGCCTATAAAGTTTTATATATAATAATTTTTTAAACAATACATTTTATATGTGAATGGTTACCATAAGTAATATTTATTAAATTTGTTTACCTATCACGTTTTTATTAAATATGTTTTATTACAATCCTGTATAAAAGAATGTATACCCATGTGCATCAAAAAAAATATGGAACTTCTTCCATGTCTGTTATCTATAATTTTTTCTAATTAAAAAGGTAAAACTGTTTGTCAAAATAGAAAATAAGCAGTAACAAATAATCCAAATTTGCTGTATATCAAACCTAACTGTGTGATAGAGATATCCATCTAACATAATTAATTTACGCAGTGGCTGCCCGCAACAATGTAGGCCGCAGAGAATGAATACTTTTCTATAAAAGTAACCTTGACAAACATACTATTTTAGTTAGGCCTTCTTTTATTAACCACAAGACCTAATGTAAATACGAGAAATGAAACACTAAAAAGATTATATATTATTCCATGTGATATACAGTGTTTTACATATAAATATTTAAAATGTGTGGAATTATTGTGGCTACAACATGAAGATTAAATTTGTGTTTAAGGTATACCGTGAGATAATTTGAGAAACTAATAAACGAAAAAGAACTCAAAATGAAAAAATTGTACCTTATAATATTATTAAATATATTCTTTCACTTATATGTAACATTGCCATAAATTTTATGTTTCATTCATAATTCATTCTGTTTTCTTTGAAGACTGATACCAGAAATACTATCATAAATTATGAATGTTTACAATGAGGTATACGTTTAATATTCTCTTTTTTAAGTTTTTAAATATATTCGTTCATATTTAACAAACAGAAATAAGATAGTTCATAATTATTCTCCTTTTCTTCGTAAGAAAATTTTATAACCCATAAACTTGATGCCCAGCGTTTCCATCTTGCAAAAAAATGTGCGGTGGAAATTATAATTTTTGATAGAGTTTATGGTGCGCCACTATAAGCAACCGTAATGAAGACATTAAACTGAAGTAAACCTTTTCAAAAGTATAACGTTTAAAAAGTATAACTTTTTGCACCTAAAAATCTAAACAGTCCTTAATTCCAGTTAAAGTGATAGATTTTTATAATGCATTCTGGAGGTCAGTGTTACTATCATATACATATATTTATATATATATATATATATATATATATATATATATATATATATATATATATATATATTTGTGTGTGTGTGTGTGTGTACGTGTTTCTAAATTTGTAAAATCATTTTCAAATATGAAGCGTAACTCCTGAGAGTACAACCCGATAGTCGAATCGAAACTTATAACCACATTATTAATTAAACAAAGCAAAAATGAATCGGTGACTGGTTCAAAATTTGCAAATTTGAAAGTAAAACTAATGTGTTTTAAAATAGAAAATAAAACTATAGAATTAATAGGTAGAAAATTTGAAAACCTGTCTATATTTAAAAGTATCGTTATTTTCAATAGTATTTTAATATACTGATATAAACTCATTGAAAACGAAAATAATTTCAATTCAGAAAGGAATTAAATGTGAGCCTGGCTCGCGTAACAAATATCGTATATCTCATTTGAAATAAAATAACTATTTTTATCAAAAATCATTACGAATATAGATTTCATAAGGCTCTAAATATATCCCAATAACTATAACATAATATTGAAATCCTCCCTGAAATAGCGACATAAATATTTTTAGTGTAAGACGTGATCCTTTCTGCGGGTAAATATGTTTAATTATTTTGCCAAATTTCAGGTTTCGATGTCAAGCGATTTAAAAAAAAACCCGTGACAGATTGGCAGATAGATTTGTGAGTAAAAAATTAATTATAAGTATACTATTTTTTTTTATGTAACACGAAAAAGACTTCAAAACATTACACCAAAATAGAATAGATGACTATGCACTAACTAAATTGTTTTAGATACATTATTAAGAAGTTACATCTACACCTAATTACAAGAAATATTTCAAACTGACAATTCAAGACAAAAACATGAAATAAGTTGATAGCTATGTTCATCTCGTTAGGCTGTCCTCTTTTCGAAATTGTCAAACATAGAAGATTTAATGAAGAGTGACGAATGGTGGGAAAAGATATAGGCAACTGAAATATATAAATAAAAGAAGAAAATGGGTAAAATTTCAAACTCAAATATTTGGCAGCTACATATTCCGGATATTTATTTATGGTGCATCACTGTGGCCTGTAAAAAAATATGTCAAAGAATCCAAAAACTGACTATGCGCAAAATCGAGAGATACATTCTTGGAAAGAGATTAGTTCAAATAATTAGTAAAAATTTAAGTTGAAACTGGTAAACATCGTGATATGTTATAGAGATAACAAGTGGATTCATTATGCCCCTACTTAATACTTTAGATGATGGTGGCCTTTCTTTTACAATGCTTTTATTTGAAACATATATTAAAAAGCCATTGATTATACTGATTAAATAACATTAATAATAATTAGAATGTTTTTACAATTAAATGAACTTAAATCAGATTTAATTAAAAAATAATGTACAAGAACTTATTTCTTTAGTTTATGAGATATATTGAAAGACGAAATCCACTTTAGTTTCCCGTTTGTTTCTCCATATTGCAATTCACTCAGTAATTGAAAAGATATAAATTTATTTTACATTGGTATTTCATTTATTAATATTATAAGGTGAGGATATTTAATTTTGAACTAATTTATTGCAGCGATTCTGAAAAAGAAATTTCAGTGCTGTAATAATAAAATTAGCTAGTATTATCAATTCAATATAATCGTTCTGGTGAAAGATTTCATTAAATTTTATTGAAAATAATTCTGTGAAAATCACCCTTCAAATTAGGAGAAAAAGAAGTTATTAAATAAACACTCGAAGTTTTCACATTCAGTTTAAAAACCCTTAACTAACGCCTTTTAAAAACAAATTTTTTTTAATAACGATTTTTAACTTTTTGTTTAATTAAGCACAGGTAAAAAGTTTGTCTTGGAGGAATTTATAAAGGTCTCTCTGATAAAATTTTGATTTTGAGTAGTCTGTAAGTCATAAGTCGCACCGATATAACTGTTTTATTTTGAGAGCAGGCATCTGTAAAATTAATAAAATAAAGTAATAAATTTTAAAGAGAGGAAAGCGAACTTTCAGTCTACTGAAAGTTGAAAGTGAAAGCCTTAAGGTGATCATAATGAGGGCAATAAATTATAAAGGAAAAACCGGCCTTCAAACTTTTATTCATTCTTTTAGAACTTTTTAAAATAAATTTAGCCGTATTATATATATATGTATAAATATATATTTAAATCTAATAAATATGTATAATATAATAATAAAGAAACTCACAGAAAATCCACTCAGAAAATATATGCTTATTTTTAAAATTAGCTTCAGTGCAAGGACGATTTTCATTTACGGGAAATAAAACAGAAAATGTGGTTGAAATTAAAGCATTGAGACACACAAATTGCGAAATTAGATGAAAATTTAAAAAAAAAATTATAATACATTTACTAATAAAATTTATTAGATATACACTGATTTGATTACATACTGAGTAATAATATTTAGAAGAATATATGAATAATGAATTGAATAATATGCCTTATTGAATAGTGTATTTTGTTATTTCGTTGATTGGAATAAATTCTTCATTTAAGCACCAATTATTAATTTTCCTCATTAATATTTGTTTGTTAAATGTTAAACGTACCTTACATTTTGAAACGTACTCTAAAACTGTATATAGTAGACATTGCTTGTTTTATATGACACGACATGTTTAATATTTTCTTCTTCTTCAAACCCGCGTCCTCCTGTTTCACCGTATCAGTTTCTATGATCTGGAGACACCATTTTATCCGCTGAAAAATATCGTTTTCAGTAATACCTATATACGATATTTGTCAAAGAATTAATTTTTCAATAGGAAGACTTTTCCCTCCCTCTCTTTTAGAAGTTATGGGAAGCCATTTCCCTAAGACATTATTGTCAGATCTTCGCAACATGTGACTGTATCATTTTAAACTGGATTCTTCTGTCTTAATCTTCATCGGGAGTTACTTGATTACTGTCTTTTTCAGCTATTTATTTTTAGTATTGCACACCAAAATGATCTCATAAAATTTATATATTTTCCATGTTCTTCTTGGTAAAATTAAAACACTCTATAATAAATTTATACGATTTACTTGATATTTCATCCACTGGATCATGATTTTTATTTTAGATATGGTTGGATATATCTCTTTCCAAGCAATAAGGAAAATTAATCTTGATCTAAGCAATAAGGGAAGGAAATGAATTCTTCTCTCTCTATCTTTCATATTTCCTCTCCACGTACTAATATTTGATTATTTCTTCTAATTGTGCGCGACAAATTTCTCCATTAGCACTTAGCTTTAAATTGAGGCAGAATTTTATTAGGTAAGTAAATGTCTACTTAAAGTGAATAAATAACTATTCAGTTTATGTACACAATTATTTACTTGATAAACTCGATCATAGAAAGAGATTTAAGTTAGATATTATTTCATTTTCGTGGAATGAAAACTGTACGTAGAACCAAAAGTGAATAATGAGTGAATTTTCTCTTGTCATTGCAATAAGTGCAATTTTACCACCAAAAGTGAACAATTAGTGAAATTTTAAGTAAAACCAAAAGTGAACAATAAGTGAATTTTGTCTTGTCATTACAATAAGTGCAATTTTATTATATTTTAATTTGCTGAATATTTACGCGTATAGTAAAACTATTTTTATTGTAAAATGAGCGTGAATGCTATAAAATAATTACTATGACATATTTAAAAAAATACTTATTAAACTTGGTACTGTGTCACTCCTGTCAATATAATTTTAGTAGTAAAAAATTACTAAATTGAATAACATATAAATAATATAATAAATATATGCACTTTTGGAAATTGTTAGGTTTCACACTCTATCATATTTAAATTATAATTCACATATCTTTTTAATTTTATAAATTTATGTGCGTTTTACAAATGAAACAATTATTTTTGTATAAATAATAAAAACATTAAAGAAATAAAGCAAAATTTGTTCAGGACTATCTTAAAAAATTATGGAATTAAATGTTTTGTACCAAACCTATTTTCAAAATAGACTTACTCACTTATATTTTGGACAACTGAAATCTTTTCACATATGCAATAACCGTTACTCCTTTTCGTGCAAAGTTATAAATATTAAAGATGTAACAAGATCGAAAACTAATTAACAACATATAGAATTTAGTTAAGATAATAAGGTCCTAATAGTAAGCGAATAAATATAATTTTTATACGCGGTCGTCTCTTAATTTACATTCGTTTTTACCACAAAGATTCTTACCACATTTTCAGATAATCCAGATATCTTTCTTCACATACCTAATTATAACTCCATTAGACGTAAATAGATCGTAGATCCTCCAAATAAATTTCTTACAAGGTTTATTGAAATTTTCCTACTCCTTTATGTCTTTGTTAGTTATCATGGGCTCGACTGAATTCACATGATGCTATCTAAGAAGTCTAATTCCTTGAAAAAAATCATGCGAGGTGAGATAATGGTCTCTAACGGGGCAATGAATAATGCATATTTAAAACATTGATTGTGAATATTTCAAAACGAATACCGTCCGTTAATTAACATTATTAGGTTAATTAACGGATGATTATAGAGAAACGACATTGAAGAATTAGTTATGCAAATAAAGTAATAAAGACATGAAAAATTACGATACCTGCAAACAATATAAAATGTTGGGGTAAATTTTGTGCAACGATATAATTATTGAAAAGTGAGAAAATTAAAAATTAGTCTTTGTACTTCGTTCACAACAACAATGTCTTGTAGAATTTTCATTTCATCTCCAAAGAATATATATTTTTTTTAATTATATTTAAAAATACTTTAATATAAGTAAACCTTTAGTGTTTGATTAATAAAATCATCTATTTTTCCATTAGCGACTATATAACTATATCATTTAACTTTGAGTCTCTATTAAGCTTAATCAAAACGTGCACGAATAATGCATCAATTACCTGAAAAAAATGGTGGATCATAGGCCCTCTTGTAATTAATATAAACTATATAGAATTTTAAATTTGTTTGATATTCACAATTAAATGAAACTACGTAATGTAGTATTATTTCTGCTTTCTTTCATTTCTTCACCACGACCTAGGTTTCGTTGTATTACAACATCTTCAGGTGGGATATTAGCAAAGATAATTAGGTCTTAACTATAGTTAAGACCTAATTAGGATAACAACGAAACTTAGATCGTGGTAAAGAAATTAAAGAAAGTGGAAATAATACTACATCACGTAGTTTCATTTAATTGTGAATAATGAATTTCTACAAAATTAACGCAAAATATATTCTATATTTGTTTGACATGTTTATTTAATGAAGATGGAGTCGAGGATAAATTAGCGAGTCGAGGATTAACGAGTATTATTTCTACTTTATTTAAATTCTTTACCACGATCTTGGTTTCATTGTATTACAACATCTTCAGGTGGGCTATTAGAAAATTTATTGGTTTATACGTAAAATGCATGCAAATCACACATAATACTCATATGTAGGCATAATTATTGCCTATGGCATTCCTGTAAATGATGTTTTGTTAACATAGTAACAATTCGATTAATATCAAAAATACGAAAAAAAATTTTAAAACATCCTTCCTGTATTCTCTGGCTGCCATTAATAATTCTTTTGTAATTCGTATTTAAATTGATTATTTCAATTAAAATACAAAATTGATTATTACAAACTTCGAACAAAGGCAAGTCATGCGATATTGATATTTGTCTGGTCAAAACCTACGACGATAAAGATATGTCCGATATTTTCTACTAAAAGTATAAGATAGTTTATGGAAAAACTTACATTCGAAGAATTTGTTTATTTTTTTAAAAGAAAAATAACATAAATTTTTACACTTTCGGTCTCACTAGGGTCCAACCAACGTGCTCAGATTAGTATTGGCATATAAGCACAA
The DNA here is from genome assembly GCA_039881145.1 of Druceiella hillmani. Taxonomy (NCBI): domain Eukaryota; kingdom Metazoa; phylum Arthropoda; class Insecta; order Lepidoptera; family Hepialidae; genus Druceiella; species Druceiella hillmani. The sequence continues at coordinate 3,767,103 of JAYKKI010000131.1, forward strand.
GTTAACAAACCGTCATAATTAACTTCCCGTCATAATTAACTAATAAACCGTCAGAATCAGTGGATCGGCGGTGCTGAAACCAACTTCAAAAATAAATAATTTAGTTAATTATTGCTAATAAGGTATTTATATTTTGAGTTAATTATTTTTTACTTTTTAGTATCTACTAATATTGACATCGGTTTTTTAAAAGATATTTTGTTTTAAAATTTTTAGTAATTAATAATATTAATCACCACACTATAACTAACGGCTAGTTATTTTTTTTAAATTAAATATTGTGTAATTATTAAAAGTCACGGGCAAAGTTGGTATATTGATAATTTCTTCTTTGTCGAAAGATGTCAATAGCACACAGAAATGAAGCGTTTATATATAGAAAGATAACTCAATCGCTTCGTTTTTATGTACTATTGACAGACTGCCATTAATTCAATTCCGGACTTCATCATCTGACCATCGCCGTATTATTAAGAATTATCACATTCATAAAAAATATTCTGACGACTTGAGAACTTCCTCCTTTTTTGAGTCAGTTAAAAATATGAAAAAACTTACAATAAAATAACGATCATTGTATGCGGAGTCATGCAGAGCTATTTATAACCTTAACTGAATTGCTATCCGGTTAAACCTAATTGGATCGGTCCATCAGATTGGTGTCCTGAATGATTTACATTTCCAAGAAAAATTATGGATAGTATTTGAGTCTTGACTGTTGTGAAATATAAATGTATTATATATATATATATATATATATATATATATATATATATATATGTATTAAGACAAGTGCACATATATCTGTAAAGTTATTATAAATGTATGAACACAGTCAATATTAGGATAACCTCAATATACCTCAACATCAATCTTAAATAAGGCATAAAATATGAATAATCGGCTACCGTATTTCCAATATATTTCAGTCTACGAAATAACTGAAAATTATTACCAAGTCCAATTCCTCATTCCACTGACTCCGGATATCGTTAACATGAACGTCTGCCATAGAATTCTACTTTCATATACTTCACGTTAAATCTACTCTCCAAACCATTGTTTATTTGAGTCTTATAGACTCAAATAAACGGTGTCTTCTGATCGCAAATTTCACCCGCCTACATGTTTAGGTATGTTGTCCACATTTATTCGCCCTAACTTATCAAACTTTACGAATGTGGAGATAGCGAATTAGGTATGTGGACAATAATTCAGTCAATGATCAGAGAGTTGAAGTTTTTGATTCAGGTGCTATTACTTCATCTAAATAGAAATCAATTGACTAATAAGTTAAGCAAACAAGTTCATGTGTAAGATCCGAATGGGTTAAGAGGAGGATATGGCAAAAGATGTTTTTTAAATTTAGTTGGTATACAATTGTTCGCTGTTTTTTTTTTATCTTGCGTTGTCCGCTATAAATTATTTTGGAATGAGTAAACAGAACCAAATTAAGAGAAAACATGAAATATTAAGTGACAAATTAATTATACGTTGCTGTAAAAGGAAATTTAACCTTGCTATATTTTATATTCACAATTAAATGAAACTACGTGATGTAGTATTATTTCTACTTTCTTTAATTTCTTTACCACGACCTAGGTTTCGTTGTATTACAACATCTTCAGGTGGAATATTAGCAAAGATCCATCCTCCATCTCCATCACGTAGTTTCATTTAATTGTGAATAATGAATTTCTACAAAATTAACGCCAAATATATTCAATATTTTATATCCATTAAAAGGAGAAAAAATAACTCCCTACACGTACCCTCGATCATGATGAAAGTATATTACACCTTAGTTTGGTCTTTAAATCAAATTTCTGTATAAGTCTCGATCATTTCGAATTATTAGTTTCAAACCACTTTGCCTTTAAGGACTTTGGGCGGCACTCGTCTAACAATGAAACTTAAAATAACTTATTTATAATAATATATTTTAATTTGCACAAGTGCTAACAATTAAATTTCAAGTTACGGAAGGAATGTTAAATATGAATCATTAATTGATTAAAAGACATTTTTAAATTTGTTTATTAATTGTTAGGTGATATTGAAATAAACAGATTAACGAAACAAAATTGTATCAAGCAAGAGTGTAAATGGTATTTTTCGTAACCGTAATAATATGGGAAATATGTAGAAAAATTGTATCTAAAACCATCGAATTAATTTTCTTACAATTTTGTGTCAGCTTCTGAAAATTAATATTTTTCATGAATTTAGTTTGGGTAACCGAATAATTCAAAATTATGGAACACATATTTTTTTTGCGTATTTTTCATTATTTTTCGGAAAATATGCTCTCGTAAATAATTAAAATAAATTTAGCCTTATACATAGTCTTCAAAAATGACACCTATACTGCATATAGGATTTTAAAATAATTTTGAAATATTTAGTTTGCCGTTCCTAAAATTTTAAGTGAATATTTCGTGTACCTGAAGGTATTGCAAAATGTGCCAGATAAGATGTTTTATTTCAGTGCCAAATTTCAAGCTTCTATGTAAATAGATTTTCCTTGAAAAAAAAACGAATGAGACCAGCGTAACGGCTGAAACCGACGAAATCGGTTGAGTAAATTTATAAAATTTGCGTTTTTCATTTTATGGTATGAAGCCTGGTATAACCAATAATAAAAACAGATAAATCTCCAAAACGAGATTTCCACACATATTTAAGTGCTTATAAACATTTAAACGTACATAGTGTTTCTATTAAGTTCTTTATTAATATAATTTTTTCACAACTTAAATATATTATTTAGTGTAATTTTCATAGGCGAGTTTATCTAAAAATGTTGACGTCTGGAAAAGTTGCAATAGCTTTCTTATAATCTTTACGTAAAATTTTAACAACACAATTTATTCTTAATTCTAGATTGAGTAGTATCCGACATAAGGAGGAACATTTTTTGCATTTTTTTCAGTGTATTTCTGAAGATATTTTACCTAAAATTATGAAAAAAATGTTGCTCCGACACTTACAAGTATTAGAACTTCCAAACGAGTTTCGTTTTGAAGTTCTAAAATTTATAAATATAGGTAATAAAAAAAATTCCATGTGAATACTTTTGAGTGTTAACTATTACGATCAGTGAGCGAGTTTTACATATTTTAAGACATCGTCAGACTTCAAGTTTATGCATCAAGCGGTTTCTGAGAAATAGGGCTGTGTTTGAGAGACCCGGATAACACATGAGTGACAATTACGAGGGTCGCTTTTTTACCTTTGAAGAACAAAACGTTAAAAGAAAAAAAAGTAGCTTAAAAAATATTTAAATGGGCAAAAAGTGGTCTCAATGTTAATTTGAATCCAAAGAATCATTCAAGGGATAAAAGTTTCCTATAATTTGGTTTAGCATCTTTAATATCATACTGCATAAGACGTGAAATTAAATGTTGGTTAAATATTATTTTCAAGATAATTACGTTTTAATTTATTAAAAACATTCTGGAAACTTCTGTATTAGTTAATTTTGCTTTTTTACGAGTTTAAGGATGGATTATTTTAAAAATTACAATGGCTGTGTTTATTAATGATTTAATTTAATGTGAGTGGAAGTCCCAAAATTTCATTTGATTCGGAAACAAATTTAGATGGATAATCACGAAGGTTGTTAATTAGTTATGGAATCATTTATTTCGACCGTAATTATTTTACTTGAATTTTCAATATTCCCTGAAATATGGATTTATAAGTCTTATGTTTTAATTTTTTTTAATATATAGTTCATTCATAAAGCCTATTTGCAGATAAATTTCTCATTCGTTTAAAATTTCTTTTGAATTTTTTAATTTAATTATGAAGTTCTATTAATACTGACAATTACCAACATGGTTAAAATTTCTGCGAGTGTTTAATAGGTCAATTATATTTGTAGTTGAAATTACAACTTGATACGATGATTTTTTTTCTAAATCTATTTATTAAAATTTTCTTCTGTAGTTATTAGATAATATGAGCATACTTTGTAGAAATATTACTACGCATATGCTCCGTAAATAACATAACTATATAAATGTTCACATAATGAAAGTAATGTTTAGATCGAACACATAAATTATCATTGGTTAAGTTGGAGTAAATCGTCTTAACCGATATGAGTCGATAAAGCATCCTGTTAGCTCTCATGTGTTCCATCCAGTTCGCGTGTACCATTTAATAACTATTTGCTGAAAAAAACAAAGAGTTTAGACAAGTAGACTGTTCAGGTATTATAAGTAAAAAATGGACTACTTTCATTATGATACTTTAAAAAAAGGAATAGAGTAATGTAGTGAAGTTTTAAAAAATATTTTTTTGAAATTAGTAACATGATTTAAAAAATTTTGACTTTTAGCAGAAAAAGTGAGATCGTTAGTTATTTCAGGAATACAAGTATACAAGTGTTTCTCATATTATGTATATAAAATTTCAGGAATTTTGTGGCGTACATATTAATGAATAAATAAAAATCTTTGCGTAGCTTTGATACGACCTGTAAGTATCTACAGAAATACATATAGTTAGGTATGAAACAATTGACAAAAATAAATGATCGAATTTGCTAAATAAAGGCCGCAATTTCATTGTTCTCGAATGCAAATTTAATAATGACCTACTAAGAATTCACTTTTAATTTGTATCAGGATGAAAAAAGTATTTATATTTCATTGATTGTAATGTTAATAACATAAATAAATTCAATTATTTCACTAAAATTGCTAATTAGAAAATTTGCAATAAAGAACACAGACATTCATGACACATTGTGTGCTGTGAACGTCTGTGACTTTCCATTAAAAAGAAATCCAAAGCTGTAAACTAAATATGCCATACTTGGCAAAAACAAAAGTAAACCTCCAACCAACTGCAGCATACGATATGGTCAATGCTAGCGAAAAATGGACACAATAAAAAGTATAAATTAAAAACTTAAAAAAAAATTTTAAACGAATGAGAAATTTATCTAAAAATAGGCTTTACATATGAATTATAAATTAAAAAAAAATTAAATAAGACTTATAAATCCATATTTCAGGGAAAATTGCAAATTTAAGTAAAACAATTAAGGTCGAAATAGATAAGCAATCTAGCATAATAAGTGTATATAATTCCCATAAGCACCGAACGACTACATTAAATGGTTCTAAAATAGGTTTACACTATATATACAGCGATTTTTCTTTATGAAATGCCTGAAATTTAATATAAGTGTTTACATTTCCATTTTCAAACTGTTGCGCGGAAATAGTTCGTATCCTTCTTTTCATGTTTAACATGTCAAGTTATGAAGACACAAAGTCTTTGCTCTAACATCGCTACGAAATTGATCCATATTATAACATCAATATGAGAATCGGATATAGTCGCTTATCAGTCTATTCCTGAGACACAGATTGAACAATTATGTATCATTGGTCCTTCATATCCATTGCAAAGTTCACTAAAATTTGACAACTAACTGATATGTAACTCCAATAATAACGTCGTTTTTAAGAAGTTAACAGAGAAATTCAGGTCTATTGATATTTCAATTGTTATTTTCATTTATAAATACTTATGAGCATTTGACAACCAAAGTGACTACTCGTGTAATGAAGAAATGCCCTGTTAACTAATTATAGAAATTCAAGGACGGCATTATTTTCGTTAATTTATATATGTATCTATATACGTGTTCGGATGTCACTATATACATCTGAAATATTTAGTCCGATTTTGACAAATAAGGTAATATGACAATCGTCTTAACTTTCCGGTGTCCATGACAGATAATATCAAGACCGTTATTCACGACAGAGCGGCTAAGAGTCGACGTTTTATTCAACGTGCAAAAATAGAAATTCGAAAGAACATTAAGATGGATGTTAAATGAACGACTTTGGTGAGCCGATTCTGTAAATATATAATGTAATTTTTATTATTAAATCTGATGCTCAAATATTAGATTACAAGCATTCCATTTTAAATCCCGAGAAAATGAAAAAAAAAATTTAATCCTATAATGACTCCTCAAAGTGAAAACATAGTTTTGAACGTGGTACTGGTTTTAAAAAATTTCTTTAAAAATATGTATTTCTTTTATAAGAAATGTTGAAGAATATTAAGAAATTAAATAAAATAATTTAACTGAATCTATTTGGAAGACTAATTAAAGAAATAATTTAATAAGAAATTTAAAAGTACCCACATGAAGTTACAGATTTATGATAAACAACAATAAGTTCTTCCATTTTTATATAAATCTTTTCCTTTTCTCTCTGGCATAGTGTTATTTATGTTTTCAGTTTTTTACTAAAATTCCTCAGTTTTTTTATTAAATCGTGTATTTTTTGACATATTTATATACAGCCGATGATCTTCTAAAACATTATCTCTAAAAATTCTTAAACATTTTTACAGCTAATTTCTCTCCCTCTCTACGCACATAGGTATGTGCATATATGTATATATATATATATATATATATATATATATATATATATATATATATATATATATATATAAACGCGCGCGCGCGCGCGTGTGTGTGTGTGTTTGTATATATATCAACGGTCAGTTTCGGTTTTATGTTTCAAAGAGTATACTACTCGAGTTCTTCTAAATTTCTCCACAGTTAACTAGTCCCAATTTTTTTGCCTTTAATATAGGTCACCTGAAAATTTCACAATTCATAATGCCACCCTTGTCCAATGTTTAAGTCTACACTTTTATAATTCGTTAAGTATTTAAAATTTGTTAAAAATGGCCAATCGCCTTCAACTCATATTTTGAAATCAGATATAGAAATTAAAAAGAGGTGGACAAATATACTAAATTTGCGGAAAAGTATCAATTAATCTAACCGCATTTTAATTTAAAAATAATTCGAAATTTTTGTTTTCTTTACACTAACTAGGAGAGGTTAATCAAGAAGGAAGAACCAAAATCGGTCAAGAATCGTGGTCTTTAGCAATGTGCATACCTATATACATACAGACCAATAGACGGAGACAGTTGCCATTTATCCAAAGCAAATTACTTGTCAAATTACCCCAGTTATAATTACTTTCATCGTCAAAACCCAAAGTTGGCTTATATAATCAACCGTATACCCACGGGGTGTGCAATAAACAGAAAAACATGTGATGAAAGGTTCCATAAATTTTAGAGACAAGTTCGTTATCAAGTATGTTGCTGAATAAATAATTTTAATTAACTTTATTCCATTCAGTCTGTGCCGAAGGGATTCACTGGTTTACAACTGAGCGACATGATGTTGATTAATGCCTTGACTAATTTATCTCCCCGTCATTCAGTTTATATACTGTCAGCGAGAACAACTCTAATTCCTTTTCCTATATTTTTATGACGCGTTTGGTTATTTATATATTTATTTACTTTAAACTATGGCGGACTTATTGCTACGATCAATCTCTTACAACCAATCATAAGACCCGTTTAGCGCTGCCCGACGAGCGGCCGGAAATCGAACCATCGTCCAAGTGGTACCACCAAAGGCCTTATGCTACGTAATTAACCCAACAGAGCACAGCAACGACAGGTTTACATTGAAGGTTTGTTTTAATCATATCCTTTGCTTAGTTAACCAGCGCCAAAATTGTAAATAATAAGTTGGAACTAGTATTTGGTTTGGAATAGTAGTTGGGACATTTATGGATATTTATTACCAAAATTCTATATAATTTACATAATAATCTAACCAGAAAGTGTATTATTGTGAAACATTCATATTGCGGAAACAATTGAACTTCTCAAATAATGATTTCTTACCACATTGTCTAATTAATCCATTTCTCAAGCAACTTGGAAGATATCAATTTACCTAATTACGTTTTTTGAAAATAAGAATTTGCATGTTCAGGATTATATTCCAAATATTATCGATTCAAGGCGCTCTTGCTTTTATGGAGCATATAGATACTGTTGAAGAAGAAATAATTGAATATTAACCATTCTACAATCTATAAATATTATTGATTAAATATAGAACGTGAAGTATTCATATTTCTCTCTAAGTGTCAGTTAAGAGCAAGTTGCATTTTTTGGATATAAAGAATATTTAATATTTAAAAACAACAAATATTTTCAAAGTGCTAAAATAATTTTAACCTAATTGTCTTTGAGACAGAAAATTGTTGCCTCAGAGCGTTGCATTAGATTGTTGAATATATATATATACATATACATATACATATACATATATATATATATATATATATATATATATATATATATATATATATATATATTATATATATATATATATATATATATATATATATATATATATATATATATATATATATATCAGAGCCAGGGAAATATAATCAACTTTCCAATTTTAGAAAAATCACAAATTAATTTTGATAAATTTATCACAGCATATCTTTCTATTTTTAATGTATTTTTTATCAGTCAATGTAAACAGTAAATTATTAGTTTCATCGAGTATGTGCATTTAGACATAAGTCAGTACGTTAACCCCACACAGGATAATGTTATAGTTTTCCATAATAGTTTACAGTTTGAGAAATAAAGTTTCTATTACTAAGTCAAATTTTAAACGTCTACGTCAAATGGCTTCTAAAAATCAGCCATAATATATATTTAAGTCATCTTTTAAGTGTTTTATTTTTTTTTCTTTTCATATCCCTAACTTCACAAAAAAACTTCAAATTCGAGGAAGCTATGGAAAATTTGCGCAAGAAAAAACGTGAATATAAAATAAATATTTTGAATAAACAAAATACATTATAAATAAAATAAAATTGCAGTTTTTTCAAAGTTTATTGATAAATATATAACTTATAAAACTCTTTGAAAAAAAAAAATTTTTGAAATAAACATCCAAAAAAGAACAAACAATTCTTAGAACAAAGAATGAATACAAATTCATTAATAACAATCAATCTTGCATCTCAATGGCATCGTAATTATACACATATTTCAAAGAAAAAAACAATTTGCACTGCAATTAAATCCCTCCATGGCTATCTTCATTCACACAGCAGCCTACATCTCTATATATTGTAAATAGCTCGTAGATCCCCAATATAAATTTTTTATGGGCTTGGTCGAAGTAAATTGTCTTATCCGTTTAGAGTAATCCCTTATCGGTAAAACACCCATGTTAGTCCTTCCAAAAGTTACTACACCACTGTGGCGGGATTTACGTGAAGTATTAGATTAGGAGGGTGTAGTGGTGTTTTTAGAGTGTTCCTCTAAGTGGTGTTGGTTTTTGTTTAATAAATGAAAAATATTATAGCCGTTTAAGTAAAAATAATACCTGATAAGTATTAGTAGGGTTTTATTTACGCTTAGACTCATGTAAATATTTAAGAATCTTTGCAAATATATTTAACTATTTGCAAATGTTTATATAAGTTTTTACTCAGTGACGATACTTAATATAAATAAATGAAACCTTAACACTCTAAACGTGTTAAAAGACAGAATAATAGTCCTAGATTTATTAAAACTTTCTGTTTCACTGTTTGACATGTATTCTTTCTTTTATTGTATCCCTTTTTATTATAGGTCAGTGCTTCCTATACTGTCTTTGCTTAACCAGAATTTTCCCTTTCCACGTTAAAATCTGTTCATTTAGTGTAATGTTATTGTAACCTTGCTTTTCTAACTTTATAATTTGTGAGTTTCTTGAAAACCATGAGATTTACAATAATACTATCTAGATATTCGTCTAGTGAAATTATTGGAGGCAGGAACGCCATCTAATTCGGGTTCGCAAATAATACGCCCAACTTGGAAATGTTGAATATTGGCCATACGTAACTCAGACTGGAGTCAGTCAAGTTCGTATTGTTGTGACGCTGTGTTTGCGTATGTTGGGACATAATAGTAGAAAAAGTAGAAATAGATTGAAATTATTTTCGTAGTTTGCAGCACTGACTGTAATGTCAATATCGCAAAGATACATTTGTTGACATTGTTATGTCGGATATCGATGAATAATATCTGTTATGCTTTCTAGCCTTACATCAATGGTGATATTGTGTTCTAATTAATCGACGATCTCAAAGAATCACACTAATTCACAGTGATTTTGCTGGCGTTTTGTGACGAATTTATATCCAAAGATTACTGAAAGATAAATAACATCGAGCCAATGTGAACGCATACGCTAACTAGCACCCTCACTGTATGAAATTATTATTTATTGTTATATTATATTATGATTTAAGTCCACGATACTGATAAAGTTTATGTTTTGTATATATGGTCATCTGAATGTCACTTTAAAGTATATTGTTCACTGTTATATTTTCACTATTCTCGTAGACATAAAAATCAAAGTAGGAAAATTAGAAAAAGAAATAGAGTTTCTGAAAAGAGGGGAGAAGAACAATAATATTATAGTATTGGACCTTGAAGAAAAAGAAACCTCACCTTATGAATTACTACAAGAATGAAAAGAAAATTTGAAACATGATCTAAATATATATATAGAAAACTACTAAATCAACGAAATTGACCGCTTAGGAACAAGAAAAAGAGAAAAAAACAAGACAAGGTCGGTATTATGTTCGTCTATAAGCAATTGAAAAAAGAACGAAATCATTAAACATATAAACACCAGATAAAAATTAATATCAGTGAAGATTACTCAAAGAAAGTGTTAGAAACGAGGAGAATATTGCAAGTAGAACTAGTTGAAGAGGAAAAAAAGGCAATATAACATATTTTAAATAAGACAAACTAATAGTTGAAGAAAAGAAAGATAACCAAGAGAAAAGGAAAAGAGAATCATCTGCTTTACCCTCTGCTCACAATAACCAGCTTAAAAAACGACAGACTGTATCTCCAATCAAGTCAAGCAGAAGAAATGCTTTTGATACGATGCGGTCTAGATCTAACTCTATTACATCCACTACCAAAATTCAAAAACAATTAAAATCGGTAAACGGAACACAAAACCCCCAAAACCAACCGAAGAAACTGGCAATAACGAAACAATAATACATCAACCTCGCCCCAAGCGGACTGATCCTCGCGGTGGAAAGAAATCACGACCCTCTAACAATAACAAAAAACATCACAAACAAAAGAAATTTAAAATCTACATCGTAGCCCTCAATGCACTTACCCTGAAAAATGAAGAAAATCTTGCAGAAATAATGTATGCGTTAAAACACTGATTGTTAAACACATTGTTCGCCTGAGTGAAGTGAGAAGATTGGGTGAAAATATCATGTCTTATCCGGATTACATATTTTACCATTTAGGCGTTGGAGAAGGCCTTTGCCGATTGGCAAACCGATCTACCAAAAATTAACAAGCAGCAAATACTAGATTAAGGCTTTAAGTTTTATGTTTGTACCGAAATATTGTTATTAGGTTAAATGGATTTGAATAAAAGCTATTATTATTATTTGTATGTACGTAATAAGGTTCGAATATCTGGAAACATGTCATATAACACAATGTTTTTTGTGCAGATTGGATGGAATTTCTAACAATTTTTTGTATTAAGTGTGAACATCGACTATAACATTTATTAATTTACGAAGTAATGAGCTTAATAATAAAAATTAATAAGCTGTTGCAGCTCCACGAGCATTACTTTTAAAACAAATGTTCCTCTGAGGGATTGTTTAGATACTAGGAAAACAAATCTCAAATCCCTTGACTATTTCAAAGGTTGAATGTCAAATAAGGAGTATTTAAAATAGAGTATTCAAAAGTTATCTTTATTCAAAGTGTTGTACCATTTTCATAACATGTAATAGCAATTTTATTCGAAAGCACTTTTTGTGTAATCAAACAAATGTCCGTACAATGGCGGAGCGTTATGTGAGTGTCGACACTTAAATTTATGTGGGTTATTTACTCGGCGTCCACCTTTTTACGACGCAGATCTTACGATTCTGTAATGCCAGTACATTAAAAGAAGCCTTAAGTATAAAGGTTACAAAGATATTTTGCTAAATAATACCGGTTATTAACCTAAATAACAAAATTATAACAAATATCTACAGGACTTTTTGAATTGTTTTACCGTTAAACATATAAATCAGACATTTAAATTATAATTTGCAAAGATAATTTGAAAAAATAAAACGGGGCCATGGTAAAATTAAATATAATAGCATCTGCAAAAATAGCATCTGTAAATATAAGGATAAGTTCTTTCGCAAAAAGAAACAGAGAAGTTATGATTTGTTTCTAAACTCTATAAAAAATATGAAGCTTTTATGAAGATATAATTTAAGATAAACGACAATTTCACAAAAAAATAAATCTGAGTATATTGTTACATTTTTCAGGACCCGCGAATGAAACTCGGTAATAGATACTAATAAAAAGTTATCGCAGAAATAATTCTGAGTGCATATAAAATCAAGACGAGATAAAATTATTGTCAGTGCCTTATTTAAAAAAAAAAAGTAAAAGGGTAAAATCGACTCCAAGCGACTATAGGTGAAGTTATTTAACTTCACCTTCGTGAATATTTTTCTTCTTTCAGATCTAGCAGCATTTTTGAAACAGTTAGTAATAGGATTGAGACATCGATACTCATCATCCCAGATTTATGTCATAGTTACCAGTGTGAGAATATTAAATTATTTTGTGATGCTTGCCTTCATGTGACAACAACGTTTTTCTGATCTATGAGAAATGTAGGAAACTCTCAAGAAACATGATAAATATAAGAGAGTTAAAAATTGTCCATTGAGGCAAATATTTATCCATTGATGAATTTTCTACAGCATATTTACTTTACAATGTCACGCTTCAAATGTTACTATTAAAAAGTTGTGAAAATCTGAACATTCATGGAAACAATAATATTTATGTAGTTTATTTCAAATAAATTCCACCAAGAATTGGTTTGCTTATAAATAGCCTGCTTAGATTCTATAACAAGATTGTATATTTATCCATAGGGCTGAATTTATATTTTAAGGTTTGTCATAGAAATCTAGATTTTATTAACATTGAATATTTAAAACCTCTATTTAGATTAAAAATAAATTAGTTTTTTAATATTTTTAAATGAGAAATGGATATGTTTTTACAAACATACATAAAAAAATTAACGACAATTTTTATAACATTATTACAAAATTCCAGTTGCCCGTAACTTTATTATCAGTTGTATAAATATTTTAAACATTTAATATGCACTGTATAATAGGTAACTTCAAAACAAATCCCCATTTCTTTGTAATATTTCTTCTTTGTGTTTCTTACTTATTGAATAAATTACTCGATTTAATCAAATCTTGATATATTGCACATTGAAAATAAAAGTATATGACAGACTAATCTTTAGTGAACAATTTGTAAAGGGTTTATTTTAATTAAAACAAATTCTGATATATTTAAATGAAAAATTAATTTGGTAGTATATGTAAGATAACTCTTACATTTATTATTAATTTTTTTCTATTCTTTCTTAACCTAAATAGGGAAACTTAAAGGTAACATGAAGATTAATAATATAACTATGCGGAAATTAATAAAATAACTATGCAATAAAGATTAACCTAGTAATAAACAAATTAGCGAACGATTTAGATATAATCATGAATAGGGAAAAATAATAGAAAATAGGCGAAAAAAATTTGTGCGCGTCAGCTCCGATGCGCCACTGAAGTTTAAATCTTAATAACGATTGTCTTGGAATGTATGTAAATAGAAATATCAATACCATCTATTAATATATCTCTTACCTTTAAGGAAGCATTCATTAGAAATTCATTCGTTCAGTTGTTTTTTGGTGACTTAGGTTGCAAAACTGGTCTCCATAAAAGAATTATGTCTATCCCGAAGCTTTTTTCTAAATATCATTGAAAGAATTTTTGAAATTGTGAATGTGTGAATGACTAGTTTCAGTGATTATCTCCTGCATCCAAATATAAGTTGGCAGTGTTAGAAGATCAATATCTAAATATTATTTTGAAAGGATTTAAAGAAATATATAATGATGGATTTTGAATATCAGGACTAAGTTTATTTTAGAGTTTGACCACATATACTGTGAAGGATATCTTGCAGGAATAATATGTTGAGAGAAAGAGAGATTTAGAATTAATTTTGAACGTGATAAAACGCCACAAACTTCTAGGATTTAAACTTAGAAGTGAGAGGAGACAAACTACAAGAATTATTCAATGTATGGAAGCGAAAGCATGTAATATCTAATTCTTCCTAAATGAATTTTTACACAGGTGCTTTATCTAGTACTTGAACCTTTTTGTGTAGAAACGAAACACATAACTTCGTCATGATTATCAGTCAACTTGAATGTTTCCAAGGACATTCAAATGGACTAATAATCACCATTCATCATTAATACAGCCCGTTTAGTTTATGAGACTCCTTGTGACAAAATATTACAGAAAAACATAATGAAATTAGTTATGCACATAGAGAGATGTACTGGTATAATGGATATTTTAGTGTAATAAAATACTTAAAAATAGTATAATTAATGTACGAAACTACGTAATGTAGTATTATTTCTACTTTCTTTAATTTCTTTACCACGACCTAGATTTCGTTGTATTACAACATCTTCAGGTGGGATATTAGCTATAATACTACATCACGTAGTTTCATTTAATTGTGAATAATGAATTTCTACGAAATTAACGCCAAATATGTTCAATAATTAATGTACTTAGAATAGTATAAGTGTTTTCAAATATTATTGAAAGTTATTCAGAGATAGCTTTAAATACAATTGATTCAGGAGACATTATGACATATATTTACTAGCAAAAATTTCAACATATCTTACTTAATAGTTTCGCCCTTGAGATAAAATATGGTCCATTTATCCATTTAGCACAGTTATGATATTGTTAAATATGTAATAAACAATGTTAAATATTCTATTCAAAACTTGCTACTGATGTGTAGATTTCTCTCTTTTTTGCATAATGAACAAATGATAATTCCCAAATTCTAGAATTTTCCCAAATCAGAGTAAACCGTTTTTACGTATATGATTTCTCAGTATTTTATCAATAAGGATTGTATTTTTGTTAATTTAAGCACATGATTCTGGGACTTCGCCCACCTTAAAACTGGACGACGCGTTGGCCCAACCGGTCATAAAATAGTATTTTTACCATGATATTCTGTATTCTCCCTACACATATTCACCTTCTATTTTTTTTTAATTTCCCTTCTTATTATCGTAGACACATCCTTTTTATTCTATATAGTCGATCATGAATAACTTTATATCCTTTCTGAAATTCTAGTAAAAATTTTAAGTTATGAATAAAAATAGATTATTTCGAAAAGCTTGGACGAGCGGATTGCTCGACACGTAACTTCCATCGTTACTTAATCTGTACCTCATACATTTTGTTTAACTGGCTCATACTTTCCTTAATTTGAATTGTCATTTTTTAAATTGACAATTCAATAAAGTGGAAATTAATAATTTAAGTTTCGACACTATTCCTTTGATCTTTGATCTTTATTTTCTATAAAAATTAGCCATATTCGTAAAAACATATGTGTGGTATCATTCTAGTAGTAACTGGATATTGTAATGGATCTAATGCAAATCATTTATTAAAATATATAATTCTTTAGTTATAAAGTAAGGAACAAGGAAGCGAAAATAATTTATGCAAAAAACGTTTCAATATTTAGTTTTTCAAATTGGTTTAATATTTTAACTTTATGTATTAATTACATATCATGGGTACTCATAAGTACAAACATTTCCAGGGCTTTTTGCAATAATTTTTAACATTGACCTTCCTCGTTTCCTTATCTTCAAAATATTTTTCGAGACCTGAAGTCATCCACTCATTTTATCGCCGTAATGAGGAGATTTCTATGAAGAAGAAAATTGTATATAGCTTGATATTTGGCGTACTCGAGTACGTGTGAAATTGGAATTAAACTTTTCATGATGTTGAGTTCCGCGAATCGAATCCGCATTTAGTCTTGGCGATTTATTGAAGCAAATTTTCGATCGTAAATTTACAAGCCGCTGTGAAAAGATAAATTTACTGCTGATAGAATTTTTTAATATACTAATATGCACAGTTTGTTTTCGTGCAGAGACTCTTTGAAACACATTTTTACTAAGTGCACTTTTTATTAACAGTTTAACTTATCTTTCCGTCGGAGCTTACAAAGCAATAAAAGATATATAATTTAATTAAATTTACTTTGATTGTCATCTTCTTACCTAATTTGGTCTTAGTATATTATATTTTTATTAAATATATACTTAGGCATAAGTATGGGAGATCGAAAAGTCATAACCGAAGTGCCACGGCTTTGTACGTGCAGACAAAGATTGTTTTGCACATGGACGTATCAAAGAATGAAATTTCATGATTAAATGAAATTAAATTTTATGATTGAAGAATATAATTTAAGGTTGCTTACTTAAAAGTATCACATCGAAATATGAAAGCCTGCATATATAACGATACTTACTTACGAACACAATAACCTTTAAACTATTCGTTATAAAACTATAGTTCGGGAAACGAATTTGATTTCAATAAGGAAAATCACAATAAAACCTAAATAATTTTGCAAAAATTGAGTTGAAAATTTATTTTTCTTAATCCTATAATATTGATTATGAATTTTACGCTATAAACACCCAAATATTTTTATTGATTTACGTCAATACGCGAAATATTGTAGAATCTTTAACACAATGTTGCATTACCTTGTTTCTACTGTTGTAACTTTAATTATTTGAGAAGCAAACGCTAAGATACCACTCCGACAAAAGCTTTTCTCAGATTCCATCGACAATCAACGTAATAGGTCATCACAATTTTCAGAAGATATTTGCAACTTATATATTTAAATTTTCAGTAGTCATAAAAAAGCGAAACAAAATCTAGGCAATGGTTTTTGGGTAAATCGTGATAAACAGTTAGACCCAGACGGCAGGTGATCATGTTTTATAATATGCGTGCCCATGATGAGTGACGATTTTTTCATGCTGTTTAGATTTTACATTTTTCACTGTAATTTTTACATATTAAATTACATTCTAACTCAAAATAACTTTAATTTTTTCTATTATATATTTAAAACTAACCGATTTATAAGTCATCTCTATTTATAAGTACTTCCAAGAAATTTTATTTTTAAGAGAAGAATTTACTTAATTGTTTTCAAATACTACATCAAGTTTGATCTTAAAAATGACATTTCCATAGTGAGTCATTGTTTTCGCTCCTTCTAATTCTATTCCTTTAGTTTCAAAGTCGATTTGAAGTCATTAATTATACTATATTCACAATAATGCACCATATAAATCGATGCAAATGTGTATCGTACGGCCACAAGTAGATTTATATGCGTCGATTTTCCGAATTTGATGGCTAAAATTATTCTGCTGGTAACACTGTGTGGGTAGGCGGGTAATGGGGGCGGTGGAGGGGAAAAGATTTTTGGCTTTAAGAAGCCGCGAAAAGATTTGTGTGTATGCGCCTTCTGGATTACACTATGTTCTAAGAACATTATATTCAATAATACAAAAATTATTTAATGGATTCGGATACACCATATCTTCTTACATACTAAATGTGTTTTTAAAAAAAATTCTGCGTTCAATTCGAGTACGCGCAAGAAGAATTTTATCTCATTCTTTCAAATAAACCGGTACATTTATAGGGTTATTGTGTCGATTATTTTAAGTAATATATCACTGCAAGAAGTATTTTGAGCGTATCAGGTTGTTTTAGGTTTTTAATTTTCTGCTACTTAATATCGCAGCGAAATATTATAGATCTTATTTTATTTTCACGAATTTAAAGATAAATTTTCTATTAAATGGCACTTCGTCAAAAATTTCTCTTTACAGCACTTACTTAAAAAGTTTGATACTTTACCTATTCTTGAACAGATGGTAGTACCACAATCTGCCATTATTTTGCCATTTGTACATCATTCAATGCAGTTTCTGATACTATTTAATACGTGAATAAAATTTACCAGTATCTGCAGAAAGCCTATATATCATTAAATAAAATATTTGGTTTACAAGTTAACTGTTGTGCGTTATTAAATTGTTAAATAAGAATAAAATTCGCACAATAAAATTATGATATCCGCTTAAGTACGTATAAAAGTTTAAATTTGTAAGACTATGTAATATGACTATTAAATTATCTATAAATATTTATATTATTTTTCTCTATATAAATACATTATTAGCATGTTTTACAGATGCAAGAAAAATTATTGTCTATCTATGTATAGTTTAACTAAATAATGCAAATTGACAATTAAATAATTTGAAAATAATTTTAAGTTATTTACTAATTGCCAATGTCTTGATTATTTATATTTATGATATACACTACTAAAAATCTGGCAGGACTTACATTGGATAATGGTTTGGAGTATGATAGATAAAGAGAAAGATCTCATTTAAAAATAACTCAAATTATTTCCAACTGCGATTTAAAACTTCTGGAAATATCCCTCGCTCTAGAATTTGCAAGAAAAAAACATCGCCAAACTTGACGACGAGAGAACTTAAAAGAAATTTATAAATGTCATGTCTTTATATTCATATAATTTACTATACATCTACCGCAGAAAATTTAGAAAATCATCAAACATTTTCATTATTTGGGCAAACAGAAAAAACTAAACATGGAAGAATTATTGCTCGCAGGGTTAGGAAGGATAACGCGATATGTTCCCACTTTTATATCAAAGATGCATTCAGCTTCATTTCCATCGTATGCTACTGTCGTATTGATAAGGATTGAACACTTGCATATTTGACTAAAAAAATTTTTTAACATGACGTTTTTTGGAAACTTAATAATCTGTGTAGTGTCCAATCGAAAAAATCCTCACAAAAAGCCCCTAATAACACAATTTCGATACCAAAATTGCATATCGACTGTTCATCGGTTTTGCAATTTAGCTATCTTAGTACTTCAGCTTCAAATCCGTATAGATTAATAATATTAGGCATTTCACTACTCAAAGCACTGCAGTTTTTTATTACCTGTTTTTCCATATCTTTATAAAAGATTTCATATGACAGAACTTTTTAAGGTAGAACAACTTCAAATTTCCCCTCCGCATCTTCTTTTCTCAGAAATTATGGTGACATGATTTACATTAATCTAGTTCTTGACTACTATAGAGTTTGCCATTTGTACAGCTGACATTTTGTTGAGATTGAGATTTCAACTTTTAATTCCAAGTAGCCGGTTTTAAATTCACGTACCTTGCTGTCACAATATACGATAGATTATGTTTATTTTTGTATTCTTATCTCCAAATAATAGTTTTCGATTCACTATTGCTAATAAAATATTTCAGAGTTATTTCTTTTTATTGTCAAAGATTTAACACTTACCAATGTTTTGACAAAAAAACTGTTATTTCCTATATTTTTATATATAATAGTATTAAATATTTACAATAAAATTAACTATTAACACACATATAAAAAAAAAAGAAGAAAAATCTGCAAATAAAATATTTTTTACAGAAAATGAGTTTACGAACAGTGTGTAGGCTGCAAAACATATTAGCCTAAGTTTAAAATTTGTTTGGAATTTTTGTTTACATGTCTATGCATTTAACTGAGTATATTGATACCGTTTTTATGTCTTCTTCACTTAAAGTCTTTTAAATGTTTTTAAATATATTTCATTTCGTTATAATATTAAATAACTAAATAATATTTTAAAACCGCAATGCAAGACAAAATGTGAAGAAGAGTAATATAAAAAGTCTCATACAAGAAATTGCTGCAACATGTGATTATTTATTCTATATTTACAATAAAATTAACTATTAACACACATATAAAAAAAAAGAAGAAAAATCTGCAAATAAAATATTTTTTACAGAAAATGAGTTTACGAACAGTGTGTAGGCTGCAAAACATATTAGCCTAAGTTTAAAATTTGTTTGGATTTTTGTTTACATGTCTATGCATTTAACTGAGTATATTGATACCGTTTTTATGTCTTCTTCACTTAAAGTCTTTTAAATGTTTTTAAATATATTTCATTTCGTTATAATATTAAATAACTAAATAATATTTTAAAACCGCAATGCAAGACAAAATGTGAAGAAGAGTAATATAAAAAGTCTCATACAAGAAATTGCTGCAACATGTGATTATTTATTCCAACTGTAATGTATACAAAGGAACCCTAATATTTATACAATACTGATAAAGTCAAGAAAAAAGAATGGTTTTTCTTTGGTTCGTTCATTATTTTTTCCCCAATTCTTTTTCTATCCTTTTGATTTATTGACATCAATTAAATTCGCAATAAATATTTTGTTATTTGTACCAGTAGTTTATATTATGGAATTTCATTAACTAGAATTAATGACGAAACAAATCTCGTGCAAGTTGGTACTAAAAATAATTATTCACCTATTGTAAAAAATAAAGAAGAAAATGTAAGAATAAGTAGCAGCATAAAAATACACTTGATTATAATTATTTCAAGTGACTGTAGTACATTTTATAATCGTGTGAAGAATTTTAAGTTAATTTTTTAACTTTCGCATTGAATATATTTCGTTAAGTTTGTTGAAATTTATTATCACTTCATTTTATGCACAACTAATTTAAACTACGTTATGTAGTATTATTTCTACTATATTTAAATTCTTAACCACGACCTAGGTTTCGTTGTATGACAACATCTACAGGTGAGCAATTTGAAAAGATTTAATGGATTCTTAACTATGAACAATCTTAAAGTCATTTATTAAGTAATAGGCAAGGAATTTATGAAGCTAACCATTTTTCTTAAAATAATTTTCAAAACCATTATGAAAACCTTTATCTCATCGCTTATGAAGTAATAGCGTGGAAAATTTCTTGATAGCAATAGCTTGAAAAATATAAATCGAATGCAAAAATACTTAACGGAATCGATACAAAGTAATTTTTACAATTGATTCAAATCACTTGTATGGATTTTCTATGAATTTTTCAAAGATCCAACCACACTTCATAAGTTGGAAGACCATTACTCGTAAACTACTAGCGGTGATCATTTTCGTTTTAATCTTGTTATATATACTATCATTGTGAATAATTTGTCGTATTAAAGACATTAGTTTTACTGGTAGGGGATGGAGACAGGTAACTTTAAAAAGAATAACCATTACAAAGCTTAATATTTCGTTAGCGAATCAATGCATAGAGGTCGTGCGTTTAAAAACATTTTTAATAACCAATTGAAGGATGCTTGCATAAAAGGGTGTCTAGAAAAAATAGCTCCCACCTTAAAAGTAGAGAAACTACCCAAAATTGTATTTTCAAAAGGTTTTCAAATATAACTTTTTAGGAGTTTTAAATTTATATAACCATGTCAAATATCGGCTTTAGATCATTAATAGTCCGCGCGTAAACTGGTTATAACAAACAGATATATATATATATATATATATATATATATATATATATATATATATATATATATATATATATATATATATATATATATATATATATATATATATATATATATATATATATATGCGTATAATTTGGGTAATGAACTTTCATAGGGACAAAAAGGAATGCATCCATATTACTTGTGACTATTTCATTTAATACTTAAATATAAACATATAATACGAACGAACAACTCAATTTTGAAGTTTGGATGTACATATTAACTGATGTTTAAATATAAAGATTTCTGTAATAAATTCATTTGCTTAAACAAGAGCGAGGAAGGGGTATATACCCGTCTACATAATAAGTTCACCTAAGTAAGCGTTATTAGAGAACGGCCGATAAGGAAATAAAATTTTTACTTAAAATAACTCGTTCATAGTTTAAGAAAACTGATTTTTCAGATGGAAGTTTTTTTATGACCCGAAAGCTGCTAGCTGGTGCCCATCGCCGAGCTCCGTCGAATGCTTTAAGGGATGGAAAAAACTTTACGATAGAATTTTATTAAAAACGTGTCAATATCGGTCCAAAACTGTACGAGCTATTTTAACGTGAAGAGGTCACGCAAGTACAGACATTTCAATATTTATTGTATAAAAACTATTGATTTAAATTATATTATTATTTATTCGTCCAATTAAGTGTTTTGTAATTGTTATTAAAACATAAATTTTAAAGGCTTTGATTTTAATGTATTTTTTATCACAAAAATTAATGTGAATGAACTCATTTTATTATTTAATGTTAACTATAGGAAATTTTTTTCATACTCCTAAATGCCTTCTCTTCATATCCCTGTGAAAGGAAATCAATACGTATGTAGAGAATTTTATACCTGACTATTGGTTCACACGAATGAGAGTAAGTCAGCTTTTGAATTTTCAGCCTCTGATTTTGATGGTTATAATAAACCATAGTGATTCTAAAATGAAAACTGCTCGTAGTCTTTTAGAAATGAAATACTTAGGGGTAAATTATAACTGAGCAGCTCTATTATTGAGTAAGTATATACTATCAGTGGTTTTCGAGTACCCTTATATTGCCATGGTCTTACTTTTTATGTTAATTTTGATTTATGTATCATTTTTTAAAGTAAAAATACTTTTTACCTGAAATTAATAAAAGAGAAAAGAAATTTTTAAATCAATTTTATTGCCAATTCCAATTGAAATCGAATGATGAATGAAACTCTACATTTGTTTCAATAGTAAATCAACTAACATTAAAAGATGTACTATGATGTGTTGCATTACGATCTACTACAATACTACATTTGCCAATTATTTGATAAACTAAATCCTTTCCTCTCGGACTTCACTCGCTGTTGTCTTCCATACATCAAGTGCAGCATCACGTGTTACAGATATGGCTTTTATTTGTTTTTTTCCTATTGTAAAAAGACCTTTGCATACATTTTAAATTTTATTTCTTTATTTAACAAGTAATCATATATTTAATTAAATATTAAGGACATTAATATAATTATTAAAAATTTGGTATTTATTTCAACATAAAGTGGAAATTGAAAAAAAAAACAATTATTTTGAAACCTATTGTAAATATTATTTTCATATTCATAGTAATTAAGGATTATTTATTTTGTGTGAATTGACTTGGCTCACATGATCTTATTGATTTTAAATATTTATATTTTTAATTAAATTTGTATTATGTCATGCCTTTACTGTAACGTTTTAGGTAATTTTAGCATTTTTTCATACGTTTGGTTATCTTTAAAATCAAATTAAGTAGTTCGATTTCACGTTAGCATGGATTAAAAATAGTCCTACCTCCACGTTGTACAATGAGCTCTGTATTGTTAAATACAAAATTAATATCATATCAGAAATTTCTTGTCGTTTCAATTTGCTTTATTCAAATATCATAATAGTTGCCCATTAGTTACGGCATTATCTGTGCTCAAAAGTGGTTGCGAAATTATGCTGGGATAATTATGTCTCTGCATTCCTAATCCATCCATTGGAGTTAATAACGCATCTGAGCTTACCTTGTGTAAATTTCATTGGTCATTATTAATGACATCCTATTGCTCATTATTAATGACTTTTAATTTTTCCTTCATCATTGTAAATAAATACATATTATAAAAATCTTAACTTTGTGTAAAATAACAACTATGTTTAAATTTCTATAAACGTTTTTTTTATAAATGTTAATAACAGTCGTAACTTTAAGAAATAAATTAATCTCTTAAAGAAGTGAAGCGATGGTGTGAAAATATACAAAGTAGACGTCGACTAAGCGGGTTGCTCTTAGTTGCACAACAAATTTAATAGAAGAGTTGATCGATTTATTCAAAATATTGGGAAGTGAATTTAGAGAATCTCCTACGGCCGAATTTATATAATAAGGGCGCGTTCTCTAACTTAATTACAGATTGACTATTGATGAATCACATCGAAAAAATATGAAAGACTTTAAGATGTGCATCACTTATTGTTTTAGAATTTAAATCTGTCTTTCTGTAACTCACGAGCACGCCACAGTTTATTAGAGAGTACCTTCCGATATCATCTCTAAAGCTTCCAAAACGATGCTTCTAGCAATTTTGGAGCGAACTATTCAAAAAAGTCAGAGAAAAACAACTTTTTCCATAAAAGAAACGAAATTGATATACGTATGAATATTTTTCACCTGATCCGATTTAAGGCTGACACAACTATAGGAGTGGGAAAAAAATAATCAAAATGTGAAGAACAGTCCCTCACTATATTTAATATTACCTTTTCAAATTTATTAATTAAATTATATTTCAAACTTTATATTCTTATAATTAGCCAGCTTTTTATTGTTTGGAAAATGAAATGAAATGTATAAAATTTTAAAGATATTCTTAAAAAAAATTGATGACAACTTTATCCTAAAAAAATAAAATTTCAGTAGTCCAAACTTGTTAGTTCAGTTGTATAAAGTTTTTTAACTTTTGATATACATTGTACATTGTTTATTTATTTAAATTTCAAAGTACACATAATGTATACATTTGGAGGACTTATTGCTATAAGACCAATCTCTTCCATTCAACCACATCGATTAAGTTTAAACATTTCGTAATGTGGATTATTGTAAAAGACACTGACAACAACCAAACCCATTATGATTTTAACAACGAACATATCAGGACAGACAAATGAATAAAACTAAACTACTTATTTTTTAATCAAAATTTAAGAATTCAGATTTCAGATTAGCTTTAGTTCAACCACAGACATTTCTGTTACATTGTACATTGTACAAAGCTCTGTGCTATTAGAAGTACAATGGATGTGCTAACGGAATTCTCTTATCGCTTCAATTTATCTTATTTCGCTTTAAGTACCATGTATATCACCCATTAATTACAGCATTATCTGTGCCCAAAGGGGTGGCGCTATTATACTAGAATACTCAATCAAATCTCTGCATTTCGTAATCGGAATAAATGACGTGTCTGGGTTCATCTTGGGTAAATTTAAAGACCAGTACAATGATTTCATATGACAAATTATTTCATAAATTATTATGAGTTTTAATTTTACTTTTAATTTTGATAAATAAATAAATATCATAAAAATAATATAGAATGTAAAATATTTTTTAACAAATATAAAATTTATTAAAAATCGTGTAATATGTAAAACGTATTTAAAAATGGTGACTGGAGTATGTTGGTAATCGATTCTGCCTGCTTGAAAAACATGTGGGTTAGATATGGCATCATTATAACGATGTTTTAATCGCTGAAAATTACTTTGACTTTTCACTGTTATGTTTTCTTCAGTACTAAAACGCGGTAGTTCAAATATGTTGTCTTTGAACAATAACGAAAAATTATAGAGAATTTATTTATCCTATACAAAATTTTGAGTAAATAACTCTCTTTTTTTGGATAGAGTATATTAATATCTCCTTTTCCAGATAATTTCAGTATTTTTGTCTTCTTATTCGGAGATGCTTCAATAACAACCTCAGTACGGCTTGTAAAAATTAATATACCAACAGTATTGTTTTATTACACAGGATCACAAATTTTATAGAATTATGTAACAATTCTTTTTCAGTTGAAGCACAGTTAATAACGTAAAAGGAAGGTAGAATAAAAATGGTAGTAGTTCTCAAAAACTCATTCACATAATAAAATCTATATGGTAGGATCGTTCCTACGGCCCAATCAAGACAACAGTAATTACGTCTTATAAAAACATAAGACTATGAAAATTTTATAATGTTTATGAGAAGCTTAGTAAACTTTACGTTTTATAATATTAAAAGCACAATTATTTGAAGTCAACAGTAAATGTATATTTTTTCGTCGCTTATCTCTTTCCTGGAAACATGATTGTCGAAAAATATTTCATAATCACAAAATTGTCGTCATTTGCATAACGATTTATAAACTATGATCAAATCTACCACCACAATAAAATATTTCATGTTTAAGTTACAAAGCTTAGGCGTCAGAAGACGGTTAAGTCTTGAAACTTTTTTAAATCATAATGATTAATTTATAATAGTGTTTTTTAGTAAAGTTGCATTATATAACTGTAGGTTATAGAAATAGTTTCATACGATATTAATAAAATATATCTCGTGACAAACAAAATACGGTCAAATGAGACAAGAAATCGCGTAGTAAGGATTTCATACAATTATATTAAATCATCGTAAAGTTTACCGGATAAAAAAGCAATAAATGTGTTTGCGATATAATAATTTCGCGTAAAGTGACAAATGATTGATGATTTGTGCAATATGACCTTCCTTCTCACCCTAATTAAAGATCTTAAATAAACGTGGTGCACACATATCCCAACAGTGTCAAACAAGGTAATATTTAAAAGACCATACATTTTAATTTCATTCAGTGTATTTAACTTCACGTATTGAGATTTGTATAATGCTCCGACCATGTATAGAGACTCATACGACAAGTGCTTTCGAATAAAGTTGTCGTCACGCCTGTTAATGAAATAGTAGAAAACTTTTATTAAAAGTGTAATTTTTACCGAATTCACAAGATCTGTTGTTTATTAAACATTTCATTATGAAAAAAGTTCAAAAAAGAAAAGGAGCATAATGATAAGCATAAAACGGGGCTAACTATAAGAAAAAGCGTTTTCATGGAAAATAATTTATAAAAATGTGCAACTCTATGACAAATCATCGCGAAGATTAATTAGCTTCTATTCGGATAGTTATCCAATGAATAAAAAAAATTATCACCGAAACTGGTCAATAATTATTGCCTATTACTTGAAGATGTCAAATCACTGTTATTTTTTTAATATTCTTCTATCTTCCTTGATGTCTCTCAGCCTAATGACATAACTCGTTATAGCACAGCGTCTTCGAATTTCAAAGTCAAAAATTATGAAGTCCAGCTTTGCATGTTGATAGCTCTGGACGAATTTATGATGACTTAGGTCTTGTCGTTATTAGCTCTAATCTATTAAATTATGTTCATTGCACTATTGAAATACACAGACAATGAAATTTTACGGCAAAATCCGTTTTTTCGTCTATTCCGAAAATTGTTTCTCTTGACCGCCACATAATTGGCAATCCAAGCATTTGACAAATATTTCCTAAACTTACAATAGTATTAACTGCTCCATTAAAATTAATTATTTCATTTCAAGAAAATTGAAATTTAACAACTCATGTTCTATCAAAAATGTTAAATTACAAGGTGGATTACTATAAGGTACAAAAATCTTTTTTAAATTTATCATTTTAGCGCGGGACACATATAACTAACGATATTTTATTTCCTTTGAATCTAAATTTTTTTAAACACATTAAGTAGTACACTGGAAGATCAAGAATTTAATAAACAGTAGATTAATTAAATAATTGTAGTAAATATTTCGTTGGAATTAAATCTCTTCCAGGCAAGTTGCCAAATATTTTGCTTCTTGAATATTTCTTTATTATTTATGAAAATAAATTTGGCAGCTCTCTTTTTACATATTATTTCTTCTAAATTAAAATTATATGTGCCATCACGATGTATCTATAGAAGTTGTTTTTTAAACTTTTACACTATACGTGACTAAATTCATCTAAAAAGACTAGCCGAATATCACTTTTTTGGTAAAGTGCCTACACCGATATTTTGTATTTTTAAAAGCTGATTCTTAACGGTAAATATTTTGCGTAGAAAAATCCAAAACTCCCAAATCATTTTTAATTTTTTTTTTATGTATAAAAACAATAATTTCCTTCAAAATTAACGAAGCAGGCAGTGAAAAAATTTGAGAGGAATTTTGGTATTCAGCATATAAACTAATCGTATTTATATATATATATATATATATATATATATATATATATATATATATATTTATATTTATTTATAAATATATTAATTTAATATATTTATTTCTTCAATTCTTCCATAAAAACGTACAATAGGCCAATTTATTTCTATGTAGACAATATTTTCAATCAACCATAATAGTGCTCATTAAAAACGAAGTATTATATAAGATTACAATAGATTCTATGAAGAAATTGAAGTATGAAAATTTAGAAGTTTTCGAATTACTTCCATAATGCCATAAAACGTCTTCCGATTGGCTCAAGGAGATGGTGCTAAATGTAATTATTTAACTTACGTTACAGACATTAGTTCGTTTCTTAAAAATCCACTCAGTGTGGCAGCTAAGACACTAGTCTTTAATTTTTAATATTATAATTTCTAAAATTAATTAGGATCTGGAATAAGAGCGAGCAAAAATTATATACCTAACTTTACAGTAACATCGACTGAGTCAAGTATTAATATAGAACAGACCAATAGAAGATGTTATTTCTATCTACAAATACAACGTTTACGAGTATAGTTTCGTTAAAATACGCCCCTAAGTTGTTCAAGGAAATTACATCATTTGTCAGATGGAATTTTTTATGACGCAAAAGCTCGCTATTTATGAACATAAAAAGTACACCGCTGAGCTTCGTTGAATGCTTTAAATGATGAAAAAGTTTATGAAAACTTTATTATGAGTGCGTGAGTATCGCCTAAAACTATACAAGTAACTTTAAAAGGTTACGCTGCAGCTAGTAAAAAAGCAATAGACTGTTTAATATTTGCTTTAGAAACTAGTGGTTTATCTAGTATTTTTACTTATTTTGTGCAATTACGTATTTTCTAATAAACGTTAAAACTTTCATTTGGTCCAGGGTTTAAATTTAATGTCGCGTTTTACTATTACGGACAAAATTGCATTCACGTGGGTTAAATTATTTATCAAATTATCCTGACGACACGCAATTATTTTTTCCATTCCTAAGTTCATTCTCTTTACAACTTGTGATGTTCGATATATACGAATAAAAGAGAATTTTACACTTAACCCTTAATTGATACGCTTGAAAGTGAGTTAGATTTTGAATTTCTAGCTTCTGTTTTACGCGGTCCTGGTAAACGATATTGACACTGAAAACTGACTGAAAAACTTCAATGGTGAACTATCACTGAGCCGCACTCTTATTGTCCACGAACATAGTATCAGTGAATTTCTGCCACACATATTTCGCGTTTGTCTTATGCAGTTGGTGTAAAAATAAAAATATTTTTTTACCTAAAATTGCTACGAAGGAATGAATTTTAAAGTTCTGTAATTTTTATTACCCGTTATAAATAAATCTAGAATTTAATTTGGAGTTTCTTTTAATTTGATTTACTTAGAATTATACCTTAAATTTAGAGATATACTAAAGTTATTATCTTTGCGTATGCATTCACAGAAAAAACAATGATTCTGTGGCGTGAGGTTTCGTAGTCGATCTGGGGTAATTCTGGTCCATTGAATACGAAAATGACAACAGATTCACCGAATTAACCGTACTTTTTCAAATAACGGCATACCATTTAAATTAAGAATAAAATTAAATGGAAATGTTAAATATATTTACAAAAATCTATTTTCACGGACGATATCTTTTTGCGTACAGACTTAGTACAATAATTCTGTGGCGTGAGCTTTCGGAGTCGATCTGTAATAATTCTGGTCTATTAAATACGATAATACGAAATAACAACAGATTCACCGAATTAACTCTACTTTTTCAGATAACGGCATTCCATTTAAATTCAAGATAAACATGAACAATGACACTGTTATAAAAGATACATATTACAACATTAATAAGAATTAACACAATTGTATAAAAATAAATTAGAAAAAACTTTTCAAATATGATTTCTTATGCATTTTTATTAGGACCGTTGCATCATAAGATCCAGCAGTAGTCCCCTAACACACCTTGAGAAAAAACATTTGTGGGACTGGTAATACCTCTTTCAAATTCACTTCCGCTAGCAGTATTACTCTGATTATCTGCCATTTCAACATCATCAGAATCAACATTTTATAAGGCAGTAAATATCGGTACAGGGAAACTTTTACTATGCAACGTTGGTGGCTTAGCCGTTTCGTGCAAAGCTAAATCTAAGTGTGCTTTCTTTATCAGTTGATACTATTTACATTGATGGCACGAAAGTAGCAATCATCAAAGTGGCTTCTTGTCTTATTCCATATATTCGAAACCCCGAATCGTTGAACCGAATTCGTCTTCCTTGGCTCGAATATTGTAGTAACTCGACAAAAATTTTACAAACTTTGTGTGGCACCCGATATTTGTCCCATTGTCCAAGTTTATTCCCAAAATATACTTAATAAACTTTTTTTAAAAAATCATTAATACTTCTGTGTTGTTTTTCTAGACAACATTTTTTACATATGTGACAGCAATGAATTAAATAATTGACACTCAATAAATTAAATGAATTAACCAATTTATATTTCAGCGATCAGAATTTTTAAAAACGGTGCTATCGTTTCGAAGCTATACCGTAAATCCATCTTGAAGAAAAGTTTTCTATTGGAAAATATAGTGAGCAAATAGCGAAAAAGACTTTCTTTACTTGCGTTTTCGGAGTGCGCTGTTATCATTGTTAGTGAATTAATGACGATAGTTTTAACAGTATTTCACAAGTAGTCATAATAGTCACAAGAAATGTGTAGAAATATTTTAATATTAAAATATTTATTTCTTTAAGAACCTTTATGGAATAACAAAACTGTTGTGATTCAGCATAAGCATAGAATACAGCCTTCATTTCATATAAGTGAAAAAGAAATTATGGAAAAATAAAACATCCAATTCACATTTTTAGTAAGCAGAAGTTATAAACAAGGTGCGATCAGTAAAAGTCTCAGACAAGAATAAATGTTCGATACGATAAAGAAAAATACACGCTAACGAGGTTAGTTTAGTAAAAATGTTTACTTTTGACAGTATAGTATATCTTAAAATGTAAAGTAAATTCAAACAAATAAATAAATATCCTAAGCACAATCTAAATAAATTCAAACAAATAAATAAACAACCTTATTGAATGAATCCAAAAACAGACCGCCGATATAAACCGAATTCAATCCAAAAACTTTCTTTTTTTAACTGAATGTATGTCACTTAAATTTTTGATTCAATGTAAAATCGCGTTAATGGAAAACCGCCTAGTATTTACAAATATTATTTGTACACCTTTCAATATTTTAAAACGGTGTCTGTTTTTTTTAATCCAAAAGAAAAGAAACATTTATTTTTTTAACAGTTCTTGCACTTAAATAGTGCTTATATATAAATAAAAAATCGACGAAAATCGTGAACTAAAAACATATGCAATTACTTTGGTTTTACTTTGCTTATAGCACTTAAGTATAAATTAGGAAAATACACCTCTTCATTTTATTTATAAATAAATCACGATCAATGTCCCAAAAGCTTAATTAAAAGGGTTAAACCTTAAACAAGAAAAATTAGAAATATGTGATTATCTTTAAAGTATATGCTATTTTGGTACTAATTTCGTATAAAGATAAACAAGTTATGTCATTCGGTATAGTGGTTTCTTATTGAAAATAACGCACCGTAAATTATGCGTAATTGATCCACAGTATTAATTTCAATAAAACTATGTACTAAGTCCGTTGGAAAATTTTACAGTAGAAACGTAGAATTCACGGTGGAAAATTTTTAAAATCAAAACTTA
This sequence comes from Druceiella hillmani, assembly GCA_039881145.1. Lineage (NCBI taxonomy): Eukaryota > Metazoa > Arthropoda > Insecta > Lepidoptera > Hepialidae > Druceiella > Druceiella hillmani. The sequence goes on from JAYKKI010000131.1 coordinate 3,798,575, forward strand.
AAAAATTAAAAGTGTATGAATTATATTGTTTTACTACTAGATTCAACAACTACCGTCTATATACTCCCGTTGTATGCTGAAAAATAGGAATAAAGTTTAGGTTGAAAAAATCCCTTACTTTAAATTTCTGAGTTTATTATTATATCTGTAATTACTGCAATTTACAAAATGTTAAAAAGTCTTATTGAATTTACATAGTTATTTTTTCACAAAATATGTAAACGACATAATTTAACTCTAATTCACAAAGGTAAGCTAATAGAAAACTATGTCTAAACTATAACTTTATGTTAAAATCTTTCTCAAATATCTTTATGTTAGAAATATTCATTACAATATACAAAATATTTCTTCAGAAAAAACGAGTCATATTCTAATTTGTCTCTAACACCACTTGGTTAAAAAAAAGTTATTTTAATGAAAAGCAATATCAAGAAAAAATGCAATTTTAAGACTGTTACATGTATTAAAAAGAAAGAGTTACAGTACGTAAATTTTGTATTTTTATAACTACAACTATAGGTTAAGAATAGATATAGGTAAAAATTTATTGTGAAAATAAATCTGAGTGCATACAGACTCGACGCGAAGCGAGGCTATCATGAATATTTTATAACACACACAATTTTGATAAGTATCTTTCATTGTGTTTTTACGCAACTTTGGGTAAAAAATATTATGATTATTGGGATTGGTTTTCGTTGAAATACGTAAAAATAGTATAATATATGTTTCAATGAAAATTTCCTGATTTCCTGATGAAAAATCTGATTATATAAGTGTCAATGAAAATTTACATATGACCGATTTAGTAATTTTAGCAAAATATGTGGACAAAAATATTGCCTTTTAAACTCCCCGATAGATGGAATCTTATAGGAGAGATGAGTATATATGATTAAGTTAAAAATAACCCCAAGTGTCAATGATTTATTAAACTATTTGTTTAAAAATATCTAAGAAAGCAGGTTTTCTTATGAAAGGGAAAACATCACTCGAGGATGCGCTAAACGATAAATTGGAAATATTTTCTTCGTAATTGAACTTCCGGCTCGCAAAACTGTCTGGCTTGGATAAGGTACAGTCGAGGTCTTGAGCACTAATCTCGGACTATAAGCAATATAACTTTAGGCTTCGAGAGTTATTAAGAAAACATATTTTTTAATTTGAACATTCTAGGAAGTTAATAATTTTTGTTAAATTATTTCGTCACTAAATTCTCTGCAAAATAAGGACGTGCTTATAAATATTAACTTTCCACTACATTTTTGTACACCGATTCATATTCTAAGGTTTGTCATTTTGAACTGTAGACATTTCATTTACATAAGAAGTATAACCCTCTTTTCAACATGAAACAGAAGGATATTTTTTTCTTTCAAAAAATCACAAAATTTTTATTGCCCATAACCGTTTTATTAATTTGGACTAAATTTTTAACATTTCATCTGCAATTTATGATAAATAAGATTATTAAAAAAAAAAAAGTTTTGTTTAATGATGTTGAGAAAATCACACTATTGGATCAAATCTCTAAATATTGCATGCAAGCTGAAATGCGAGTAATTTTTTTAATTTATTTATTAAGATGTGGTATTTATTGAGTTATATAATAAGAAACAAATTGATAAACACGTTTTCGTACTGCTTAATACATCTAAATATTTAATAATCTTTCTACGTACCAAATTCTTATTTTAATTATGTAATATGGATAGTTATGAAGCATAACCAACTTCTCATTATGGCACTCATTTTAATATGTTATTGCCCATTTTCTTCAAAACATTGCTAAGTACTTACAAACTGGAGGTCACCTACTCATTATATCGTCGTAATGAAACGATTTATATGGAGAAGGAAGTTGTAGATGGCTTCATGTTGTGCGTACTCTCGCATGTGTGAAATTGTAACGAAATTATTTTTTTTTCGATTTATTGAAGCAATTTTCCGATCGTAAATTTACCGACTACTGTAAAAAGGCAAATTTATTGCTGACAGTTTTTTTTATCTGTGAGTATTTACAGTTCATTCTCTTAGACGTAATCTTTGAACACAATTTGTAATGAGTACGTATTTATTTATAGCCCTGCGTTTCTTTATATATACAGAGATGCGAAAACATAAGGTAATAAAATTATTGCAATAGTATCGTACTGATGTAATTTTTTTTAGTATATATATTTTTTATCAAATATATATATATATATATATATATATATATATATATATATATATATATATATATATATGTACATATATAAATTAATATATAAATATGATGGTATAATTTAAGAATTCCAAACTAAGTACAAGTACCAATAAGGATATTTTCTAACTATGCCGATAAGGATATTTTCTAATATATATTTTTCTTTTGATCCCAGTAATTTTGAATTATTAAATTGCCTATAAATCTTTTAATCTACAATTCATTCATTTGTTTGTTTACATAGAATTACATTTAAAATTTAATAGATTTAAAAACAAATCCTGTTCAAATACATTTAAAACTAGCTACTTATCAATCTTGCCGTAACCTATTTATAAGAATAAATACAAAAGAAAAATGTTTTCTTTATATTTAAAGACGTTTTTAATTAGATTCAATAACTCAAAAAGTATTCATCTTCTTATATACTAAGTATATAAGAAGACGAGTATTTAAATAAACCGTTACATGAAGTTGAACTTATATAATGAAAAATTTGGTCTTCATATTTCAAATAAACCTACGGTACATTTGTAAGTTTATGACATTAATAAATAATTCTTTATTGCGTCCATAAATTTCTAACCTATATCCCTGCAAGATATATTTCAAGTTTCCGCTTTATAAGAGCCATTTTGAGTTACTCCTTTTCAGGTCCCCACTGTCTCAATTTTATATGTTATTTTGTGTTTTTATAACTTAAAAATATATGTTCGTTACTTAATGGCACCACATTTAAAAAAGTACGTTCAGTAGTTATTTGTTATGACACTTTAGTCTATCTTTTGAAAAGTTATTTTTCTATATTTACGTGTAGGTATCAATTAGTAAAAAACGCATTGATTTATTTTAATTTTAAAATGGCATTCATGTTGCTACCTTCTTACACAGTCTGGATAAGAGCAACAATATATTGCTAAAAATGACAAGTATGCCATATATAAATAAGAAGAAAACATTTACGTCAAATACATAATGTTATTTTACACAGTGTTTTCTTGTTCACATCCTGTTCACGGAAAATATTTTACCTTTTTCCCGATAGATTACCGAAGCAAATCCCACTACAATTTTGCCATTTGTGTATCACGTAATGGAATCTACGGTACTTTTAATACACACATTGGTAAATGTCAGTTTTGCTGCAGTCTTGCTTTTACTCGTAGATGGACCAAGGTTGGTTCTCAATTGGTTGAGCGTACAGCAGCCAGATCAACTCTTCAAATACAGATGGGAGTGGGTTTGATTCAGATCGTGTGGTCTAACGTGGTATAACCATTCCTCACAAGCATGATTCGGGAGCCAGGAGTGTTGGTGGGATCAGGAATTTCAGCCTTGCTTTCCTTGAGGGCTAGTATCTAATGCGTCGTAGTGAGTCTTACACGCCCAATAATCAGGCGCACGGTGTGGTATAGCTGTGTGTCGGCGATGATAATATGGGCGCAGTTCAACCAGACAGAGGCGCAGTACTCCTCCGTTGAATATAGGAGCACCAAGGCGGTGGTTTTACAGCACCTGGAAAAGGCTGCCAAAGTTGTATTTGTTAGTTTTTGCAAAATGCGGTTCCCAGTGAGTTCTATAGATGTGGTTAGGATCCAAGGTGACAACCAGATATTTAGGATTTGCATATTTGTGTATCTCCATTATAGATAACGTTAAGCTTCCTCTTTGTCATCCAGTTGTTGAAATGAAAGCAGCATAAAGCGATTTTAAACCCGTTTGGTCACATGCATCATCGCATGCAATGTTCATCCACGGCGGCTAGATCCTGATGCAGATCTTTTGTAAATTCGATACAGTAGTCTCACTTGATATCAGTGCCAAGTTATCATGGCTGACTTATTTAAAATTTACTATAAAGTTTAATTTCATATTGAAGTATGGCAAAAGGGTCCTAACCTAGTCTATACTTAAAATTTTTTGTTCGGGGTCTCCATTATAATTTTATGGCTGTGTAAATAGAAATTCGACCATTTAATAAATGGGTGTACATTTTGTAATATTGACCATTACGAAAAAAATAATTATTTAGTTTTAATAAAATTTATTTTATGGTGATGAAACTGAAGTTATGTGTGTAGAACTTAATTTCTTAATGCGCTGCGCTGTGTTATTCTTAAACCTCATTTTATTTCATTTTAGTCTATAAAATTCAATAAAAAGTAGATTTATAAAATTTTGAAAGGTAAAGTTTCTTAACAATTAAAATTTTTTATATATAACCACCTAAATTGTTACTGGTAGAATTTTTAGCCATAAGTTTAGAAAATTTACACGTGATCGAGAATGTTCTTTTCTTATTTATTATTAAATTTGACAGTTCCTTTTTCACCTAGCATATTATATGTTACTTTTTCTTAACTAAAACAATATGTATCACCTCAAAATACAAAGAAGAAGATTGTTAAATTGTTAAGCAATATAAATTAACCCATTCATCTAAAAAATAATGACCGGATATTATTTATTTAGTATGGTGCTTATACTACAAGTTTTATTTTTAAAATTTATTTTACAAGTGAAAGCTTTTGTAGGTTCTAAAGGAGTCAAAAGTATAAAATTTAAGAGTAACTTTTAATTGTTTTTTAAATTCTCAAACCATAAATAAAATTGACAATGCTTCCTACAAGAAACTTTTATTTGCAATAAAATTAAATATATTTAATGAAATTGTATTTGATATTGTTTCTTACTGACGAGTTAGGAAAGTTCTTTTAATATTAGTAAAGTCCTTGTATTATTAGGTTGATAACTTACAAACCCGCCACTTTTTTCTACCGATGTCTGGAATATGAAGCTTCTAGAATATTTCTTGTGCGGATATAAAGAGTGTGATGTTTGAACTTCCGTTCAGTTTGCAATTGAGTAATCAGCAAATAAAGAATAAATTAAAAATGGAAGTATTTCAAAGTATACTTAGAAGACTTTTTCTTCATGAATGTTATTAAGGCGAAAAACCAGCGAAGAATCAGCCCATATATACACAACGTTGGTTGAGGGTATGCTGGTTGAGAGTATGCTGGTTGGCTGAGGGTATGCTGGCCGCACTGCTTCCAAAGATTAAAAAAGAGAATTTTTTCAGGTCCGATAAGCCCCATCCAAAGCAACCTCCTCCAATTGATTTAGAAAAATTTAAAAGCTTTATTGAGACAGATCCCAGATTAAGTTCGCATTGTTTGGCAGAGCTATTTTCATTACTATTATACTGCAATGGAAAAATAACTTTGTGCTTTGAGGAAGAAATGGAAATATTTCCTTTGGCTAATACATGAGCTAACACCCTTTCAACTTCAGAGGACAACTGTTTGGAACTACTGAGTTCCCATTGTATTAACGATAGGCTAAAGTATCTGGTTATAGGAGATGAAAAGTGGATTGTTTATGTTAATTTTTAGCGTAAACGCCAGTGGCTAGAAGATGGAGAAAGAGGTGTACTTAGACCAAAATATAATATTGGAAAAAAATACTTTTGAGTGCATGATGAGGTATAAATGGAATTATTCATTGAGATATTCATTGGTAACTCTTTCAAGCTAACACTTAAATTAAGCAAGTTTACCGCTAAACGTCCTTCAATTCAAATCAGTTTATTTCTTTTATGACAACGCTCGACACCATTTAAAAAAGGCGACGTGTGAAAAACTACCTTAATTTGGATGGAGTATGCCACTTCGCCCATTGTACTTTCCAGTACTTTCGTAACCTAATTGCCATCTGTTTTGCTTTTTGTTTAATAATTTAAGGGTCAGAAAATTTAAAGTCATCAAAATCAAACTTCACCGGTTTTTCAGCTAAAGATTCAAAGAAAGAAGGCAAAGCTAAACTTCCGTCCTTATAGAAATACAAAGACGGAACTTTAGCTCTGGCGACACATTGGCGACAAGATACCGACGGTAGCTTGAAGTCATAAAAATATTTTAAAGTATATTTCGTATAATCCCAATATTCAATAATTAATGTTACATATTTGGAGTTAATAATAATCATCCTGAAGAAAAAGTTATTTAAAATACAAGACAGAATTTGAAGAACGGTAATAAGAAAACTCTTCATTCTAAATCAATATAATATTATATTTAAGTTTAATGTGCAAATATTTTACAAAGAAACATTGAATAATAATTTTATGTAATCGGAAATATTTAAATTTACATAAAAAAAAAATTTTTTAAATTTAAAAAAATATATATATATACATATATATATATATATATATATACATATATATATATATATATATATATATATATATATATATATATATATTTATATATATATGTACATATATATGTTTTACATTTGTTTTATATTTTGACTTTTCAATTACCTTGCAGTTATTCCATAAATTTTACAGTGATAAACTTTGTAAATTTTTTATATTTCTTTATTATTTGAGCAGTTTTGTTACAGTTTTATTATATTTTTATTATAAGATAACAATGGACAAAAGTTAAATGGAAAAGGTCAAAGCCATGTTCATAATCGCAAATGTGTTGATCCGATATTATCTCTGATTGCAGTGTTAATAATAATAAGTACAGAGTATTCGTTTCATTTAATATTTTTTTTCCAAGTGTTCCACCAACTTTTGGTTATTGGTTTTCTTAATGGTTTAAGTTACAATGAATAGCGAAAATCATGATAAAGAACAATATTTCTTGAAGTATTCGTAGTACAATAGCTTTTATTCACGTGAGACACATACATACATAATATATGAGAATAAGTTTGCTTGAAAAATGCCTTCGTGATCACACTTTTTAATGATCCAAAAGATGCTTTTAAGTTAACATCCTAAAACTGTATGTATTATTTTCTCATAACACGTTGTAGTTCCGGTCACTACCCAAAGATATTTTCAGACAATAATTTGAAAATATCTCTTGGTGGCCAATATTACTTTGCTTAATATGCTACCTTTATACTACCTTTAACATTACGTACAAATTGAAATATTTTGATAGAATTTAATTTATATAATATTCGAAGTAACATTATATAAATTTATTATTAACGTAAAGTATCGAAAAATAAATTTTATCCAGTTGTCTGCAATAAAATACAGACAAAAATGGAATTTAAAAATTATTAAGCATTTATTCTATCTTCCAGTGCACGAAATAACAAGTCGATTGGTTCCTTAGTTTGTTTGACATAGTATGAAACAACCAGAGCTAAGTTTAAAACCCACTTGAAAGTTTTTAAAACGGAATACTTAGATTAATTTTTTTTCCTACCTAATGTAATATTTTTCGTTAATGGTTTGATACACAAAAGTATTTATGTGCCGTGATTAAAAAAGTGACAATTTCTTTTGCTTTCGTTTTCATTAAGTGAATTATCAAATGAAATGCAATAAAGATGGTAATATTTTTTAAAACAAATACTTGACTGGAAAAAATTTTGGAAATACTTAAAGCTGTGATATTAAAATAAATGTAATAATAATAATTTTTGTATTTATGAAACTGATATCCAATGAGTGTTTGATTACTTTCTTAAAATTATTAGATAAATAAGCTAATAAAAGACAATTAAATGAAAGTACGTGATGTAGTATTATTTCTACTTTCTTTAAGTTCTTTACCACGACTTAGGTTCCGTTGTATTACATCTTCAGGTGGGCTATAAAGTGATGGTGGACTCAAGTTTCAATAGTAGTCACAAATCTGTTCAAAATTTGCTCTGGATTGGTTTCAAATAACTTCAAACAGTCACGCGAATTCGTAAGTTGATTACGATCACTGAAATGAACCTCAGTACCCATCTCACAGGTCAATTGAGAATCCCAGTTTATTGAGAATGCGTTTTGAATTCGGTCGTGGGATATGCTTGTGACTTCAAATATTTCTGTAATTTTTATTTTACAGTCATCTATGATCAAACCGCATATTTTTCTATTATTTTTATCATATACTAAAATCAAGGCATGCATGTTACAATGTTGTGACATAAATGCTCAGATAATATGATCTCGCACAGTTGGAGGTTTCTACGACAGAATTGATTCTCCTCATGTGGCCACCATATCTATATGATTTACTTCGCGCTTAAGCTTCTATTAAACTTATATTAATTTGATTATGAATGCAACTCAAGTATGCATTTTTGCATAGAAGCAACTAATAATAAATTAATGTAAGGTCGTAGCTCGAAATCAATAATTCAATTAATTCTACATAAAATCGCAAACTTTACGATCATCCCCAGGTGATATATTATGCAATGAGCGTTTCCTCATCGTATAATTTACTATAATTTTTGTCATGTTCATATTAACAAATATTTTGTAACGGTAAATGTTTACATGATTCCCTTTCATTTTCGGGCTTAGGTTAGGATACTCCGTATATCTGTGTGTTGGAGCCGTTTTCTTTAAATAATAGTTTGACATGAAGACTTAAAATTGAAAATACCACAATATATGCATGGAAACTTTTCAGAGGAAAAATTAAAAACATTTATTTTTGAATTCTATGTAGCATACGCGATACCTTTCGAAAAAGCATTTCCGTTACTTAAATATTTTTTAACATGCTTTATATTACCTTCACTTGTGAGTATGTATGTGAACCTTGGTAAAAATTTAATGCATAGATACATACTTTCACTTATATATATTAAAATTTCATCCAATTCCAGTCGTTCGAATGGTTTGGAATTTTGCACACGTGTCGAGAACCGATGAAAATAAATAATCTCGTAAAAATTTTGAAAATTTAAAATTTTATTTAAAAAAAATTAAAAAAACCCTTTTGTAACTATGTGAACTTAAAAAAAATTATATTTAATTATAAAGATTTTAGTCAAGAGCGAAAAGATGACTCACAATTCTGTGTATTTTTTAATAAACTTGAAATAAGACCAAAGTGATCGACAAAAACCTTAATGTAAAAAAAACGTAGTTTGCTTTCGACTTAAATTTTTATAATAAATGCTCCACCCTTTTTCCTAAATATTAAAGTTAATTTTTCAATTAAATTATTGAAAAAAATTAAATTATACCGAGTTGCAAGACATTTTTTGCACTTTACCAAAATTTTTATATTTAAAGATTATTCTTTATTTCATGTTGCTTCAAAAGCGTGATTCTTTAGTTTTTCATACACATCACTTATTTAAATGTAATTATTGATGTTCAAGCAACACTCAATTTAAACTAGAAGATTCCTCCAAAAAAGTAGATATTATCATGAAAACGACCTTGTATAAATGGCATGAAGGTGGAATGAAAACGATATAATTACACTTGTACCCTTTTAGATATAATATTAAAATAAAATATGTACATTAATCGAAAAAAAAACTGTTACATACCAGTAGAAACTCTAGTACAAAAGTTGTGTGTATGCTTGGGAATATATAAACATTTATCGGTACATTATACTCTATTAAACTATTTACAAATCCCAATTTTATTTGTCTTTAATTTTGTCTGCCTAAAATTGTATTTTTCTGTCTAAAAATATTGCCGAATACATCTTCCACATATGTATAAATATCGTTTTATCACTACATATTTCTATTCACCTTTTAAATCAAGAAAGAAAATAAGTTGTGTACATTTTTTACGAGAAAATTTTGTGAATGTTTTCTTGCTGTTGAAAGGCTTTGGACACTAATTGGAAGAAGTGACTTGAACTAGATAGGGATTACGTTGAAAAATAAGTAAAGTTTTCTAGGCAACTTTTATTTTATTATTCAGGCCAAAAAACCTTCAATCCACACTCACAATATAATAATATTCATAAATCCAACGACACTTTATATACAAAAAAATAATAAAAAAACGGTAATAAATCCCTTTGTTCTGTGCCATGTCATACTTATCCATATTATTCAAATGTTTACCCTTTGAACTGTACATAGATTATGATAGACAGTAAAGTATCGTAATGATTACCTTTTAAATATAAATGCATTTTAATTACGCTTGTACGTGAGACATATATATTTAATAAACTTTTAATATCCATTCTTGTTTAAGATATATGTAGTCAAGTGATAAATTGTTTAATTCTTCTATTTTGTAATAATGTAACATATTTTGTAGAACGAAGCGTTTGATATTTTTAAATTAATAGTACGAAATAAAAACAATATTTACGTCAACAACTTGGCAAAAATTATAATTGTTAAATCGTTTTATAAATTAAATAATCAGAAGTTGCAATTTCATAAAAAATTATGAACAAATATCAACTTCAGCTGTACATTTTAGGTATACCCTCATGAAAATCCTAAATGTGATGGTTTCCGTTTAAGAAAAACCTTGGATTCATTTTTGCTAACGTTTCTACTTTTTCCCTATCTTATTAGTTTACACAAGATATCTGTAACAAATATTTTAGCTTCCCCGTGCTTATCGCTGAAATTAATATATTTTCCATATTTTTTATATTCATTGAAATTAATATATTATTTATTAAGGGCTTGTTGGGGTCTTTTATTTTGGTATAATTTAGTTTACAAATTTACAAAACCCTTATTAATAATAAAGAAAAAATAGACAACATAAAAAGAGTGTAATATATAAACTTAAATGTAACGACTAATAGTGTATACATAGGTCAAACAGGAAGAGATTTTACCACAAGATATGAAGAACACATTGCCAGCTGGCAAAATAACAAACCAAACACATCTCACTTTGCTAAATACCTCATTGAAAATAACTGTCATCCTCACACTGATATTGCCCCCTATATATTACAAAAAAATACAAAAGGCAATAAATTTAATATCCTAGAAACATTAGAAATAAACTGACATAAAATAGACACTAAGATTAATATAATAAATGAAAAACTAAGTATAAAAAAAATTAAATTATATCATCACCCATACTTAATATCTTCTAGACATAATATAGTTAGACAACATTGGTACTCTTCAAATTGTTTTAGCTCAACTACACATTTAAATATAAATATATATAACAAAAAAATAATTAAATGAATAAAGAAAACGGGAGATGCGTGGAATTAGTGGTATAACCTTGTTCTAACTTTCAGATACCCTTGCTATTGTATAAATATATTACTGAGAATAACTTCCATTTAATTTTATTACATACACCGGAACATTTATATTGTATAACTTCATAGAATAACATCAATTTATTTTATTCCCCTCACTAAAATACTTGTGTATCGTATAACTCTCGGTTACATAATAAAACCTACACCGCTCCCCTACAATAAACTCACTAATATAAGCAGTGGGAAAACCCACACAAACCCGGCTTCCGCTATTGTTTTTGAAACATATAAATGCTGTTGGATGCTCGTAAGAGATAATCTCTGCTAATAGCCCACCTGAAAATGTTATAATACAACGAAACCTGGGTCGTGATAAAGAAATTAAAGAAAGTAGAAATGATACTACATCACGTAGTTTCATTTAATTGTTATTAGTATAATTTGTGTCCGTAAGAAAATATGTCAAAAATTTTGAATTAATTTTTCTCGAAACTAAAAAATATGCTGAAAGCAAAATTAAGCGTAAATTATTTGCGAATTGGTATTTATAAATAATATTAGGACTTTTATTTTGTGCTAAAGTTTAAGGAAAATCATCGGAAAAAACATTTCACTGAATTTATCAAGAATGACGTTGGGTGTCATAAGTACATAAAATTGTTTTTAACTTGTCGACTCATATCCACCGTGCATGCGTGTGTTACATAATTACAAATGTAGCTTTATATTTCCGAACTCAAGACACATATTTCTTAAGCGAGCAGAGTCGGTTAATCAAATATTATATACTATATTATCATAACGAAATAATATAGAACATTTCTGGGAGCAATTGCTTGCAACAATTATTTAAAGTACTTATTTCTTAAGAAAGTTTTGTCATAATTTAACTAATTGAAATTTAACTAATTTATCTAATTGAATAAACTGAAACTAATAGGAATTACTAGATTATTAACAATTAGTTATGATTTATTCACCCATGGTAATGCCAGATACATCCTTTAATTCGATTATGGAATTCCTGTTATTATATTATGACAGCATAATTTTGCCACTCCTTGGATCCATAAATCACTGTAAATAATATGTAACGTATATGGTATTTGAGCATGAATATGACAATTACAAAATCAACGGGTTTTTTTTAATATCCTCTTTAATTGATTAGCTTTTTGTTCGCAAACGTAATGACTACTTGAAATAAGTTACATTTTTTAAGTTCAAAAATAAACGTAAAAACGAAACAGTGCTTCGGAAATGTTTAACTCCGGGAAATGAATATAGACCATTATGGTTTTTTATTTAAACGAATTATTGATGTAAATCAATTTCACAGGTGAGGGTTGAAATTTCAATAATTAGATCAGTATCGGTAAAAATAAATAAATTTATCATCATTTGTAAAGGAAGTAAATAATATTACAATGATAAAAAATGAACAAACAATTAATATTACTATGTTAATCGTAGATCATTATCTTATATCTTGATTTCGAGAATTTTACGCGTTAAGATAAACAATAAAGAAATAAAAACTATACCTGTGTTTCATGATGCTGCACTCGACGTTTGTAAGAGGGTAATTGGAGCAATCCAGGATGAAATGAGAATGGTTTACAAAATAATTTTAAATACTAATAGATCAAGATGCAATATAACTAGTAAACCTTTAAATGTGAATTATTAGACTTACTGATTCAAATTAAAGGGATCTTCGCAAGATTTTAATTGCAATTGGTTATCAAAAAGACTAATGTTCAAAATAAATCTTCTTTGCACAGTAATTTGTGATGAGAAATATTTTTATTTTTAGTTGTGTTATGTTACATCACAATTAAAACTAATATTAAGCCCAATAGAATGCAAGAGTTGCATATCTTTGATAATTGTATTTGTATGGACAGAAGAGTGCAGTTGAGTCATAGTTCAACAATGAAGGTTTTAAAAAGGCTACGGGCAATTTTTATTGCAGTACCAATTTTACCTATCAGTATCACGAAAGGCAGAAGCTAAAAGTTCAAGCGCCGACTCACATTCTGTATCGTCAGGGTGTCGTAATAAAATAAATACACTCGATTGAATTAAATTATTTCAGTTATGGAAAAACGCGACATTAATTTCAAACCCTAGACCAAATGAATAATTTAACGATTATAACAAAATGTTTAAATGTACGAAATAAATTAAAAATTAAAAAAAATACTAGTTGTAGAAAATATTAAACTCTCTATTGCAACTTGTTGTGCCGTCATGTCTTAAATTAAGTAACTTGTCGTTAAACATGTAGCTTTGGGCGAATATTCACATGCTCGTAACCAATATTTACGGTAATGTATTCTCATCACTTGGAGCATTCAAGCATAAAAACATATTTTATGAAACTGAATAATGTATTACTGGTAGAAATTATATTCTTTTCCAGGCAGTTTTGTAATTATTAAGGAAGGGTCAACCTAGTGATTTTGGTAATATAAGTAAAGTAAAAGCAGGGATATCTCCTTGAGGTAGTCGGAAGTATTAATATAACACCAATACACTAATTGAAATATACGAAAAAATTTCATGATTTTGAAAATCTTAATACGACTAATATATTACTAATACGTTTCCCAAATTTTTAAAACTTTTTTTTTTAATAGTTTTATTATATCTATGTATTAAATATAAAAGAAAAGAAATCAATATTTAAATAGAATTAATATAGATGTATTCCATTTTGTCAGATTTCACGACCATCAATGTTAATGAAATTCATCTAAATTTACATGTTTCTCATGAAATATTATTCGTGATTTTCGTTATTTATTATACGGTTTCCGATTTTATTATCCAAGAGATCAAATCATTTTCGTAATCATGAAGGATGACATATTAGATATGTCTATTGGTTACTTCCGCTTATGATGGATTAAAAAATAGTATCAATACATCCACAAATCTCCGATAATTCATTTATACTTATTGCTAGAATTAAGTGGAATTCATGTTCTAAAAATTCTACGGTTTTTTTTTCCTTAATTTTTACGACTTACTTCAAAAATGTTTATATGTTTTGCGATTTCACATTACTTCTGATTGTTCATTGAAAAAGCTGTTAAATTCCTAATCATTTTTTAATGTCACTCACTTGCTAGCAACTATATTTCTACAAAAAATTCCAGTCAACTTAGTTGTATTATAAATAATTTTGTTAATTTTTCGAGTATATTTCATAAGGATGCAATATCCGAGCGCAAAATTAAAATCTTGTTTGGTATAAGTCTGATTCAGCAAAAATGCGGACTTTCTGTTTTTTTTTTGTTTTAAATAAAAGAACATACATAAAAACGACGTATTTAAAAATGAGAGCTTGCATTTGATTTTTTTATGATAAAAAATTGATTTAAAATATGTATTCTTCACGCAATCTTTCTTGCGTATTACCATATTTTTATTTTTTGGGTTTGATTTTTTTAATACCAGTTTCTTTTTGTATCTGCAAATTCAGTGTTCAGTAATACAAAGAATTGAATATATTTGGCGTTAATTTTGTAGAAATTAATTATTCACAATTAAATGAAACTACGTGATGTAGTATTATTTCTACTTTCTGTAAGTTCTTTACTACGATCTAGGTTTCATTGTATTACAACATCTTCAGGTGGGCTATTAGCAAAGATCTTCTTTCTTATAGTTCAATATTTGCTAATAGCCTACTTGAAGACGTAATACAATGAAATCTAGGTTGTGGTAAAATACTTAAAGAAAGTAGAAATAATACTACATCACGTAGTTTCATTTATTTGTGAATACTAAGTATGGCATTTAACAGCACCTTTGTATATGGATTTTTTCAAATCACTTTTCTTAATAAAATTATTGCGACCAAGCCCTAATATTTGCTGGTACTTAATTTTTTAAGTATATTATTTCATTTATATTAAAAAATTAAAAATTCCCATTTTATTATTGATCAGACTCGTTCCGTTTTAACTATAAAAAATTTAACAATAATATTTAGTATATACACTTTAATATAACATTATACTAGTATGTAGCCGAATATTTAGGTTTATTGTCATTTTCATTCCATATTCTTCTAAGTTTTTCAAGATTTTTGAGACCTTATAATGTAAAGAAGGAGATAACAATATAACATATTTGTTTCCAAATTATTTATATAATTGTTAAATTTTTATATTTTCAAATTTATCGTCTGATATTTTTTATGTCTTTTTTTATTTTTTAAAGATAAGAAATTAAACTTCCTCACGTAATTATAAAATACTCATTACTACTAATCTATTTTCATGCTACTCCTAATTATTGCATTTTATAGTTGTTTCTTTTACAAAAGTTGAAACGAAATAATCACAATTGGAAAAAAAAGGATCTTGTATGAACAATTCTTCTTAATTACTATTCTCCATTCCGTTTAAAGAGAGAATGTTTGTGAAATTTTGGTTGGCACTAATATCAAAGAGGATAATGTCAAAGTAGGTAAAATGAGCCATTTTTACATTGTTAAAAATTTACGACTTAAATATCCTTTTAAAATAAGTCAATCGGTAAATTTGTCAACTTGAAATTTATGCCCGGATATTTATGAGTTTCAACCCTTTATTTTACCATATTACTTCTAGAAATATTTTTTGTGTGCTCCTTTGTAAGAACTATTTCAAATTATTTCTTCTCAAGTAGCTATTTCATATAACTAATTGTATTCTTGTAAGCTAAAAATAACTTTTTTCGCTTAAATGACACTATAAAACGAAGCCATTGTTTCAGATAATTTAATAGTAAGTTTATCTGTAACTTTTTGTAGTAATTTTATTGTCTCGTGAATTTACCGTCAAATAAAGTATTTAAAAATCTCCTAAAAAGTTATACTTTTCCTGATTTTACTTTCTACATTTCGTTTTCATTAATTTCTCTCTTCCTTAATTCTTCTATATTCTTCTTCTCCCCCTTAATTATGCTAAAAAAACTCCTCCCTGCATATAAATATTAGAATATTTTGGTCCCTGCAGTTTCTTTCCCAAATTTTTTTATAATATTATTGTCACATTTTATTATTTACCTGTCTAGAAACATTATAAGTATACCCAATTTTGGTTCACTGGAAGGTATTACTCTTGTAGCCATGAATTTGCCAGATGTACGTATTGGTCGAGATAAATTAATAAATGAGTACAAACTTTTTATCAATGTATATATAGATTTTTTATTTTTTAAACAATTAAGGAAATTCAAGTGTAGTTTACATATTCCTCACGCTAAAGATTCAAGGTTACGCCGAGCTGGGTTGTTCGTCTTTAAATAATCTATTAAGGATCACGACTGGGCTTGATCGAATTATTTATCAGTCACTTCTTCGTGACCTAACTGCTGATTGCTAACATAATTGGATTTTTAAAATAGTGGCGATGCGATATTATCGACGAAAGAGATATCTAGTATATTTTTATTAATTTTATATTTATTGTTAAGTTTCGTTCGTCGAAATTGAAAGCGTTTATAATAAGTGGCAGGTATGGAAAATAAAGTTATGTAAATATAAGGTAAATAAAAAAATTCGCCCAAAAAAAAATGTCTTCATTTACACTAGTCCGGTTTTTCGGGGTAAACATATTTTCTGGAAACAAAGTTCGACTATAAACTTAATTTTTGGTAGCCCACATTTGGAGTTTTAATTAACACTTTTCTTAAATTATTTCTCATTCATAGTCAATTGTAGCAACCCAAGTTATTTTTTTAATATTCTTCTATCTACCTTCATGTCTCTAAGCCTATTTGTGACATAACTCGTTATAGCACAGCGTCTTTGAATTTCGAAGTCAAAAATCATGAAGTCCAGCTTTGCATGTTTATAGCTCTGGACGAATTTATGATGATTTAGGTCTTGTCGTCATTAGCTCTAATCTATTAAATTATGTTCATTGCACTATTGAAATATAAAGACAATGAAATTTTACGGCAAAATCCGTTTTTTCGTCTATTCCGAAAATTTTTTCTCTTGACCGCCACATAATTGGCAATCCAAGCATTTGACAAATATTTCCTAAACTTACAATAGTATTAACTGATCCATTAAAATTAATTATTTTATTTCAAGAAAATGGAAACTTAACAACTCATGTTCTATCAAAAATGTTAAATTACAAGGTGGATTACTATAAGGTACAAAAATATTTTAAATAAATAAAATAAATAAATTTATCATTTTAGCGCGGGACACATGTAAGTAACGATATTTTATTTCTTTTGAATCTAAAGTTTTTTAAACACACTAAGTAGTACACTAGCTGATCAAGAATTCAATAAATAGTAGATTAACTAAATTATTGCAGTAAATATTTCGTAGGAATTAAATATCTTCCAGGCAAGTTGCCAAACATTTTGCTTCTGGAGTATTTCTTTACTATTTATGAAAATAAATTTGGCAGCTTCCTTTTTACACATAATTTCTTCCCAATTAAAATTATATATGCCATCACGATGTATCCATAGAAGTTGTTTTTTAAACTTTTACACTATACGTGAATAAATTCATCTAAAAAACTTGCCAAATATCACTTTTTTGGTAAAGTGCCTACATCGTTATTTTGTATTTTTAAAGCTGTTTATTAACGGCAAATATTTTGCGTGGAAAAATCCAAAACTCCCAAATAATTTTTATTTGTTTTTTTTTATATAAAAACAATAATTTCCTTCAATATTAACGCAGCAGGCAGTGAAAAAATTTGAGAGGAATTTTGGTATTCAGCATAAAAACTAATCGTATTTAATTTTACCTACTTGCGTTTAATTTAAGGTACTTACAAGTTATTGCAATTTATCACTATTTTCTTAACAAAAAAATGTTACAAACCAATGCTTTGAACAAGGAACTATTATTTTCAATATAATTTACTACCTTTAATGAAATTAATTACACTAAAATAATACTATACATATATATATATATATATATATATATATATATATATATATATATATATACATATATATATATACATACATATGTATATATAAATATATATATTTGTAAACATATATATATATATATATATATATATATATATATATATATATATATATATAACAAATTAACAATGGGAAACAGAAAAATATGTTCATTGTATATTTTTAAGAGAAATCAGTTTCGTAGCTAAAGATAAGCATATAGTTTTCATTTATTGAACTGGTATTCACGAAATAACTACTGAATATATTCTGATGTCTTATGTTATGGCAACTTAAAGTCCTTAAAAGTTTTAGAAAGTATGTTTCATTTTTGGTGCAATATTAGATAAGCGAGCAATAACAGAAATTATAATCAATCGAAGACAACAAATTTTCAATGTTAAATTACTGTAAAATGTGATTGTATATTCTAACTAAAATGCACATTATATAATCCTACAATATTTATGTGATAACGATAATGACGGTAAAAACCATGATTCTTTTCTTTTTTTTACAATTTTTTTTGTTGTTTAACACGAATGTAAATAGTAATTCGATTTCGTAATGAAAATTAACGTGAATAAATTCGCCAATAAAAATATGTCATTAAAAAGAATTGTTGATGGAACTTAGAATTAACAAAGAATATTTTATCATTATTTAAAGAAATGTACTATTATTTCTACTTTTATTCCTTGTATTACAACATCTTCAGGTAGGCTATTACGAACATTCAACAGCATTTATACGTTTCAAAAACAATAGCGGAAGCCGGGTTTGTGTGGGTTTTCCCACTGCTTATGTTAGTGAGTTTATTGTAAGGGAGCGGTGTAGGTTTTATTACATTTCCGAGAGTTGTACGATATACAAGGATTTTAGTGAGGGTAATAAATTAAATTGATGTTAATCTACGAGGTTATACAATGTTATACAATACCCTCACTAAAATACTTGAAGATCGTATAACTCTCGGAAATGTAATAAAACCTATACAGTTCCCCTACAATATACTCACTTACATAAGCAGTTGGAAAACCCACACAAACCTTCTCTTCTAGTTATGATACACAAGTAGGTGAAATTAAATACGATTAGTTTTTATGCTGAATACCAAAATTCCTCTCAATTTTTTTCACTGCATGCTGCGTTATTATTGAAGGAAATTATTGTTTTTATGTAAAAAAAAGACAATTAAAAATTATTTGGGAGTTTTGAATTTTTCTACGCAAAATATTTACCGCTAAGAAACAGCTTTTAAAAATACAAAATAACGATGTAGGCACTTTACCAAAAAAGCGATACTTGGCTAGTCTTTTTAGATAAATTCACATATGGTATAAAAACTTCGGGGAAAATAAAGAGTCGCACAAAAACTATCAGAGCGTAAATTGGAAGAGACGAATTTGAATGCATTTTATCTCGAAATTTTAGAAATTTGTCTATATAAATATAAAGAGATGAATAGTTTTAAATTTTCAGATAGATAAATAACCCTACAAGGTTTTAATTATCCTGTACATTTTTTTAACCTGGACGAATACAAAAAGGATCTTTCTCAAGGCAAATATGACACCGCAAATACAACACGAGTTTATTGGATATTACGTTTAAGAAATTATTTTAAGGTGAACGTTATGTTGAATATTATATAAATGTATATATATATATATATATATATATATATATATACATATATATATATATATATATATATATAAACGCATCTATATTAATTTAATATATTTATTTCTTCAATTCTTCCTTAAAAACATACAATGGCCTATTTATTTCTACGTAGGCAATATTTTTAATCAACCATTATAGTGATGATTAAAAACGAAGTATTATATAAGATTACAATAGATTCTATAAAGAAATTGAAGTTTGAAAATGTACAACTTTTCGAATTACTTCCATAATGCCATAAAACGTCTTCCGATTGGCTCAAGGAGATGGCGCTAAATGTAATTATTTAACTTACGTTACAGACATTAGTTCGTTTCTTAAAAATCCACACAGTGTAGCAGCTAAGACACTAGTCTTTAATTTTTAATATTATAATTTCTAAAATTAATTAGGATCTGGAATAAGAGCGAGCAAAAATTATATGCCTAACTATACAGTAACATCGACTGAGTCAAGTATTAATATAGAACAGGCCAATAGAAGATGTTATTTCTATCTACAAATACAACGTTTACGAGTATAGTTTCGTTAAAATACGCCCCTAAGTTGTTCAACGAAATTACATCATTTGTAAGATGGAATTTTTTATGACGCAAAAGCTCGCTATTTATGAACATAAAAAATACACCGCTGAGCTTCGTTGAATGCCTTAAATGATGAAAAAACTTTATGAAAACTATATTATGAGTGCGTGAGTATCGCCTAAAACTATACAAGTAACTTTAAAAGGTTACGCTGCAGCTAGTAAAAAAGCAATAGACTGTTTAATATTAGCTTTAGAAACTAGTAGTTTATCCAGTATTTTTACTTATTTTGTGCAATTACGTATTTTCTAATAAACGTTAAAACTTCCATTTTTCCCAGGGTTTAAATTTAATGTCGCGTTTTACTATTACGGACAAAATATCATTCACGTGGGTTAAATTATATATCAAATCATCCTGACCACATGGAATTATTTTTTCCATTCCTAAGTTAATTCTCATTACAACTTATGATGTTCGATATCTACGAATAAAAGAGAATTTTACACTTAACCCTTAATTGATACCCTTGAAAGTGAGTCAAATTTTGAATTTCTAGCTTCTGTTTTACGCGGTCTTGGTAAACAATATGGACACTGGAATGAAAACTGTTCACAGTCTGCTTGAAACAAAAACTTCGATGGTAAACTATCACTCAGCCACACTCTTATTGTCCACGAACATAATTTCAGTGAATTTCTGCCACACTTATGCCGCGTTTGTCTTATGCAGTTGGTGTAAAAATACAAATATTTTTTACCTAAAATTGCTACGAAGGAATGAATTTTGAAGTTCTGTAATTTTTATTACTCGTTATAATTAAATTCAAGTGGAGTTCCTTTTGATTAGATTTATTTAGAATTATACCTAAAATTTAGAGATGTACTAAAGTTATCATCTTTGCGTATGTATCAATTCACAGAAAAACAATGATTCTATGGCGTGAGGTTTCGTAGTTGATCCGGGTAATTCTGGTCTATTGAATACGAATATGACAACAGATTCACCGAATTAACCGTACCTTTTCAAATAACGAAATACCATTTAAATTGAGGATAAAATGAAATGGAAATGTTAAATATATTTATAAAAATATTTTGTATTTTCATGGGCGATACCTTTTTGCGTACAGACTTAGCACAATGATTCTGTGGTGTGAGCTTTCGGAGTCGATCTGTGATAATTCTGGTTTATTAAATACGAAAATAATTACCCGATTCACCGAATTAACTCTACTTTTTCAGATAACGGCATTCCAATTAAATTCAAGATATACGTGAACAATGACAATGTTATAAAAGATACATATTAAAAAATTAATAAGAATTAACACAATTGTATAAAAATGAATTAGGAAAAACGTTTCAAATGTGATTTCCTGTGCATTTTATTAGGACCGTTGCATCGTAAGATCTAGCAGTAGTCCCCTAACAAACCTTGAGAAAAAACATTTGTAGGACTGGCAATACCTCTTTCAAATTCACTTCCGCTAGCAGTATTACTCTGATTATCTACCATTTCAACATCATCAGAATCAACATTTTATAAGGCAGTAAATATCGGTACAGGGAAACTTTTACTATGCAACGTTGGTGGCTTAGCCGTTTCGTGCAAAGCTAAATCTAAGTCTGCTTTCTTTATCAGTTGATACCATTTACATTGATGGCACGAAAGTAGCAATCATCAAAGTGGCTTCTTGTCTTATTCCATATAATCGAAACCCCGAATCGTTGAACCGAATTCGTCTTCCTTGGCTCGAATATTGTAGTAACTCGACAAAAGTTTTACAAACTTTGTGTGGCACCCGATATTTGTCCCATTGTCCAAGTTTATTCCCAAAATATACTTAATAAACTTTTTTTACAAAATCACTAATACTTCTTTGTTGTTTTTCTAGACAACATTTTTTACATATGTAACAGTAATGAATTAAATAATTGACACTCAATAAATTAAATGAATTAACCAATTTATATTTCAGCGATCAGAATTTATAAAAACGGTGCGATCGTTCCGAAGCTATACCGTAAATCCATCCTGAAGAAAAGTTTTTTATTGGAAAATATGGTGAGCAAATAGCGAAAAAGACGTTATTTACTTGCGTTTTTGGAGTGCGCTGTTATCACTATTAGTGAATTAATGACGATAGTTTTAACAGTATTTCACAAGTTGTCATAATAGTCCCAAGAAATGTGTAGAAATATTTTAATATTAAAATATTTATTTGTTTAAAAACCTTTATCGAATAACAAAACTGTGGTGATTCAGCATAAGCATAGAATACAGCCTTCATGTCAAATAAGTGAAAAAGAAATTATGGAAAAATAAGACATCCAATTCACATTTTTAGCAAGCAGAAGTTATAAAGAAGGTGCGATCAGTAAAAGTCTCAGACAAGAATAAATGTATGACACGATAAAGAAAAATACACGCTAACGAGGTTAGTTTAGTAAAAATGTTTACTTTTGACAGAATAGTATATCTAAATGTAAAGTAAATTCAAACAAATAAATAAATATCTTAAGTACAATCTAAATAAATTCAAGCAAATAAATAAATAAACTTATTGAATCAATCCAAAAACTGAGACGGCCGATATTAACCGAATTCAATCCAAAAATTTTCTTTTTTTAACTGAATGTATGTCACTTAAATTGTTGATTCAAAGTAAAATTGCGTTAATGAAAAACAGCCTAGTATTTACAAATATTGTTTGTACGTCTTTCAATATTTTAAAACGGTGTCTTATTTTTTAATCCAAAAGAAAAGAAACATTAAATTTTTTAACCGTTCTTGCACTTAAATAGTGCTTTTATATAAATAAAAAGTCGACAAAAATCCTGAACTAAAAACATATGTAATTACTTTGGTTTTTTGCTTATAGCACTTAAGTATAAATTAGGAAAACACACCTTTTCATTTTATTTATAAATAAATCACGATCAATGACCCAAAAGCTGAATTAAAAGAGTTAAACCTTAAACAAGAAAAATCATAAATATGTGATTATCTTTAAAGTATATGCTATTTTGGTACTACATTCGGATATAGATAAACAAGCATCGTAAGTTATCGTAAGTTATGCATAATTGATCCACAGTATTAATTTCAATAAAGTAAGTTCTAAGTCCGTTGGAAAATTTTACAGTTGAAGCATAAAATTCACGGTGGAAATTTTTTAAAATCAAAGCTTGAAAAATTAAAAGTGTTTGAATTATATTGTTCTACTACTAGATTCAACAACTACCGTCTATATACTCCCGTTGTATGCTGAAAAATAGGAATAAAGTTTAGTTTTTGAAGAAATCCCTTCCTTTTTTTACTAATTTCTGAGTTATTACCTTTCTGAGTTTATTATTATATCACCTAATTTGTGTCAATTCAAGTAGTTACTGCAATTTAAAAAATGTTAAAAAGTCTTATTGAATTTACATAGTTATTTTTTCACAAAATACGTAAATGACATAATTTAACTCTAATCCACAAACGTAAGCTAGTAAAAAACTATGTCTAAACTATAACTTTATATTAAAATCTTTCTCAAATATCTTTATATTAGAAAAACCTATTATATTCATTGCAATATACAAAATATTTCTTCTGAAAAAACGAGTCATATTCTAATTTGTCTCTAATACCAAATAGTTAAAAAAAAAGTTGTTTTAATGAAAAGCAATATCCAGAAAAAATGCAATTTTAAGACTGTTACGTGTATTAAAAAGAAAGAGTTATAGTAAGTAAATGCGAGTAATTTTTTTTATTTATTTATTAGGATGTGGTATTTATTGAGTTATATAATAAGAAACGAATTGATAAACACGTTTTCGTATTGCTTAATATATCTAAATATTTAATAATCTTTCTACGTACCAAATTCTTATTTTAATTATGTAATATGGATAGTTATGAAGCATAACCAACTTCTCATTATGGCACTCATTTTAATATGTTATTGCCCATTTTCTTCAAAATATAGGTAAGTACTTACAAACTGGAAGTCACCTACTCGTTATATCTCCGTAATGAAACGATTTATACGAAGAAGGAAATTGTAGATGGCTTCATGTTGTGCATACTCGCGCATGTATGAAATTGTAACGAAACTTTTCAGGATGTTGATTTCGTGACTCGAATTCGCATTTATTTTTTTTTCGATTTATTGAAGCAATTTTCCGATCGTAAATTTACCGACTACTGTAAAAAGGCAAATTTATTGCTGACAGTTTTCTTTATCTGTGAGTATTTACAGTTCATTCCAGTAGACGTAATCTTCGAACACAATTTGTAATGAGTACATATTTATTTATAGCCATGCGTTTCTTTAAGTACACAGAGATGCGAAAACCTAAGGTAATAAAATTATTGCAATAGTATAGTACGGATGTAATTTTTTTTAGTATATATATTTTTATAATATATATATATATATATATATATATAAATTAATATATAAATATGATGGTATAATTTAAGAATTAAAAACGTAAGTACAAGTACCAATAAGGATATTTTCTAACTATGCCGATTTTCTTTTGATACCAGTAATTTTGAATTAATAAATTACCTATAATTCTTTAAATCTACAATTCATTCATTTGTTTGTTTACATATAAATCTATGCATTTAAAATTTTAAAATTTAATAGATTTAAAAACAAATCCTGTTCAAATACAATTAAAACTAGCTACATATCAATCTTACCGTAACCTATTTATAAGAATAAATACAAAAGAAAAATGTTTTTTTTATATTTAAAGACGTTTTATATTTAAAGATTCAATAAATCAAAAAATATTCATCTTCTTATATACTAAGTATATAAGAAGATGCGTATTTAAATAAAACGTTACATGGATTTGAACTTATATAATGACAATTTTGGTCTTCATATTTCAAATAAACCTACGGTACATTTGTACGTTTATGACATTAATAAATAATTCTTTATTGCGTCCATAAATTTCAAACCTATATCCCTGCAAGATATATTTCAAGTTTCCGTTTTATAAGAGCCATTTTGAGTTATTCCTTTTCAGGTTATACTGTGTCAATTAAATTTTATAAATTATTTTGTGTTTTCATAACTTAAAAATATATGTTTGTTACTTAATGGCACCACATTTAAAAAAGTAAGTTCAGTAGTTATTTGTTATGATACTTTAGTCTGTCGTTTGAAAAATTATTTTTCTATATTTACGTGTAGGTATCAATTAGTAAAAAAAGCATCGATTTATTTTAATTTTAAAATGGCATTCATGTTGCTACCTTCTTACACAGTCTGGATAAGAGCAACAATATATTGCTAAAAATGACAAGTATGCCATATATATGTAAGAAGAAAACATCTACGTCAAATACACAAGGGGGGGGGGGAGGGACGGTGTTGCTGAGGGTCAGCAGCCAATGCGTCGTAGTGAGCCTTACACGTCCAATAATCAGGCGCACGGTGTGGTTTAGCTGTGTGTCGGTGATGGTAATATGGGCCCAGTTCAACCAGACAGAGGCCCAGTACTCCTCCATTGAATATAGGAGCACCAGGGCCGTGCTTTTGTAGCACCTGGAATAGGCTTCCAAAGTTGTACTTCTTAGTTTTTACAGAATGCGGTTCCCGGTGAGTTCTGTAGATGTGGTTAGGATCCAAGGTGACAACCAGATATTTAGGATTTCTATTATGGTTCTGTGTATATCCATTATAGATAACGGTAAACTTCCTGTTCGTTATCCAATTGTTGAGATGAAAGCACCATACATCGATTTTAAACACGTTTGGTCACATGCATCATTGCATGAAATGTTCATTCACGGCGGCTAGATCCTGATGCAGACCTTTTATAAATTCGATACAGTAGTCTCACTTGGTATCAGTGCCAAGTTATCATGGCTGACTTATTGACAATTTACTATAAAGTTTAATTTCATATTGAAGTATGGCAAAAGGGTAGGACCTACCCAAAAGGGGAGACCTAGTCTATACTTAACATTTTTTGTTCGGGGTCTCCATTATAATTTTATGGCTGCGTAAATGGAAATTCGCCCATTTAATAAATGGGTGTACATTTTGTAATATTGGCTATTAGGAAAAAATTAATTATTTAGTTTTAATAAAATTTATTTTATGGTGATGAAACTGAAGTTATGTCAAAATAAAATAATACTGATAAAAGTTTGAAGAACTTAATTTCTTAATGCGCAGCGCTGTTATTCTAAAATCTCATTTTATTTCATTTTAATCTATAAAATTCAATAAAAAGTAGATTCATAAAATTTCCAAAGGTAAAGTTTCTTAACAATTAAAATATTTTATATATAACCACCTAAATTGTTACTGGTAGAATTTTTAGCCATAAGTTTAGAAAATTTACACTTGATCAAGAATGTTCTTTTCTTATTTATTATTAAATTTGACAGTTCCTTTTTCACCTAGCATATTTTATGTTACTTTTTCTTAACTAAAACAATATGTATCACCTCAAAATACAAGTTTTATTTTTTAAATTTATTTTACAAGTGAAAGATTCAAAGAAAGATGGCAAAGCTAAACTTCCGTCCTTATAGAAATACAAAGACGGAACTTTAGCTCTGGCGACACATTGGCGACAAGATACCGACGGTAGCTTGAAGTCATAAAAATATTTTAAAGTATATTTCATATAATCCCAATATTCAATAATTAATGTTACATATTTGGAATTAATAATAATCCTGAAGAAAAAGTTATTTAAAATACGAGATAGAATTTAAAGAACGGTAATAAGAAAACTCTTCATTCTAAATCAATATAATATTATATTTAAGTTTAATGTGCAAATATTTTACAAAGAAACATTGAATAATAATTTTATGTAATCGGAAATATTTAAATTTACATAAAAAAAAATTAAATAAATTTAAAAATATATATATATATATATATATATATATATATATATATATATATATATATATATATATATATTTATATATATACATATATATGTATTACATTTGTTTTATATTTTAAGTTTTCAATTACCTTGCAGTTATTCCATAAATTTTACAGTGATGAACTTTGTAAATTTTTTATATTTCTTTATTATTTGTTGCAGTTTTATTATATTTTTATTATAAGAACACAATGGACAAAAGTTAAATGGAAAAGGTCGAAGCGATATTCATAATCGCAAATGTGTTGATCCGATATTATCTCTGATTGCAGTGTTAATAATAATAAGTACAGAGTATTCGTTTCATTTAATATTTTTTTTCCAAGTGTTCCACCAACTTTTGGTTATTGGTTTTCTTAATGGTTTAAGTTACAATGAATAGCGAAAATCATGATAAAGGACAATATTTCTTGACGTATTCGTAGTACAATAGCTTTTATTCAAGTGAGACACATACATACATAATATATGAGAATAAGTTTGCTTGAAAAATGCCTTCGTGGTCACACTTTTTAATGATCCAAAGGATGCTTTTAAGTTAACATCCTAAAACTGTATGTATTATTTTCTCATAACACGTTGTAGTTCCGGTCACTACCCAAAGATATTTTCAGACAATAATTTGAAAATATCTCTTGGTGGCCAATATTACTTTGCTTAATATGCTACCTTTATACTACCTTTAACATTACGTACAAATTGAAATATTTTGATAGAATTTAATTTATATAATATTCGAAGTAACATTATATAAATTTATTATTAACGTAAAGTATCGAAAAATAAATTTTATCCAGTTGTCTGCAATAAAATACAGACAAAAATGGAATTTTATAAATTATTAAGCATTTATTCTATCTTCCAGTGCACGAAATAACAAGTCGATTGGTTCCTTAGTTTGTTTGACATAGTATGAAACAACCAGAGCTAAGTTTAAAACCCACTTGAAAGTTTTTAAAACGGAATACTTAGATTAATTTTTTTTCCTACCTAATGTAATATTTTTCGTTAATGGTTTGATACACAAAAGTATTTATGTGCCGTGATTAAAAAAGTGACAATTTCTTTTGCTTTCGTTTTCATTAAGTGAATTATCAAATGTAATGCAATAAAGATGGTAATATTTTTTAAAACAAATACTTGACTGGAAACAATTTTGGAAATACTTAAAGCTGTGATATTAAAATAAATGTAATAATAATAATTTTTGTATTTATGAAACTGATATCCAATGAGTGTGTGATTACTTTCTTAAAATTAATAAATAAATAAGCTAATAAAAGACAATTAAATGAAAGTACGTGATGTAGTATTATTTCTACTTTCTTTAAGTTCTTTACCACGACTTAGGTTCCGTTGTATTACATCTTCAGGTGGGCTATAAAGTGATGGTGGACTCAAGTTTCAATAGTAGTCACAAATCTGTTCAAAATTTGCTCTGGATTGGTTTCAAATAACTTCACACAGTCACGCGAATTCGTAAGTTGATTACGATCACTGAAATGAACCTCAGTACCCATCTCACAGATCAATTGAGAATCCCAGTTTATTGAGAATGCGTTTTGAATTCGGTCGTGGGATATGCTTGTGACTTCAAATATTTCTGTAATTTTTATTTTACAGTCATCTATGATCAAACCGCATATTTTTCTAATATTTTTATCGTAAACTGAAAATGTTATAATACAACGAAACCTGGGTCGTGATAAAGAAATTGAAGAAAGTAGAAATGATACTACATCACGTAGTTTCATTTAATTGTTATTAGTATAATTTGTGTCTGTAAGAAAATATATCAAAAATTTTTAATTAATTTTTCTCTTAACTAAAAAATATGCCGAAAGCAAAATTAAGCGTAAATTATTTGCGAATTGGTATTTATAAATAATATTAGGACTTTTATTTTGTGCTAAAGTTTAAGGAAAATCATCGGAAAAACATTTCACTGAATTTATCAAGAATGACGTTGGGTGTCATAAGTACATAAAATTGTTTTTAACTTGTCGACTCATATCCACCGTGCATGCGTGTGTTACATAATTACAAATGTAGCTTTATATTTCCAAACTCAAGACACATATTTCTTAAGCGAGCAGAGTCGGTTCATCTAATATTATATACTATATTATCATAACGAAATAATATAGAACATTTCTGTAAGCAATTGCTTGCAACAATTATTTAAAGTACTTATTTCTTAAGAAAATTTTGTCATAATTTAACTAATTGAAATTTAACTAATTTATCTAATTGAATAAATTGAAACTAATAGGAATTACTAGGTTATTAACAATTAGTTATGATTTATTCACCCATGGTAATGCCAGATACATCCTTTAATTCGATTATGGAATTCCAGTTATTATATTATGACAGCATAATTTTGCCACTCCTTGGATCCATAAATCACTGTAAATAATATGTAATATGTATTTGAGCATGAATATGACAATTACAAAATCAACAGGTTTTTTTAATATCCTCTTTAATTGATTAGCTTTTTGTTCGCAAACGTAATGACTACTTGAAATAAGTTACATTTTTTAAGTTCAAAAATAAACGTAAAAACGAAACAGTGCTTCGGAAATTTTTAACTCCGGGAAATGAATATAGATCATTATGGTTTTTTATTTAATCGAATTATTGACGTAAATCAATTTCACAGGTGAGGGTGGAAATTTCAATAATTAGATCAGTATCGGTAAAAATAAATAAATTTATCATCATTTGTGAAGGAAGTAAATAATATTACAATGACAAACAATGAACAAACAATTAATATTACTATGTTAATCGTAGATCATTATCTTATATCTTGATTTCGTGAATTTTACGCGTTAAGATAAACAATAAAGAAATAAAACTATACCTGTGTTTCGTGATGCCGCACTCGAAGTTTGTAAGAGGGTAATTGGAGCAATCCAGGATGAAATGAAAATGGTTTACAAAATAATTTTTAAATACTAATAGATCAAGATGCAATATAACTAGTAAACCTTTAAATGTGAATTATTAGACTTACTGATTAAAATTAAAGGGATCTTCACAAGATTTTAATTGCAATTGGTTATCAAAAGGACTAATTTTCAAAATAAATTTTCTTTGCACAGTAATTTGTGATGAGAAATATTTTTATTTTCAGTTGTGTTATGTTACATCACAATTAAAACTAATATTAAGCCCAATAGAACGCAAGAGTTGCATATCTTTGATAATTGTATTTGTATGGACAGAAGAGTGCAGTTGAGTCATAGTTCAACAATGAAGGTTTTAAAAAGGCTACAGCGCCGAATCACTTTCTGTATCGTCAGGGTGTCGTAATAAAATAAATACACTCGATTGAATTAAATTATTTCAGTTATGGAAAAACGTGACATTAATTTCAAACCCTAGACAAATGAATAATTTAACGATTATAACAAAATGTTTAAATGTACGAAATAAATTAAAAATTGAAAAAAATACTAGTTGTAGCAAAAATTAAACTCTCTATTGCAACTTGTTGTGCCGTCATGTCTTAAATTAAGTAACTTGTCGTTAAACTTGTAGCTTTGGGCGAATATTCACATGCTCGTAACCAATGTTTACGGTAATGTATTCTCATCACTTGGAGCATTCAAGCATAAAAACATATTTTATGAAACTGAATAATGTATTACTGGTAGAAATTATATTCTTTTCCAGGCAGTTTTGTAATTATTAAGGAAGGGTCAACCTAGTGATTTTGGTAATATAAGTAAAGTAAAAGCAGGGATATCTCCCTGAGGTAGTCAGAAGTATTAATATAACACCAATACACTAATTGAAATATACGAAAAAATTTCATGATTTTGAAAATCTTAATACGACTAATACATTACTAACACGTTTCCCAAATTTTTAAAACTTTCGTAAGAATATTATCACCATTTTATATATGCCTACACAAATATATATATATATATACATATATATATATATATATATATATATATATACAAATATATATATATATATATATATATATATATATATATATATATACAAATATATATATATATATATATATTTGGTGAACAGAGCAGTTATGCAAAAGCATAATTAAAGTAATATTACGCGAATTTACAGTCCCTTAAAATTTAAAAATCAAAATTTTAATTGACTATAAAAGTCCCTATAAAATAATATATAGTTTTATTATATCTATGTATTAAATATAAAAGAAAAGAAATCAATAATTAAATAGAACTAATATAGATGTATTCCATTTTGTCTTTTGGAGATTTCACGACCTAATAAGAAGAGATTTCACGACCTAGAGAATAGAACTAATATAGATGTATTCCATTTGATCTTTTGTCAGATTTCACGACCATCAATGGTAATGAAATTCATCTAAATTTACATGTTTCTCATGAAATATTATTCATGATTTTTGTTATTTATTATACGGTTTCCGATTTTATTATCCAAGAGATCAAATCATTTTCGTAATCATGAAGGATGACATATTAGATATGTCTATTGGTTACTTCCGCTTATGATGGAGTAAAAAATAGTATCAATACATCCACAAATCTCCGATAATTCATTTACACTTATTGCTAGAATTTAGTGGAATTCATGTTCTAAAAATGATACGCTATTTTTTTCCTTAATTTTTAAGACTTACTTCAAAAATTTTTATATGTTTTGCGATTTCACATTACTTCTGATTGTTCATTGAAAAAGGTGTTAAATGCGTAAATATTTTTTAATGTCATTCACTTGCAAGCAACTATATTTCTACAAAAAATTCTTCTATCTTCTATCTTCTTTCTAATAGATCAATCTTTGCTAATAGCCTACTTGAAGATGTAATATAACCAAACCTAGGTCGTGGTAAAGAACTTAAAGAAAGTAGAAATAATAATTCATCACGTAGTTTCATTTATTTGTGAATGCTAAGTATGGCAATTAACAGCACCTTTGTATATGGATTTTTTCAAATCACTTTTCTTAATAAAATTATTGCGACCAAGCCCTAAAATTTGCCGGTACTTAATTTTTTAAGTATATTATTTCATTTAAAATAAAAAACAAAAGTTTGCGTTTTATTATTTATCAGACTCGTTCCGTTTTCAGTATAAAAAATTAACAATAATATTCAGTATATACACTTTCTTATAACATTATACTAGTATGTAGCCGAATATTTAGGTTTATTGTTATTTTCATCCGATATTCTTCTAACTTTTTCAAGATTTTTGAGACCTTATAATGTAAAGAAGGAGATAACAATATAACATAGTTTTTTCGAAATTACTTTCATAATTGTTAAATTTTTATATTTTTAAATTGACCATCTGATATTTTTTATGTCTCTTTTTATTTTTTAAAGATAAGAAATTAAACTTCCTCACGTAATTATAAAATACTTATTATTACTAATCTATTTTCATGCTACTCCTAATTATTGCATTTTATAGTTGCTTCTTTTACAAAAGTTGAAACGAAATAATCACAATTGGAAAAAAAAGGATTTTGTATGAACAATTGTTCTTAATTACTTTTCTCCATTCCGTTTAAAGAGAGAATGTTTGTGAAATTTTGGTTGGCACTAATATCAAAGTGGATAATGTCAAAGTAGGTAAAATGAGCCATTTTTACATTGTTAAAAATTTACGACTTAAATATCCTTTTAAAATAAGTCAATCGGTAAATTTGTCAACTTAAAATTTATGCCCGGATATTTATGAGTTTCAACCCTTTATTCTACCATATCACTCCCAGAAATATGTTTGTGAGCCCCGTTGTAAGAATTATTTCAAATTATTTCTTCTCAAGTAGCTCTTTCATATAACTAATTGTATTCTTGTAAGCTAAAAATAACTTTTTTTACTTAAATGACACTATAAAACGAAGCCATTGTTTCATATAATTTAATAGTAAGTTTATCTGTATCTTTTTGTAGTAATTTTATTGTCTCGTGAATTTACCGTCAAATAAAGTATTTAAAAATCTCCTAAAAAGTTATACTTTTCCTGGTTTTACTTTCTACATTTCGTTTTCATTACTTTCTCCTTAATTCTTCTATATTCTTCTTCACCCCCTTAATTATGCTAAAAAAACTCCTCCCCGCATATAAATATTAGAATATTTTGGTACCTACACTTTCCTTCCCAAAATTATTTTATAATATTATTGTCACATTTTATTATTTACCTGTCTAGAAACATTATGAATATACCCAATTTTGGTTCACTGCAAGGTATTACTCTTGTAGCCTTAAATTTGCTAGATGTACGTATTGGTCGAGATAAATTAAGAAATGAGTACAAACTTTTAGTCAATGTATACATAGATTT
The DNA here is from genome assembly GCA_039881145.1 of Druceiella hillmani. NCBI lineage: Eukaryota > Metazoa > Arthropoda > Insecta > Lepidoptera > Hepialidae > Druceiella > Druceiella hillmani. Next base: position 3,832,178 of record JAYKKI010000131.1, read on the forward strand.
TTTCTTATTTTTTATGGCTTTCACGTTTGGCAGGGTTATGCTTCATAATAGATCAAAAACACGATTTATCTTTAATTGGAGCAAAATAATTGCATGTAGGAATAGTTGGTTAGAGGATGATTACCAATTAGTTAAAAAATTAAGGAAATTCAAGTGTAGTTTACATTTTCCTCACGCTAAAGATTGAAGTTTACGCCGAGCTGCGTTGTTCGTCTTTAAATAATCTATTAAGGATCACGACTGGGCTTGATCGAATTATTTATCAGTCATTTCTTCGTGACCTAACTGCTGATTGCTAACATAATTGGATTTTTAAAAGAGTGGCGATGCGACATTATCGACGAAAGAGATATCCAGTATATTTTTATTAAGTTTATATTTATTGTTAAGTTTCGTTCGTCAAAATTGAAAGCATTTATCATAAGTGGCAGGTATGGAAAATAAAGTTATCTAAATATAAGGTAAATAAAAAAATTCGCCCAAAAAAGAAAATGTCTTTATTTACACTAGTCCAGCTTTTCGTGATAAAAATATCTTTACCACAAAAACTGGAAATAAAGTTCGACCACCAACTTAATTTTCGGTAGGCCATGGTTCCAAAATGTTTTTTATCTTGTTAATAATATTTTTTCAAGATTAAATCCTCAAAAATATTTAGTTTGAAATGATTTTTTGTCGATACCGAGGTATAAAACGATTTTACCAAAATAAGGAAAATTTATGACAAGGAATAACGCTGCAGAAGGGGGAAATGGGGTTTGGTTTATAAATATCACAGAGACAAAATTTTATTTTTGCTCTTGTGAACCCGTTATGTAAAATGGAATATTTATAGAAAAGCCCATATGTAAAATAAATATTGAGCTTTTGGAACAGTGTATATGATTGTTGAGATAATCCTTCATTAGGAATCCGGACAAAGAGCCAGTACGACGCCTCATTTCACTAAGCAGAAGTAATAGAACATTATTTAAAGCCATTAATTAACGCAAATAATGGAAAAGTATTAAAAGCAAAGAAATTTAAAAATTTACTTTTAAATATCTGGGTTTATAAGGTAAGCATATTAATTTTGGGTTTTAATTAACACTTTTCTTAAATTATTTCTCATTCATAGTCAATTGTAGTATAAGTATGATAAAAAATAAGCTATAAGTAAAGAAATATGAGTTTCGAAGATGAATGAGCACGAATTTCTAAGATGGAAGAATAAACGATTAAGCGCTAAGACTTACACGAAGAAGGAAATGCTCCCATATTTGGCGTGCTCGAGCATCTATGAGATCACAGAGAAGGTTTTATTCAAATTTGTACTCAGTTTTTTAGAATTTACACACTTTATCAATTTTCAGGAGACTAGAAAAGAGATAATTATCGTTGACAGGATCAATTAATATTAACAGTTCGATCCCATATAGAATATCTCTAAATGTATTTTATATTAAAACATATTTTTATAGACCTGCGTTTTCCTATAGGCAATTGCAGTAGCGCTATGAATACATAACATAAAAGTCTTATCATAAGTTTGTTTCGTACTGATAAAATTTTCCTTTTGCGTGAATACTTGTTTATCAAATATTATTAGGTAAACAAACATGTATTATACGTGAGATCAAAACTTAATTATACATTAAAATATTTCCCAACTACTTCGACTTTTCTATAAATTTTTTAGTTTTGAGCTGTTAAATTGTGCATTCTAACCCACAATTATTTGAAATGTTTGATGTTATTTTATTTATAAATCTAGGCAGCTTTCAAAAATGAAATTACAATAAAAATATTTTATATTAAAAAAAGTTTTAATTTTTTTTAAATATCTTATTAATAAATAACTTGATTCCATATCTGTCTTGTTTTATTTCTGGGATCGATTTGAAATCACTGTAAATATTGAAACAAACTCTGACAAAAAGTCCACTAGCAGCAGCATTTTAAATTCATAAACGCCTATTCTTTGGTATGCTGTTACTCACAAAACTATTATAACAATTCCTGATTGGAATGAAAATTTGTATAAGCTAATCACTTAATGGTTTGGTCGATTGTATTAATAATACCGCAACCTACCCCTAATGTAAACTCACATTTTTAAATGTCAATATCTTTAAAATTTCGAATTTAAATGGAAAATATGTCTAATGATTTATTTGAGAGTTTACTTATTTACATATTAATTAATATAATTAATACATATGGCGTACTCATTTCTATGAGCACAAATACTCAAACTTTCTATTTCACAGTCTCGTCATAAACTACTTGTGGGAATAAATAAGAACAACAAAATGTTTTTGCGCCTTCAAAAATGTTTAAGATTACGTCGAATGGATTAAATTATATTCATCTCCAGAAATATCACATGCTATATATAAATAGCACATAAGTTGAACAATGGAACAATGGACGAATGCTCATAAAAAGAAATACCATACTTGAAATAAGACATATGAGAAGGTTCTGAAAACTTATACCCAAGAAATTGCCAGAGAGGGTTATAAATCTGGCTACAAGATAATAGAAAATATAAAGATTTTTGAAGACATTGTAAAGCAGGGAAAACAATGCAAAAAACTCCACTGGTTTGCAATCTTCATCCAACTAATTAGTGATCTAAATTCACAGACGTGATTATATGTTCAGAGGAAGATTATAAAACAAAAACATAAATGCTGAAATTTATTGAGCAATTCTTCAAAAATATCAGTGCAATACATTTCTCCATAGTCTAAGAGAAGCAATAGCTGTATTTTAAGATAGTGAATTTTTGTTTCAAGTGTAATAAAATGTTGAAGACTTTTTCAAATTTATTCTGCTTATGATTCGATCGCTGCCATTATTAAATTAGCTGTGATTATGAAAAATTATCGATAAAAGACTAAAATGTTTACAGTTAAAGAGAACGAGATAACGGCACGACTTAGTGGTAATGTGGTAGATTAGGGATACTGACCCTAGAATACAGTTTCTTACCAGCCCTGAAGACTCCTACAAGTTTTTTACTAAATTATTAGATTATTTAGTAGAATTCACTATGATACTCATATCAAAAGTCTGTTAACCGATCAAGTTCAGATATATATTTATGGAATTAACGGAGGTAGAAATGATAAAGACTTCCACGGTGTTAAATTAATTGTGGATAATATTGGATTTGCTATTTGCATCAAAATCTTTGCTTGCCCTGTTGCACTCTTTATATGCAAACAAATTTAGAATGGCAGAGGCAAACTATATCCAAATCTTTTAAATTTACGAAAGGGGTTTGGCATTGACACATTCCATCACCAATTCTGTTTATTGTTTTTGTGCAATCTTTAAGGTTTTCAGGGGTCTAAAAATAGGAAATTGTTGAAAACTTAATTTACTTGTATTCCAAAATCTCCATCCATATTAGGCACGAGGAAAAAACACTACGTCATATGACCATGGCGAAAAGCATAATGACTTGCTTAGACAAAGTATTGAAATAAAAAAACTATCTCCAAACTTACATTTAGTAAGAACCTTTATCTATTTTATTTTTCTATCCAATGGTTACTCATGGACGCTAATGGTAGCCGATTTCAAGATAATTGGTACATTTAAAATACCCTGTTAGACGGAGATACTATGCCATGATATATTGTATCGTGGCCCAAACACCAAAAAAAACGTCTGATGATCTAAACGAGCTGGAAATCAAAACGATATTTTACATAATCTGTCTCGATGACCCTTGAATACTATGAAAAACTTGCTGACAGAATTGAGAAGCTCATTGTAGGAGATTTCTTCAAACGCTGGACCGACTAGATCCGAGAAACGCTTTGCACTCCATTACAAGGTGCTACACAAAGTGCTGAAAACAGAAAAGTATTTCAGAATATCGTAAAAAAAATAATTATCCAGAAGGAGCCATGATAATACATAAAAAAGGCCTACTCAAGAAGAAGAATATGCATATAACTTGGGGACCTATCGTTGTCCCGTGACTATGTCAATTTCCATATGTACTTAATTATACACTGACATGGAAATCAAAAAAAATACTTATTTTCAAGTTAGTTTACATAACTGTGGATAAATATTATGCAGATACACGATCCTCATTCCTTTTCAGTTGGTCAAAAAATAACTGTTCAAAAATGTAAATTGACAGGTCATTTAATCTTTTATTAACAGAATTGAAAGAAGGAGCAGGTCCTCAATTCGTTGAAATCTTTTTTTTATGTATTTTCAGCGATAATTCTTTACCGAGTAAATAGATTTTGATCATCCTTTCTTTATTTGAAAGAAAATGATATAGGTTTGATCTCATACAAATACGATGATAATCTGATTATGAGGTCAGGAAATGAACGATGGAACTTTTTAAAGACTGGCGGTAAATCAAATATGATTCAAGGTACTTGCTACGGGTAGTTATTGTTTTGCAAACTAACTACACCACTTACCAGTTCTGGGTCTTATTGTAAGTTCTGAATATAAACAATGGAACTCCTTAGCGGATATTATTAAATCAATCCCGATTAAAGCTACTAGTAGGTTTTACTTTACAAAATATTTACACAGTTGACTAGATCCGGGTCTGATGATAAGTTCTGGAGATAAACAATTGAACTCCTTAACGGACTATATTAAATTGGAAGTGATTTAAGACATGTGCTAATGATAGTTATTACATTGAAGTTATTACACAAAATTAATACACTATGTCATGTCAAAGGCTAATCAGAACGTGAGTGAAAACACATAGTTCTGGAGATGAACAATGGAATTACTTATCCGATGGCAGTAAATCAAATATAATTCAAGGCATTTACTACTGGTAGTTTTTACTTTGGAAAAGAACTGCACCATCAACAAGGTCAGTGTGTGATGATGAGTTCTGAAAATGAATAATGTAACTCCTTAACGGATGATAGATAATCGACCGTGATTCAATATATACGAGTATGCTCCTGGTGAGTTCTTACTTTAGTTATTACATTGCAAAACCTGCTATTGGATTGCGGATATGGAGAACGGAATTCCTCACTTGGTAATTTTTAATTTGCAAAATCTGATGCTGGATTTCGGATATGGAGAACGGGACTCCTCAACGGCTACCAGTATCGCTTCATTTCTACTAGTAGTTCATAATCAACTTTTAACAAAAATGAAATTATAAATGTAAATTCGTTGTATGTCGTAAAGGTAAATTTTTTATTAAACGAATTTTCACGAAGAACTTTGACTGAAGCTGAATTATGATAAACCTTCAGCAAAGTTCATCGTGTAGGTTCCATGCATGTACTACTGACAGATAGCACAGAAAGCATTTTTAAGGCTTCAAAATGGTTTTAAAAAGACATTTAGCAATTTTAGTGCTTTTCAACAGAGTGCTTCGATATAAATATGTTGCTGGCGAAGATGTTGTGAACAGTTTTCTTAACGAATGTTACTCTAGTCCTTAGTAATGAAGAAAAATATCTTACATAAAAGTATCAAATTAGTTTATCCAAAATTTTGGGAAAGTGAATGCATTGAATGGGTATTTTCAATTTACATATCAATGATAAATCGGATTCAACAATAATTTTGCATTTGATTTCGCTTCCACTCTAAATGGTCGCTCTGAAATATGTATGTACATATATATATATATATATATATATATATATATATATATATAAACAGAAAATTCTATGTCATAATACGTTTCATTTAACCAATTCCTTAGATTAAAGACAAAATGTCAAAAACTTTGTGATAGAATAAATAATTATGTTTCAAACTTGATCTTTTTTTGGTAGTTGACTAATAATAGGCCCATTTGAAATAAAAATACATTCACTCGCGTACACCATTGCATTTCGTCAAAAAATCAAGTGAAGAGTAAAATATCTGAAAAATCAGATTTTGACGGTAAATTTTGATGTTATTTTAAAAGAGTTCATAATAGTATTCTTGTAAAATTTACTTCAAAAACTTTCCTATTTTATTGGTTTTTTTATTAAAAAAATGAAATTGCTAGCTAGCTCTGCATTTTGCCCTAAAACTAGATCCGAATTTTACTAAGTGGAAAATTTAATTTTTGTGTATAAATAAAGAAATTATTAAAATTCAATTGTTTACAACTACATGAAACCACGTGATTTAGTGTTGTTTCGACTTCCTTTCAATTCTTTACCACGGACCTAGGTTTCATTGTATAACAACATCTTCAGGTGGGGAATTTGTAACGATCTTTACAAATTGCCCACTTGAAAATGTTGTCATACAATGAAATCTAGGTCTTGGTTAAGATTTTATATAAAATAGAAATAATAGTACGTCACGTAGTTAGCTGTGAGAAATTAAATTAAAATAAGTTTCTACAAAATTAACGCCAAATATACTCAAAATTTGAAATCATTAAAATCAGAATGAAGATTTGTCGGCAGTGTATTTGTTTTAAAAAACACGTAGTTTTTACAAATTAGGATCGTTTTGTTCAATGCGAGTACAGCATAGCTGGAAAAATATTTTTTTAACGTTTTAAAGTAGTTAAATTCACTATGTTTCTTTCGTTTCCCTTCGATTTCTTCTAATTATTGAAAATTGCGATTTTCTTTATGTGCATCAATTCTTTGTCGTATCCGCCATGGTAAAGTTAATTGGATTTATGTTGAGAGACCACGGAAATCAAGCTGTCGGGTTGTCAAATCTGTCCATTTCACAGCAATGGTATTTCCATGAAAAGCCATACTGCTAACTCACTACGAGAAAAACGCAACGATTTTCAACCTTAAGAAAAGATATAAAAAAGGAAAAAGTCTAATTAAAAATATAAAACCAATTATTGAAGTTGTTCAATAATCGGTTAAACTTGCCAAGATGTTTAATTTACGTAATAACACCGACGCAGGTAGTTATAAACTCAAATTCCGGGGAAACATTGAAAATGACTTAAAGGAAATAAACCATAACAAAAGTCTGGTCTGCAAATGTTAACTTTTATTTTCCTTTTTTGAATTTGGTAACTAATCTGATCGCATTTTGGTGCATTGATTACGAATATGTACTTAGATTATTCCCATCACCCTCGGTTTTTTTGGAAAAACCCTCTGTATGAAATCGCAAAAACAAGCCAATTTTACTAAATAAAAAATATATATTACAATAAAAAAAATTACATGACTTTAAAATATTATAAATACATTTAATTGACGCTAATAAATAAATGAGAAATATTGAATGGTTTTGTGTGTTTTTTTTTTCACCGAAACCCTTCACCGAAACCCTTTTCCCTTCCTCAATTCGCACTCGGACTATTTTTTGATAACTTGGGAGCTGTAAGTGAAGAGCAAGGCAAAAGATTTCATCAGGATTTGAAAGACATAGAATATGGCTAGTAGAGAAGGTGCAATAAAAGATGATGGCGTACTATTGTTGGTTGCTAACGCAAGATGATCCAAGTCTAATTTTTAAGCGGAAATGTTAAAATCAGAGTTTCGGTGAAAAAAAAACACACACAAAACCATTCAATATTTCTCATTTATTTATTAGCGTCAATTAAATTTATTTATAATATTTTAAAGTCATATAATTTTTTTTATTGTAATATAAATTTTTTATTTAGTAAAATTGGCTTGATTTTGCGATTTCATACAGAGGGCTTTTCCAAAAAAACCGAGGGTGATGGGAAAAATCTAAGTACATATTCGTAATCAATGCACTAAAATGCGATCAGATTATTTACCAAATTCAAAAAAGGAAAATAAAAGTTAACATTTGCAGACCAGACTTTTGTTATGGTTTATTTCCTTTAAGTCATTTTCAATGTTTCCCCGGACTTTGAGTTTATAACTACCTGCGTCGGTGTTATTACGTAAATTAAACATCTTGGCAAGTTTAACCGATTATTGAACAACTTCAATAATTGGTTTTATATTTTTAATTAGACTTTTTCCTTTTTTATATCTTTTCTTAAGGTTGAAAATCGTTGCGTTTTTCTCGTAGTGAGTTAGCAGTATGGCTTTTCATGGAAATACCATTGCTGTGAAATAGACAGATTTGACAACCCGACAGTTTGATTTCCCTGGTCTCTCAACTTAAATCCAATTAACTTTTCCATAGCGGATACGACAAAGAATTGATGCACATAAAGAAAATCGCAATTTCCAAGAATTAGAAGAAATCAAAGGGAAACGAAAGAAACATAGTTAATTTAACTACTTTAAACGTTCAAAAAAATATTTTTCCAGCTATGCTGTATTCGCATTGAACAAAACGATCGTAATTTTTAAAAACTACTTGTTTTTTAAAACAAATACATTGCCTACAAATTTTCATTCTGGTTTTAATGATTTCAAATTTTGTGTATATTTGGTGTTAATTTTGTAGAAATTTATTTTAATTTAATTTCTCACAGCTAACTACGTGACATACTATTATTTCTATTCTATATAAATTCTTAACCAAGACCTAGATTTCATTGTATGAAAACATTTTCAAGTGGGAAATTTGTAAAGATCATTACGAATTCCCCACCTGAAGATGTTGTGATACAATGAAACCTAGGTCCGTAGTAAAGAATTGAAATGAAGTAGAAACAACACTAAATCAAGTGGTTGCATGAAGTTGTGAACAATTGAATTTTAATAATTTCTTTATTTATACACAAAAATTAAATTTTGCACTTAGTAAAATTCGGATCTAGTTTTAGGGCAAAATGCAGAGCTAGCTAGCAATTTCATTTTTTTAATCAAAAAACCAATAAAATAGGAAAGTTTTTGAAGTAAATTTTACAAGAATACTATTATGAACTTTTTTAAAATAACATCAAAATTTACCGTCAAAATCTGATCTTTCAGATATTTTACTCTTCACTTGATTTTTTGACGAAATGCAATGGTGTACGCGAGTGAATGTATTTTTATTTCAAATGGGCCTATTATTAGTCAACTACCAAAAAAAGATCAAGTTTGAAACATAATTATTTATTCTATCACAAAGTTTTTGACATTTTGTCTTTAATCTAAGAAATTAGTTAAATAAAACGTATTATGACATAAAAATTATTGTACATATATATATATATATATATGTATATATATATATATATATATATATATACATACATATATATATATATATATATATATATATATATATATATATATATATATATACATATATATATATATATATATACGTGTACATACATATTTCAGAGCGACCATTTAGAGTAGAAGGGAAATTAAATGCAAAATTATTGTTGAATCCGATTTATCATTGATATGTAAATTGAAAATACCCATTCAATGCATTCTCTTTCCCAAAATTTTCAATAAACTAATTTGATACTTTTATGTAAGATATTTTTCTTCATTACAAAGGACTAGGGTAGCATTCGTTAAGAAAACTGCTCACAACATCTTCGCCAGCAACATATTTATATCGAAGCACTCTGATGAAAAGCACTAAAATTGCTAAATGTCTTTTTAAAACCATTTTGAAGCCTTAAAAATACTTTCTGTGCTATCTGTCAGTAGTACATGTATGGAACCTACACGATGAACTTTGCTGAAGGTTTATCATAATTCAGCTTCAGTCAAAGTTCTTCGTGAAAATTCGTTTAATAAAAGAATTTACATTTACGACATACAACGAATTTACATTTATAATTAAATTTTTGTTAAAAGTTGATTATGAACTACTAGTAGAAATGAAGCGATACTGGTAGCCGTTGAGGAGTCCCGTTCTCCATATCCGAAATCCAGCATCAGATTTTGCAAATTAAAAATTACCACGTGAGGAATTCCGTTCTCCATATCCGCAATCCAATAGCAGGTTTTGCAATGTAATAACTAAAGTAAGAACTCACCAGGAGCATACTCGTATATATTGAATCACGGTCGATTATCTATCATCCGTTAAGGAGTTACATTATTCATTTTCAGAACTCATCATCACATACCGACCTTATTGATGGTGCAGTTCTTTTGCAAAGTAAAAACTACTGGTAATAAATGTCTTGAATTATATTTGATTTACTGCCATCGGATAAGTAATTCCATTGTTCATCTTCAGAACTATGTTTTCCCACTATTTGACATGATCGATAGTATGTTAATTTTGCCATGATCGATAGTGTATTAATTTTGCAAAGTAATAACTCTCATTAGCACATGTCTTAAATCACTTCTAATTTAATACAATCCGTTAAGGAGTTCAATTGTTTATCTCCAGAACTTATCATCAGACCCGGATCTAGTCAACTGTGTAAATATTTTGTAAAGTAAAACCTACTAGTAGCTTTAATCGGGGTTGATTTAGTAATATTCGCTAAGGAGTTCCATTGTTTATATTCAGAACTTACAATCAGACCCAGAACTGGTAAGTGGTGTAGTTATTTTGCAAAACAATAACTACCCGTAGCAAGTACCTTGAATCATATTTGATTTACCGCCAGTCTTTAAGAAGTTCCATCGTTCATTTCCTGACCTCATAATCAGATTATCATCGTATTTGTATGAGATCAAACCTATATCATTTTCTTTCAAATAAAGAAAGGATGATCAAAATCAATTTACTCGGTAAAGAATTATTGCTGAAAATACATAAAAAAAGATTTCAACGAATTGAGGACCTGCTCCTTCTTTCAATTCTGTTAATAAAAGATTAAATGACCTGTCAATTTACATTTTTGAACAGCTATTTTTTGACCAACTGAAAAGGATTGAGGATCGTGTATCTGCATAATATTTATCCACAGTTATGTAAACTAACTTGAAAATAAGTATTTTTTTTATTTCCATGTCTGTGTATAATTAAGTACTTATGGAAATTGACATAGTCACGGGACAACGATAGGTCCCTACAAATATATCCATATTTCAATAACTTTATTTAAAGTGAAATATATAAGTGTTTAATATATATATATATATATATATATATATATATATATATATATATATATATATATATATATATATATATATATATATATATATGGCTACTAAGTAGTTTTCTATGACTACGAAAACTGATTACAAACAGTAAATATTGTAAGCCAGTTAACAGCTGTTGTCGTTACATGAGAGTTCACTCGTTTATTAATTTTAGCTCTATTTATTTGTTTTAAATTTATATTTTATGTAATTATAAATCCAATTATACTCTAATGACTGCAGTGTCAAAACAGACAGTGTTTAATTTGAGTCATATTTATTATTATTTCTTAGACTTTTTGCTTTCTTATCTGTGAGTATATGGATTACTAAAAAAATTAAAATGAAATTATTTTATGTTTACTTCCTAAAAATGAACATGTTAACACGCACACATATGTTAACACGCACATATATGTGAAATAATTATCTTTCATAATCAAATATCTTTTGTATTTTATAATCTGGCGGGAAGTATTTAAGATGTTTTCCACTGGCATTTGAATCAAACCACTTTGTGTTTCAAAATGAACCATTTTACTAGTGAAAATTTGTTTTGTATCTTTTCACATGAGAAATATTTTATCAATAAATAATATTAAGAGTTAAATTGATGTAATCATGTTCATAAATTTTTGGTACTTTATAAGTTTATCTAATAATTTTTTTCTGTAAATATTCTAGTTTAAATTTTTTAAAGACTTACAAGTGAAAATAAAAACCTATCCAAAAATATAATACATAATAGTATATAAATATATCATCACTTTAGTATTTTACCAATTTTTTGGTAAAGAGAATTTTGTTATAGGTTGTGATATTTTTGTGGATATTTTAACAATCAGTGACAACATAAACAAAATTAAAAAATGGTTCATCGACACCATGAATTTGCTTACTATGGCAAGATAAACGGGAATTTTATTCATAAAACTTTATACGTATACCCCTCATACGTATACGACTATCTAAGAAGTAAAAGAATTAATTTTTTATTGTCAATAAAAATAATTTTTTCTTAAATATTATGTTAAATTTCTAAGGAAAAAATCTGACCTAAAATTATATTAGATTCACAAAAAATTGTATTATTTACCGTTTTTGAAAAATCATAGGACGAAATATACATTTTTTTCATTTTAACGTTAAAAAGGTGCGTTTTATGGTTGGTTACAATGGTATTCATTTGAAATTTGATGCTGTATAGATATACTAAATACAAGGCTACATATAGCAAGGTCAAAAGGACAACATTAATAATATTACGCTTTAAGATTCATGTAATTGTAATACATTGAAAAAAGAAAACTCTATTTTACCATAATGTTGCAAACATTATGGTAAAATAGAGTTTTCTTTTATTTTTTGAGTTTTCGTTAATTAAAATAATTTCGACGTGAAATTTAATACACAATACAAATTTATACAACTTTTACTATCAGTATATCAGTAAGAAAACAGAAATATTATACACCCTATAAATTATAATTTTATAAATAATATCTTCATTTGGGTAGTAAAAACACCTTGCATTTTCATATATTAATTTGCATTGAGAAGTGGGTATAAGTCTCTGCATGAATCAGCATTAACACCTATTCCGGCTATAGCTTGAGTGCACTGGCTCGGTGTGATGCATTATGCACATGACATCGAGGATGACTAATACAAGGTGTAGCATTAACCCAAGTACAGAAACTAATTCAACTTATGGACGTCTATCTTTCGAGGAAAGTATTAATTGGCTTTTAATATACGACATTCTTTTTTGGTTCGTGAAAACTAAAGGAATATCTTCCGAAATAACATAGTGGATTGTGATGTCATAGATTTTTTAAGAGTAGCTTGAGGTCAAGTTAGGAAAATAATCCAATTTTATTCATATATACTGTCAAAATTTAATGAAATTAAGCAAATATTTTATACGTATTAAAACGAAGTCGCGGCACAATCAATATAACGTAAAATTATCCTGTCAACGTTTAAGGCTATTTGAGATTTTGATTGGGTTAATCTCTTGATAATAATTATGACAGTGCATGAGCAATAAAGGTTTAAAGGAATGCATGTTCTTAGTCTACTGATTAATCAGTAAAATATACTTGTTGCCAATATGTGACTGTTGACTTTAAAATAATATTAAAAATAAAGAAATAGACAAAATTTATATCTTTCTTACCTTATATATATTTATAATAATCTTCAACAAAATAAAAAATCATGTTCCAAATTACACGATTAAACCATTTTCTTCCTTAATAATTCACAGCGAGATATATTTATTTTAAACGATATGAATATTTTAATTTAATTTGTATTAAATATAGCCAATTTGGTTAATGTGAGGTATTGTTCCATAGAGAATAACAATCTCTCTAACTCATATCTATCCATTGCTTTGCCATATAAGATAAATAAAACCAGTGGAAATTTGCTTCACATAAATTTGTGTTTATTAATGTAACCCTGAAAATCTTCCCAATAACTTAACACAGAGTGCATAATTTTGGTTTCGACTTTAGATATGTACTCAGCACTTCTGTACATAAGACAAAAAAAGCAATAATTATTCCACTTAACTAGAAGTATGATTCACCCTACAGGTATACAGCAGGCCTTCACCGAAATCTAAAATTCGGTAGCACATTCAACACGAACTAGACTTGAAGACTTACCTTCCGAAAGCATACTTCGCCATTTTCGTAAATATGCTGATACGACTTGTATTTATCTATTTCCTAACCCATGAATTTCTACGACACTAAGATGCGACTTGAGTGCCTATAGAGATGAAGCTAATTGTAAAATGAACTCATCATAGCTAGACATTAATTTTTGTCAATAATTTAATGTCAATGCCCACACAATTTACAAGTAACAATTTTGTATCATTATATTATTGCCAATTATTTATTGTAAATAATTAACTAAACAAAGCGGTGTCTGCCTGATACAGCTATCTGTATGTCGGTGTAAGTGAAACTGATTTAAGATATCTTTCACCATCCTTTTTCTAACTCTGTGTGGTACAATTTTGCCTCTTCTTTCTATTGTTAAATTACACTTAAGTTAAGACACTGAAAAATTAAAACTTAACTCACAGTTGTAATTCTAAGCGTTATTAAATCTAATGCGCGAGCGCTACTAAGCTCACTAGCTTCTCTATTGGCTATTTTATGTCCACTTATACTAATACTTTTAATTGTACTTCACCCCATTTCACCTCTGTTGCATCATGCGCGTGCTTCGTAAAATTTCACTTAAATTGTTTTTTTTTCATAACGCGCCTGAAGAAATATAACTTCAATATTGGAATACTTAATACTGAGAATAACTTGATATTTCAACCATATGCCCAGGGCATTGAATATCAGGTTCACTATTCCTAAATTTGTTATTTTCAAACTGCTTTATTTATCTATATAAGAAAACCTTTTTCTTTCCGATTAATATCAACATGAACCGTCGAAATTGAAAAAAAAAATTTACATTAGAATAAACTTTTAATCAAATATTTTTTTTTATTTTATAGCATCATACCTCCATCTACTTTATTTGAAAAACATAATGTTAATAAAGCCTTTCTACTATTTATCTACTGATGAACAGCAGAAAAGTTAAATATACACATGGGGTGTTTAATTTTTTTGGAACGTTTGTATGTAATAAATTCATTACATGCATTTGGTTTCTTCATTCTAATGGTGTACACACTCGGATAGAGGTCATGAAACCTTATTCTGATCTGGAAGTGTTTTTCTTGTTTCAGAATTTTATTAAATATTACTGTTGATTAATAGATATATTTTGATTGCCCACACTTTGGTAAGCAAAGGTTTTTCGCGCATGGACGCGTTCTGTGCATTTCGTGCGTGTAACTTTGCTTATCCAGAAATATTGTAATAAGTTTTAAACTCTTATTTAGAGAACCACAATATAACCCGCTTTTGTTCATAATTATCATAAATAAAGAAAATTTTATTTATATTCATTGAGGAAAATTAATTAAAATTTAATTTGATAAGGATTAAGGGAGTTCTGACAATAAGCTCCTGAAAATTGACATGAAAAATTGTTTTCTTTCACAGAGTAAAATGTTTATTATCTATTTTATGCAACATTTGCAATTACGCCGTCGGCAACTTTTTTGTACTTCTTCCTATGTATCTAACTATTTAAGTTGCGCACACCAAGATAACTCTCCAATGAATACTTCTTCCGACTTCGTAGAAATTTATCGTCAACAGGTGAAGTAATTTTCATAAATTATGTATTTATAAATCTTTCTCGTGAATCTGTATATTTATTAGTAAAATCTAATTTATACGTAAAACGATAACAAGAAAATTTTGGAGTTCTCTATAATACGTTTTCTTTGAAAAGACCTATGTGGATTGACCAACAAGTGGAGCATAATAGAAACCCCAGAAATAACATATTTTTGTTCCATTTGTATACAGACAAGAATATTAACTTTAAAATTTAGAGACAAGCGAGTAAAGAAACTAATTTCTATACGTTGTTGTGATTTGTATTAATTTACACAGCGTAAAAATTTGCTTAATTTTGAAAACACAGGGCGAATTTAAAAAATATTCTTATATTAAAGAGCTTATAATTTGAGAATATGGGCAAAATGGGACACAAGTCACGGAACACTGCTTAAATAGCGGAACGTACAGAGACGTTGACTTATTTATTGACCTGTAATATTATCCCGAGTATTTCTACCAATATACCCTCGAATCTGACCCCAAAGACTGATGTCGTTCAGAGGAACGAGTGGAGGCATTTAGTGTTTGCTGGTGAAAGCGCGAGGCATAAAGTCAAACCTATTCATAAACACAAAACATGTTGAATAAATCATTTCATGACAAAAATCTATGCCAAACAAGTACAGAATACATTTTTAATCTAAGATCAAAACAATCAACAATTATTTCTGTAATTGCATATATATATATATACTCCTTTATATACGTTAACATCATAAAATAGGGGATGTTACTAAAACAATACTGCTTTAAACAAAAATATATTTAATTTCTATCTGAATATTTGCAAATTTACTTTGTTGTCGCTCATCCTAATTGTTATAAGAGTTATTATATAGAAGATAAATGATACAAAAACATATATGCAAGGAGACAACTGACGGCTTACGGAAAATTTTATTACATAGGAAATGGAGTCGGACGATGAGGTTTCTCCGATATGGACGAGAATTGCGTCAGCAATTCTCGTATTACGTAATTTACTGACAAAATAACATCAAACACAATACCAAGGGTTTGCCAGTTATTTATATCTCGTCTAAGGAAGTTAGACTCTTGTTGTAATGTTGGTACACATTTCCGTCATTAAGTTATCATGCATGTAAATCTGGAATATGTTTATTGTTATAGCATGTAATTCATGAAATGGAAAAGTACCCAAGATATATTTTGAGAATGTAAACGTCGAGATTATGAATAATTAACCAGGAAAGATAAAATAGGAATTTTGTTTATGTTAGGTAATAATTATGAACTAACTTGTTTAGCACGATAAAACGTTGATTTTGACATAGAATGAAATCTGACGACATAAGTTTAAAAAAGCCAATTTTTTATTTGATTTAACATAATTTTGAATTTTATTTTAATCACCTGTATTAAGAAAACTGAAAATTAATGGAGCGGAAAACCCAGAGACCTCATTTTATGGCAGTAAATCACCTTACGTTCAGTATTATCTTTGCAGTCAGCCTGCTCTTCTGATTGAAATATTCTATTCCGATTCTGTGTTACAATTCAATATTTTCTAATAATTAATATCTTCCTAGTCATCGTCTCCTAGAAATATCAATCAAATTTAGCTACTATCTTGTGAGCACTATATATTTTTTCTTAAAATCTCATTCATATGTATGACATTTATTATTTTTCATAAAAAAAAAGATATTCATTAATATTTCACAAAAGTATAATAGGCATCAACAAAATTTATAGTGACAATTAATAATAAAAAAAATTTAGACTTTTTCAAAATCTTATGTTTACCATAAAAATCTTACGCTATACCTTACGGTTTCCTTTAGAAATACAAAACTTTTTCAGAACCTTACGTTTACCATAAAAACCTTACGCTATACCTTACGGTTTCTTTTAGAACTACATAACTTTTTCAAAACCTTACGTTTACCATAAAAACCTTACGCTATACCTTACGGTTTCTTTTAGAACTACATAACTTTTTGAAAACCTTACGTTTACCATAAAAACCTTACGCTATATCTTACGGTTTCTTTTAGAAATACAAAACTTTTTCAGAACATTACGTTTACCATAAAAACCTAATGCTAAACCTTACGGTTTCTTTTAGTACTACATAACTTTTTCAAAACTTTACGTTTACCATAAAAACCTTACGCTATACCTTCTGTTTTATTTTAGAACTACATAAGTTTTCCACGCAAAAAGTTAAATATTTTCAGAAACTAGCCTCATTAAAATAAATAAATAATTGTCAAATTGATAGCGAGAGTCATTTAAATACCCAGCGGAGTGGTAATATTTATATTTCCCTCCAATTTACTTGGTAATTCAATTCGCGTCAGTTGGATTCAACTAGATAGCAACTTCAATAAAAAACTTATAGCGTTAGAAAATAAAGTATACCATAATTTCGGGAAGAAACCATGGGGAGAAGAAAACCTTTTTAAGAAAAACATATTATATTTTTTTAATATATCAGTACATCAACATTATTATCATATTTCATATTTCAATATTAATATGCCATATTTAAAAGCAATTATAGATAAAAATTTATTTGTGCCTTTGACAGTTTTAGCACGGATTTATATAAACGAAGTATATTTTATTGAGAAGAATTTCTACCAAATGCGATGCTGAATCTATCTTCTATTCAAAACGTGGTTAATGTTAAATATTTGTTTTTTTTATTGCAATGTGATTTGTGTGCGCACAGTTTCAATTTGAATGTTTAATTTTTTGTTCAACAGACTTCCAAAAAATCCAAATATAAAACCTTTGTGTACAGAAGCTATGCACCAATCTGGCAGTTAGATACCCAGAAAATAAATCAGCATTTTCTCAAAGTATTTTAAAAGTGACTATTTTTGAAATTAGAAATATAAGAATTAGAATCTTTTCAATTGCAATTCTCATATTATCTTCACAATCCTGTTCAATTAAATTAGCCTATATTGATAACATTTTTCATAAAGGTATCCTCCACTCATTTCTCCGCTTGCAAATTTGTTACAAGCATTTATTCACTGACTATATATATATATATATATTTAGTAACAGCATTCAATGTCAAATGTTTTTATTACTTAAAGCTCTCCATGTATTTTATTATTGCAAAAATTTTGCAAAAACTTAAAATTAATAATTTTTTTATGATATGGGTAATTGCTGTAGAAAGTTATCATAAATGTTTATTGCATTTAGAGGTACCTAAACTGAATTTTCCTTATTTCCGCTGTATGATGTTTTAAGAAATATATATCTATAAAAATATTTGGCTATTTTTTGACCTTGATGATATTTGTATGGCAGTAAAATTTAGTAATGTGGTATTTGACGACTTTTTGGTATTTGGGCTTAAGAATCAATATTCGTTTTAACAAACAATTCGATAATATTTTACTCATAAACGAACGAACCACTTTCAAAAGTTTATTCGGCACCAAGTTTTGCACGTCATTCTACAAAAAGACGATGACTCGCTGAATTTAATTTTCTGAAGCAGAACGAATTTCATAATAAAATAAACTTGCAAAAAATTACATAATAAAACAGTTAAGAGTAAAACGTGGGATATAAAAATTAAGCTTTACGTGGTTTAATAACAGAGAGAAACATATAAGTTTCAGTGAGTATTTTTATTCAAAGAAGATATAAATAAATAGGTAATTAAGTACATCGATTCCAATTTCATGTTAGTTATAAAGTTCTCAAACCCAGTAAAACTTATTGGCTCCCACTTTTGTTATTCACAGAATAATAATAATAATAACAAACGAAACTTTCATCCGTTGGTATTAATCTGTGAAAGGTAATACTAGAAATGATTTCGGTACTCAGTGCATAAATGTTTTATAATACATTTTATCCATAACAAATGTGTAATAAATATTTTTGGGGTACATTTCCAGTTCTAGTTTAGAAGCATTGAATTAAAGGCTTGTTTTATAAATCAATGTATAAATAAATTTTATACATACGATTACGATACGATACGCTACAATTCATAAAAGAATTGGACACATTTTACAGTATTTTATAATATAATCTATGCTCTCGTCAAACAATTAATTCAAGAAGTTCAAGAAAGACTAAATCGACAAAACTTCGGAGAGAACTTTGTCTTGCGAAGTTAACCGAACTTATTTCGATGTTATTGATTTTTAAGCAATTGGATATATTTCTTTTCTGTTATTTCTACCTTGCTTTCTACAAATATATCGGTAGTATATTCGTTGATTTTCTTGTCATTTAGGTTTACTTTATTCATCATTTTCCCCTTTTTTAAAATTGTCTGTCCATTTTTTTGTATTTAAACGTACACATGTTCTGTAATATTGATATTATTGTGTGCACTTACGCTACAAATACCCCTTCAAATTTCGCTTCTCCTCAAATATATCTTATTTTGAAAGATGTTATTATATTTGAATCACGTTATGTTGTTTCCTAAGCCACCATTTAATTTTTCAACAGTAAATGTAATATTTTACCATTCTAAAATTACTTCCAAATTTTATATATTAGTTAGAGGTAAACGTTCTTGAAGTATTTTATGAAATGTTAAATATATTTTTCTTCTAAATGTATACTTATTCAATTAAAATGTCTATTTTTTACCCATTCTCTTAATCAACCAATTTCATAAGCAATTGTTTTCTGATGTTTAATCATATTACACAGTTTCTATTTTAAAATAAACTTTCATCAAGTAAACTTATATTATTTTTTAATGACATTTATTAAAATTTTAGGAAACGAGTAAGCACATAACAACAGGCTAGAATATTTCTGTAGCGAAAATTTTGCTCTTTGGTTTATGAACATTTGAAACACACTAAATACTGTCGGATAATATTTGGTCTAATATAGAGAATGTAATAGCCCTTCTATTCACGATTGTAGCTCATCAGTTATGGTGAAGTTTAATTGTTACAAGGCGAGCTAACCAAGAGCAAGAACGTCCTTCCTTACCTCACTTATTTTAGAACCATCGGTTTCCTAGTGTGTTACCTTTATTAAGCGTCCAGTGGTTATTAGGTCCATAAATTAACTACTTGGATACCCGTTATAAAACACAAACTTATTTTGCTTCTTTGGAAATTTGGTCTAATGGTTTCTGAATCATTTAGCCATGTGGGATCTGAGTCGCTTGGCTACAAAACAAATATTTCAGTTAAGAGTAGGTATTACATTCCGTTATTTCAAGTATTTTGGGCTATTTTTAAAAACATTAATAATGAATTTTTTTCCATTTGGGTTTTTATCCTACCAACGTAAACAAATCTCAGAGCATATCTTTCAGCAAGTATTTTACATAATTAATTTATCATAACATATTGTAAATAAATAATATCAAAATATACATACATTTTTAAGAAATTAGTAAATGACCTCATAGATAAAACTAAATCCTGTATGCATACATTAAGTTTAATCCTCAACACTCAACTTGTAACTGACCTAAAATTAAGTCCAAGGGCAACGAAGGGTGCCTAATTATTTGAAGGATAAACCCAAAAAGAGGTCCGGACTTGTACCTGTTTTCCGGGGTACGGAATTGCAAACATACCGTGTAATTGTCAACACGCCTGATGGTTTCGACCAAAGCTGGTCTAAAACTCGCCGGTTTGAAGCTCTGGAGACCTGCTCGACAACAACGCAATTTAAAAACGAAAAGTTTTCGTGTAAAGCCTGAATTTGACAGTGAGGGTTTTATTAACATTTTGCCTAATATTAAGTGAGCATTAGGATACGCTGATTAATTAAATTTGAGGCTAACTTTTTGGTATGTTTTCAATGAAATAAATTGTTTCAATTGTTTGTTATTAATTTTTTGACCGGTGGGGCGATTATTTGACCGTGTATCGTTCTTAACTATGACTGTGTTCTTTGGGTAAGTAATGCAAAGATTCATATTTCATACATGTGTCCCAGCTGCTTCCATTATTGAGGCAGCTGCGTCGCAATTGAATTATATCTTTTCTATCGACTACCTTAAACAGATGAATGTAGAATGGCCAAAAAGTCCAATGTTCATTAAAATTATGTAATTGTATTAAAGTTACTCTATTTCTAACGACCATTGTTAACAAAAATTATACAGCTTAATTTTGTGAAAATTAACAAATTCTAAGTAGTAAATATTAATAGGAATTTAATGGATGTAGATATAAACTATATAGTTATCATGTTAATGTTCATTAATGAATGCTTAAAGTGTATATACACTTCGGGTTTAACGCATTTATAAACTCGAACATAATACCATCTTCAATGAGGTAAGGTTAAAGAAGCCCAAGGTTTCCATATAATAGTCGCTATAAAGGAAAAGATGGGAATTTTTTTTTATCAAAAATATGAATACTAATGTTAACATTGCATGAAAGTACTATCTGTATTTCCTATCTACGCTTCTTTCTGAAATATATTTGTGCTTATCATACCTCAAGATTTTTACCCGTACAGTATTAAGATGTTGTACCTATAATTCAGATTAAAAGTCGCGTTTAGCAATTATTAGAACCCTTTCCTGGTAATAAATTTTATACATATGTTCTGCGAAAATTTTGTGCTCAAACTTTAGATTAAAATTGATGCTAAGGAGACAAATGGTTTGAAAATATTAAGCAACAACAAGTACACGTATAAAGGTTTAAAAACATTTAGTATTTATATTATATGATTTACAAATATTAGTTTAATTTTTAATCATACTGATATAATGTATATATATATATATATATATATATATATATATATATATATATATATATATATATATATGTATATATACATATATATATGTATATATATATATATATATATATATATATTTATATATATATATATATATATACATATATCTATATATGTATAACCTTTGCAGGAGTAAAAATAACATGAATATATAAAAAATCACGAGAATAAGGATTTACTTATTTTTTTAGTAAATTTTAGAAAAAGTTATATAAACACTGTTTTCATTATTTTGACTTGTGATTTTGTAAATAAATAGTGAGGATATGTTCACGTTAACACTTTCATCAACAGT
The DNA here is from genome assembly GCA_039881145.1 of Druceiella hillmani. Classification (NCBI taxonomy): domain Eukaryota; kingdom Metazoa; phylum Arthropoda; class Insecta; order Lepidoptera; family Hepialidae; genus Druceiella; species Druceiella hillmani. The sequence continues at coordinate 3,854,392 of JAYKKI010000131.1, forward strand.
TTTACACTAAATTATATAAATAATTTGGGGGTTCCTTAGAAAGTGGTGTTTGAAATAATATAAACGATATATAAAATTAAAAAGAAAATCGATTATATCCTTTTGCCTCGATTAAAAAGTTTTTGCAAAAAAATTTTATTCTAAATTTCGAAATATCTTGGAGCTAATGTCACTTATCCTTATGTCAATTTTCAAGTTTTTGCGAAGAAGTTTTTAACTATTCCTGGGGAAAGTGCCATGTACATTTTAACCATACCTTTAGAAATATCTATATATATAATAATATTGGTAAATTAGTATGTGTGTAAATTAAATATATTTAGAAGAATGCAAAAACATCGTCTTTATAATTTTTGTACGTGTGTAGTTTTGCTTTATTGTGTCCCTTTGAACACGACTCACTTGAAAATCAAATCAATTAATATGGATTTTTTTAATAATAGAAGGACTGGTTTGAAGTAACATGTAGGTTAACGTAATGTTAACATAATTATTCACATTTCATCTATATCGGTGCATCCAATCACAAAATTCGTGAATTGCAAATCTTGCATTTTCAAAAACTCGTTCAAGTTGTATAAAAACTATAGCAAAAATGTACACGACGTTGTATTTATATTAAAACATACATTTTTAATCAGTAAATGGAGCTACAAGTATTTTAAATGGCGCTAATAATTTTTCCCCATGGATCAACATTGATGAAACGAGAGTGGCCAGAGGTGAGGTTTGAAGTGATATTGGAGGGATAGGTGCTGGAATATGGGCAGATGGATGTGGGCAGGTATCATTCTCAGTCGTCCCTGCTAATAACATTTTTCGATATTGTTTTTATTCGCTAAGACTTTTTGTTGGTTTAATATGTTTAAAAATTGATATTGCTGTCAAAAACTACAATTTAATTACAATTGGGAGTTTTGTGTATACATATATATGTGTGTGTATATATATATATATATATATATATATATGTTTATTTATTTATTTTTATATATATGTTAAAACTGTGCAAATGGTGCCTTTATACATAGGAGATATTTGTGAAAAAAGTCCTTATAGGAACATAGAAATAAAGGAATACAAAATATGATTTTTTTAATGTATATTAATTTGCATATGAGCCTGTTTCATCATTCACCTATCATGTAAGAACAGTTAAAAGATTTAGATGAAGTGTATACTGATGATTTCTGTTGGATCTAGGCTTATATATTAATTATGCTTTGTCACAATTTACCAACAAAAATAGGATATAGTACTTTAACGTTTGGATACGAAGTGTATTGTATTGGATACGAAGTGTATGTATTTAAAAGAAAAGTTTACTATGATGTTTACTAGATGAATGAATAATAATTTCTGTAGATCTGCAAGGGCATGAAGTCGCGGGCTCATCTAGTCTTAAATAATTTTCTGATAAATATTCTGCTAGATCTACCTTTAGTATTCCACACGATATAAGAAATGAATAAATAATGTCTTCATTTACGTTCCGTCTAGAAATTTGCAATAAAAATGTATGAAGTTTTCGTTTTCTTTCTTTTTAAATTATGATGTCCTAAATACGGCTATAACTATCTTAGTGAAGAATAAGCGTAAACACATAACAAAAATCCCGAAGCTTACATTTAAAATCTTACTTACTTCCAAATACCAAAAAAAATAAGTTAGCTTACTTCCAAATACCAGTAAATATTATGAGCTTCAATTTTTTAAGTAGAAAAGGATAAAGAAACAGAAATAATGTTGAACGTCTTTATACTTAACTCTTTAACTTAGAAACAAAAGAATAATTTAAAAAAATGTTAAGTATCTTGAAATAATGACTTCAGTTTAAAATAATTTTAAACTGAAAAAGGAACCATGCATATCTTTAATTCAAATTTATAATAACTACTCTGTCGTTCTCTATAATATATGTGTGTGGACACACGCATATGGGATGTACTTATAGGAGGCCTGTAATGACAGTTTATGTGACTGGAAATTTGTATTGGTAAAAATACACATATAATAAAATCGTAAAAAAAGTGAGTCTACAGACTTAGTTTTTCAGGTCACTGCGAAAGTTAAAACTGGCCAAGGGCGAATCTGACTACGAGTGGCTGTGTTCTTCCAAAAACGTTATTTTTCGAAATTTCACTACGCCCTGTTTTGGTTTGAATAGATTCAGTAGTATTTAAAATAATAATAAGATATTCTACCATAAATATGAAATGTTTTTGACACATATCCACCTCTATACATATTAATATATATATATATATATATATATATATATATATATATATATATATATATACTTATATATGTGTGTGTGTTTCCGTTGTGTGTATATGTGTGTGTGTGTGTGTTAATATAAATGTATAATATAATTTTTTTCGACATACGGCCAGCATCTTGTCAGGCAGTATTACATAATTAAACATATATAGTAATATTTCTGTCACAAAATATTTCGTAAAAATAAAATAATGAATTTTCACATAATGTTTCACTTTTTCCATGCGTAGGTACTAAAATAACAGCTCAAAATTTGTTCCTAAATTATATCCCTCCCTCTCACCCCACAATTATTATTCTTGAGCGGTTTAATGTGTTTTATTACCATTCCCGATTTCAAGATTCTAAGTCAAGCAATTTTTGAGAAATTCAGTCGTAACCGGCGGACGAGCAAGAAATTTTACAAGAGTTCCATTTTTACCTTTGGAACATGGAAGCTTAAAAATGTAAAGGTTATGTAGGACTCTAAATATGAAAAAAATGGTTAAGAGAAAAAGCAAAAAGTTACAGATATAAAAATGTTATTGAATAAAGTTCCATATTTCTGACACATGGTGAATGACATATGAATGAAAAATTAGTACTCAATGAGTAAAGTTAGTACTGAAGTAAGAACTTAAAAATATCAAAAATGGTAGAAGTAAAAAACAAAAGCGACAAACTTTATGAATTAGAAAAATAATTCCAAAAATTTACCTATTAGGATAAATATTGATAGAGCAGGTAACGTTCATAAGAAACTACACTGCTGATATAAGAAGAACTATTTGTGTGTATAAATGGAGATATTTGATATATGTAGTTGATATTTTCTGATTAAGGTCGTATTTTAAGATTCAAATTGCTTATAAAATTATGCTTCAAATTCTGGGGTAAAACTTTGACTTAACATAGTTGAATGAAAATAATCACGATTTTTAAGATTTATAGAAAAATATTAGTACATACTATAGTATATAAGTAAAATTTATAAATATCTAAATAAGTCTGTTGGTCTGCTGAAACATTATTTTGAGTAAGTACCAAAAATAATTGTCGTTTATATTTATTATATGTGAGATATTTACACTGTTGCTCGATATACGCAAAAATAACCAATAAATATCAACATAACCCAAACATCATTACTCTTTAATATTATCGTAAAGAACCACTGATTTCTTTTGCCTTGGGTTTTTGTAAGCCAATATTTTTAGTTAACTGACCCTATGAGTTCCTGGCTTAGTAACCATATACAATGCTCATATAGGCGACGTGAGGAACAATAATAAAAGCAAGCTGAAGAATAAGTTACTCCATTATATTAAGGAGAAGTATTTAAGGAATGAACTGTTATATTTAATATCGAATTTATACATAACTTCTAATTACTTTTCATAGCCATGGTAAATTGCACTTTCCATCACCAGATTGAAGATTTAATAATCTCTAGAACACTTTATTTTTAATGTGTTGATGTAAAGCGTTTTGTTTTCTAAACTTATAAATACTCCGATCGTAAGTAAAACACGAAAACATGAGTTATCATTATACTACTGGAAGAATTAATCTTAACGTACCCATAACAATGTTTTATTTCTAATATATTAATTTACAAATTCCTGAAAATCACGTTTCAAAATATAAGTACATAATTTATTTTAGTATTATTGGCTAAGTACTAGAGAGAAAACAGAAAAAACATTGAAACTTATTTGTCAAAATTATACATCTTTATACATTTCAAGATAAAAGTGATGTTAAATTGATAGAAATTATGCTAATATGAATAAAATAACAAACTTAAACCTTTATATAAACTGAGAATAGCTGTAGGTGTAAAATATGACGCTTTTCGTAAAAATGAATAAAAATACGATACATACGAGACTATGAATATAATTTAGCTGCTACAACCGACACAATAGAGTTGTTACGGCACCGATATTAAACTGGACGTACGTCGAGCTGACAAGAAATGCTGTTGCTGTGTGCAGATATAACGATACTGATAAACATTCAATCTAAAATAACTTATATTTTAGCTTTGCTTTAAAGTTTCCTGAGAAAATCCGATCAGGTTATTGGCTGATATTACGATACGATTAAGGGGAAAAACTGGAGAGAAATAAACAAAAGTTTAGTCCTAATAAATACTCTATATTTTTGTTTTTTACAACGGTATATGTTATAAATGTTTTTACTATATATTAAATAGTTTAAAATGGTATAGTTTAAATTTTAACTAGCTGCTCGTGCCAACTTTTACAGGATAAAAAGAGACTATGACTGCGTAACACTTTTAGTCGTTTTTTTTAAATGACAATATTTAAGGTTATTATATTCGCAATTAAATGAAACTACGTGATGTAGTATTATTTCTACTATCTTTAATTTCTTTACCACGACCTAGGTTTCGTTGTATTACAACATCTTCAGGTGGGATATTAGCTTCAGGTGGGTAATACAACGAAACCTAGGTCGTGGTAAAGAAATTAAAGATAGTAGAAATAATACTACATCACGTAGTTTCATTTAATTGCGAATAATGAATTTCTACAAAATTAACGCCAAATATATTCAATAAATGTTATTATATTCGTCATTATACCAAAAGTTAATTAATTATTTTACCTTTTAGTAGAGTTAAGACCAGTTATTCTTAACCTTGTGACTATAGTTATCCAGTTACAGATACTTATGTCCATATTTTATTGTCATCCATTTTTCTTTTCGCCAACAATGGTATAGTTAATTAAGTATTTAAATAGAATTATGGTGGCATACTATTAGAGTGACATTAGTTATAAAAATAGAGATCTAATTTATTTTGTTATTAATTTATTTAGAAACTTTAATGGACACAAATAACAACAAAAAATTATCTCCTCCTTTAAGAGAAATTTCTTGCCTACTTTTTGAGTACAAATTGTTGAAATCGTTTCATGAAATCTAATTGGAAAAATCTTAAAACTTGACGACTACGCTCACTTGTCTAGAGTATCAGCTAAGATTTAGACTAAGAAGCAGGCGTAGGTTTACCAAAAAGTAAAAAAAAAAACAAGAATATAAATTTTGGTTGATAAACAAAAGTACCAGCTAATTAGATAAAAACTAACATACTCATTGTTACATTAATAGCAGAAGACAGAAGGGATCTGAAAAAAAAGGAAGTTGCAAACCATCTCTGCGTGAGATTTGCTTAATCCAGGTAATTCTGATATTACTAATGTGGAAAACTTAAGAAAATTTCTTGTAAATATTGTACGATTGAACAAATTACCCGGAAAAAAAATTAGATCACTTAGAGATATTTTGTTTTAAAATATTTTGATAATGATATTAAAAGATTTGTTTTTAAATTTCTAAATACATTTGTAAAAACAAGAAATATTAGTATTTTATTTATAACTAAGGACATATCGTCGTGACCTCAATTTAATAAGTTAATGTACTGTGAAAATACCTTACCTCGAATAAAATAATATAAAAGGTTATCAGCACTTTAATATAAAAGGTTATCAGCACTTAGAGAGTTAGAGGGGACTAATATTGTCGAAAATTACAGGGCATAAAATAAATTATCTTAAAGTTGTTTGAATCTTTAAGCCAAGTTATATTTGGTACTAAATCATTGTGTGATTTTATTATTTAATTGCAGGGCAGCTAAAACAAAAGGGCCCTAATTTTTACATTTTATGTTTATATGTAATTACGTAACTTAGTCTTTCAATAGGAGCTCAGTGGGTTTACAACATTTTTTTACTGAGATTTCTGTGAATTTTTGTAAGTAAATAATTTATCATAGGTGAACAATTTGTACGTGATAACTACGAAATGCCACAATGTTAAACAAAAAATTAAAATATACCATTCGAAATTTATCCTTATTTTTATTGAGGAAGTCTGATTTATTGGCGTGCGCTGACCAAATGGTATGACATAAATTAACATACTTTAGACAGTTATTGTTATGTATATATTATTTTAAGAAAGCCTGATATTTAATAGCTGTAATTTCAAACGTCATTGAAGAGCATTTAATTTTGCAACGTAATATATAGTCATTGCTTTCAATATGAGATGACACCACAGAACTTTTTACACGTCAAGCTATGAATCACGTAGAGTATAAGACAACTGGAAAATTATTTGTCCCTAAACGGTCGCACTTTCCTAATATCTGCATTTGTTTCGTTGGGATATAAGACCAGATAGGTACATTACTATATTAACGAAAACATACCTAAAAGAAATCAAACATTTTGTAAACATCCATCCCAGACGAGAACGGCTAAAGTGCGTCGACTTGAACAGTCTAAGTGTGAGAATACACGCGTCTCGCAAATCAAATGGAGTATACCTCTCAAGAAAATAAAATTGTAAAGAAATTGAGTTCACATTGAATATTTTTAAGTAAAACTAATTTCTGACTACTAAAGACATGATAATAAGCCTATAATAATTTTTTTTTAAATTTTTGTGTTTGTCATTTTATCTGACTGTGCATAATACCGTTGTACCTACTAATCTCAGCAACTACCGAACTGGATGCTCTTTCATTGATATATTTAGATTATCATAGACTAAAATGTAGGCTTAGTTTAATTTCTATAACAAATAAAAAATACGTTGATTTTTACTATACGTTCCTTATGCTCGGTAATATCAGAATCAGTGGAACCGATTTAGCTGCCAACGCCATCTGTTAGTGTTTTAGTAAACTTTATGCTTACAGAATCCTAGTAACTTTTCTTACCCCAGAATTTTCACACGAACGAATTTGCGGGCACAGTTAGTGTTTTTATGTACTTATATATTTTGTTATAGTTATAAACATACATATGATAATTTATGAATTCCAAAATATCATAACATGAAGTACAAATTAACCAAAAGACGATTACGTAAATATATTTAAATAAAAAGACAAAAAGGAGATCGGTAATAAAACAAAAGTGTTAAATTATTTTCTGTTGCATTAAATTTCCATATTTAATTACAAAATATAATCGTATGGTCAAATTTGTGTAACAAAATATATACTTTAATTAATTTACACAAATTATTAATTATAAAATAATAACGAAATTTGAGAATCAACAAACCCAGGATGTATGCGTTAATTATATGGATGTCCAGTAAGTCAAGAACAAACCAAAAAGGGGCAATAAGCCAAGATATGATTGGGTTATTGACAAAATTTTACCTTAATAAGACTCTCTTAGTTTTTGAAATACAACTTTAAAATTTGTGAAAATCACTACTCCCCATCAATCTTTTGTGTACTGCGACTAAAAATTAAGTCTTATTGTCAATTTTTGTAGCAAAGTATAATTGACTACTACATATTTTGGTTGGTTTTCTCTAGAGAAAAGAATTCAGAACTTTATACTTTCCAGGACTTCGTAATTATCGTCACCCAAATTTTACTATTTGTGCAGAAAAAAAATGTTCTACTTAGGGCTGGGAAACTATCCAAAAAATTGGCATAATAATGAAAAAATTGCATTAATAAAAATCTTACGGCCTTCAACTATAAAAAGAAAATATTCACACTTAAACACAGAAGACACCCATTACGAAGTAATTACCCTATAAATTTATTTTCATATAAATGTATAAATTTCAAGTTTTTTCATGGAAACGATGAACAAAAAATTATGAAAATAATTTCATTTAAAGTTAAACAAATTTTAACAATTTCTTCACAAAATAAAGTTTTATTTTTAGTTACAACAAATATTTAAACTAACTGGAAAAGTAATTGAAGGTAATAAACAAGTTGAATTAAGATTAAAAGTATTCGAAAACTTAGCAGAAGTGGTTGCCATTTTTTTCATGTTTTTTTTAAATGGCGGGCGCCGTCAGGAACCAATGTCCGAGTAAGAGAATTGATAGGTACCGATTTTTCGTTTATATGTAGTTTAGAAAGTAACCTGAAGTTTTAATTTCCCAAAAAAAGCCGACGAGATCATACAAAATGCTTGTCTTTAAATTTATAAACTATTTGGATAAAATTCTGTCATGAAAAGTCGGCAATAACATTTTTTTGTTACTCTTGCGTCCATGGTAAATAAACAATTTTACGATTTTTGCCAAAATGTTTATGCTTAAAAGCAAAATGAAAAAAAAATTAAAAACAAAAGCATTTATTGTAATTATAAAAAACTTCTATATTTCATTAAGTTTATATACATAAATTACACATAGAAATGTGCGAGAAAGAAATCGAAAAAGAACAGGAGTTTCGTGAAAAGTAAATGCCACATCAAATGCGAAAAAATAATAACGGTGCTCTAAAAAATTTAGGAGTTAACTTCAGTAAGTGATGTAATTTATATCTATAAACTGTATGAAATGTTAAAGATTTTACTACAGGAAGCAAATTTTTTGCAATACACTTTTTTAACTACACCACTATTTAAATTTCAGGCTTCTACCCCTAAGAATAAAAATTGTGAGATTATTTGTAAACCATGGACCCAATAGCAAACAATTCATAACAAACTTTTCATGATAGAATGTTAACCCAAGTAATTTAGAAAAGTGAAAAAGAATTTTATATAATATTTTCGGAATTTTTCGGAAAATTGCAAAATTCAAAATATTTCTTAAATTACACATAAAGGGAAACACTTACGTATCATTCCTCTCACTCGTACATTTCCTCCAGACGAAGAGCGGCTTAAAAAAATAAAGTAAAAGAGAGTAACAACAATTTTTTTCCCAATTTTTAAATAATGATAAGCTTGAATAAATTTTTTTTTTCCAATCTTCAATTACTTTAAATGCTTTAATGTCGCACGTACACTAGATCTAATTGCAGCCAATTTGGAAATATGTTAGAACGAAAAGAAATTTAATTTTTTGAAGAAATTGTTAAAAATGTTTAAACCCTAAAATACTTTTATAATTTTTCAGGATTGTTTAATAGTTTTCATCAAAAAATTTAAAGAATAATGAATTTATGTAAAAATTAAAAAACAGGGTAATTCAAACCTCAAAATTGGGCCCCGATTATGAGGTAATCATTTAAATTTGAATACTGATGTTAGTTAAAAATTTGTTTTTTTTTTTAAAAAGCAATAATATTTTTATTACTCTAATATTCGCATTACATGTACCAATTTTTTTAATGGTTTGCTTGCTCCGAGTGGTACATTTTTTTTCAATGACTCTTTGGCCAATGAATATTAGAAAACCTAAAAAGTAATTTTGTGTTTTTTTTTGGAGAACCGTACTATTTTTTTACTCGTTTCGATTAATTCAAAAGGTGTATTATTCAATTATAGTTAACTATAAATAATTAAGAATCAATCTTAACGTTTAATTGTGGTACCTAAATAATAGACCCCGAGTAATGTTTTAACAAAATTTAAAAATTGTCTTTATTCCGTAAACTATTTTTGATAAAGTCAAATTTTGATTAAAATTTTTATTAAGGTCAAAAAATAAAAAAAATTTTACTAAGGTCGAAAAATAAAGATTTTTATTTAGGTCAAATTTTGTCCGTAACCAACTCATAACACAGCCTATTTCCTCTTTTTGGTTGGTCCGTGACTCACGGGATATATGTACATAGATAGTTTGTATCTGAATAAAGTACACAAATAATATCTAAATAAACAAAACTTGCTCATTTACAATATTAAGATGATCTATCGGACTTCATTCTAAATATTTAACGTAAAAAATCATAAAAAAATGTTTTCTAATGACAAACGTTATAAAAGACTTTCTGTAAACTTTTCATATTAACTTACGATAATAATATGATTAAAATACACAAATAATTATTAATTTATAAGCCAAGCTTTTTATCACAGCTTTATGATCAATATTTAATTCTATTACACTATAAACTATCCTATTTTTACCGTTTTCTTCAATCATTTTTGGTAATCACATTTCATATAAATTTACTTTATCTTATATCCATTTGGATATGGAAATCAATAGAAAAGTAGACAAACCGCTTGTCACGATAACTAATTCGTTTTAGATAAATGAAGATGAAATAAAGAACAAGAAATGCAATAGTACACTTTTACATAAGATATCGTTATTACGTATATATATTTAAAATATCCAAGACGCAGCCTTTCGTGATCACGCCGCTGAAATATCATACCCAACCTTCCGTGCTCTCGGATTTATTTTTCAAACTTGAACGCGGGCGTCAAACAGATGGTTAAAAGAACTACAACAAAGTTGATTCCTATTTCTCAACCATACTTTTATCTTAGAGATGAAATTTTTCAGAACTTCCTGGCTATAAATCGTAAATAAATAAATGAGGGCTCTCATACACAAATTGTTCGAAAAACTTCCGTCCCGTACCTATTTACATCGTGACATCTCGCTGTGCTGAGATATGGATCTAGATAACTGTCTCATCGCACCATATCTGAAGGTGATATATTTATGGTGAACTAGAATCTCTTCAAATCTTATGTAACAAATCCTTGTCACCCGATTAGAAATATTTTCTGCATTTCATTGTACTTTATCTTTTCCACCTTTTCGTATTCAAAACCGTAAAATATCGGAAAATATAAATGAAGAAATATAAGTATAAATAACTAAGTAAAATAAGTAAAGTTTGCCATTTACATTTAACTAGCCCCAGACAAAAGAAGATATTTCCTTACATATCGAATGCGAAATATTTTAAGCCGTTTACGAAGAAAACCATAAACCTTAAGAATACGTCCAAATTTACGATTACAGAATACGAAAAACGAAAAATTTACGTCCCTTTACAAATATTACCACTCATAAACCGCTTACCATCAGATGCTTGTGTTTGGAATTATTTAAAATTTCATTGGGTAATTTTGTTTTTCTTTTCGTGGATGAGTTATTAAGTTCATGGACGTATTACTGATATTATGATATAAAGTAGAGTTTTGTGTGGAAGCTCTCAAATATTATACGACGTAACATGTTATGAGATATACTTAAAATACTGAATTTACGTTTGATCTTATTTGTTATATATGCATGGCGTATTATATACACATCATCATGATCATATTTTTGTTTTTATGTTGTTCTATATGTTTATATTTTTATGTTGTTCTTTATTTCTATCTTGACATTTTCAAAAGTTATTCAATGTTTTATTCACCGATTTATAATAATCTACCCACAAATATTTGTGAATATTCTCCAATATTCAATTTTAACACAGCAACGTTGCAAACAAAAATTGGCCAATGTCATGTTGAATTAACGAATATGTTTGAAAATAGAATTAATTAATATTTGGAATATTTTATCGTAATTGTTTATATATGTATGTGTTTGCTTACGATTTAGTGGCTAAGAAAACAGATAATATTAAAGAAGAAAAAGTAATTTTCTTCAACTAAAACGCGTAGGAATTGATAGCGATTAAGAGTGCTCTCACTACTATAAGCTTAATGATACAAGCGGTTTTATTCAAATAATTTATAAATAATTGTATTCTTTGGGATAAAGATAACTTGCTCTAATATTAAATATATTTAGGAAGTCATACCTATATATATATATATATATATATATATATATATACATATATCATAGACTGTTTAGGAATTAGTCACAAACGGCCAGGTTATTGCCTCGAGAACGATAAGTTTTAAAAGAGTCCAAATGCTTTCTTAATCTGTAAGAGGATAATTTTTATTCCTCTTAGCCTCTTCTCTTTCATTTAATTTACAAAATTACGTTGAATGTTGAAAAAAATAAGGGGTGATGGGAGAGGATTAAGGAGTGCTTCAAAATAATAATTTTCAAAATAAAAAAGTATATATCTTGACTATTTATACTGTTAATATACTGATACTAAACTTGGGTCAATTAACATTTTTATTTTTACGTTCTTTTGAAAAATATAAAAAAACAATTTTTTTACCCGTCAGAGTAGAGTTGTATGTGTATTTTTTATTACATATATTTCGAGAACCATATTGGTGATGTATTCATTTACCCAAGTTAAAAAACTTTTAGAGCGAAGTCAGGTTATCAGAAATTAAGAACATTTACGGAACTATTACATAGAAAAATTACTTTTATTATACACTAGATTTCACCTACGGCTTTTCATCTACATTAAGAAAATATCACATAATTTTCTGTGAAAGACATTATCTTTAAATTTGGCTTTTAATAGAAATAGAAACACTTCAATCAAGCTTGTAATATAGTTATGAGTGAATTATTATTTTGAACATAAATTGCCAGGTCTGGTTTCAAATTTTTTTTGTGGTGCAGTTTGGCGTGCTGTTCTATATACGTGATAGTAATCTGGATTAAAATGTCGTCCAATAATTAACCCGTGAATGGCATGTTCATTGAAATATATTCCGTTACTTTTAAAAATAACATTAAAAGTAGCGTATTCAATTATACGAGCGCGAGCATAATTTATTTTAAGCATTTATCTTCAGAGCTCTGCTGTCTGAAAGCGTGATATTTAGTTTCATTAAGCATCCGACTGTGTTTACCGACCAAAATGTTCATGTTATCCTCACGCATTATGCAATGAAGCAATATTATACCTTGCGAGGAATACTTTAGAGAATAATATTGCTCCATGACTAGACACCTGTGTAATTTATATCATATTTATCTCACCTATGTAAGGGATGAAGGGGGGCGATAATTTTGATATAACGTATTGCATTATAGTTTTTTGGAGAAATGGACAACATTTTATAGGAAATTGATAACATAATACAGTTTAAATACATAACTTCCGTTTTGTAATTTCCGTCAAGCTGTACTTTGTTTTAACAGCGTGTTCAAAATTAAAATATTTGAAATGATATTCATTGTGTAGTATATGCATAATGATTCAATCGAAACAGAAAACGATAGAAACTGCACAAGCCTATTTAAAAGAATTAAAAAATATTATTATGAACGTGAAATTGGTTTGCTTGTACAATGTGTAATGGTTAAAATTAATCAAATAATTAATTTAAAAAACTTGAATTTGGATCTACTATATATATAACACAGATACTCTCACATATTGGAGAATTCACTCCCACAAATCACTCCCACAAATCACTTTAGGATGAAGGTAAAACGAAGAGAACGTACTTACTAGTGGTCATTAGTTTATCTAGATCAAAAGTGACTCTCAAATATAAGACCAAAGTGTTACAGTGCACTATCATTATGTCGCAAGTGTTGTGCAGAACAAATCTGATTACAAAGGAGTACAAGTTAAATCCATGTGCCTTGTGACTTTAAAAATTAACTATGTGTTAGATCTTATTATCAAACACGCATATTCAGTCTGAGAAAACAAAGGCTACGTAATTCTGCCGTTGATAGAGTGACCTAGCCATATATTAAATAATGGAGTAATAATAAACATATTAAATACTTAATCAATTTCATATGGAAAAGTATCCATAAATTCTTTTACTTTTGTAAATATTGTTTTAATTTAAATTATCATGAAAACTAATTCCTCACAGTCAGCAAAATTAAACCGGTTAAAATAAACTATGAATAATATTAAATAGCCGTTTGGGTTGATTTAGGGTTAAGCTCCGGATTCGATATGGTCTCGGCTCAATCCCTGTTCGATAAAATATTTTTACAGAAAAAACTACGAGTTCAGAGATTCAAATCATCGCTATCGCTCTGGTTTCATAACGCTTCATAAATCAAGAAATATTTTATCCGAAGGAGGTCAGACTAGACGTGGCTTTTGATTCTATTTGGGTGAATATAATTTGAAACGTAACAAAATCCATTTGAAAATATTTGGCTATTTTTTCTTCATCTTATATTAAATATTGACATTCCCCTTTGCGTGCCGAACGATACAAATTTGGAAAAATTTGGATGCACCCACAAGTTCTTGCTCGTTTTCTTTCATTTTTCAATATTTCTTGAGTTATTGTCTAAAAAGAATAGCTATCGGCTAATTCTTTAGTTGTAAAATTAAATGGAATTATGTGCGATTTTTTGGAACTATTTGCATTCATCTTGTAACGTTAACGAAAAAAGATAGAAGCAATTTCGAAACCTGAACGACAATATAAATATGAAGACATTTTAACGAACCAAGAACGAGTCGAGACCGCATGGACATCAAACCTATAGTATGAAAGCTTTCTAATAATAAAGACGTTACGCACATGGTAAATCACATATGGAGAAATACCCATATGCCAAATTTTTAAAAGTAACTGCACACTTTTAAAAATTTGGCATGAACTAAACTATAGTAAAAACACAAACATATCAAATTCCTAAAGTTACTAAAGCCAAACCGACTCACATACAAACACAACAAACTGCGAACCATATTCCCTGCACTTAATACCCCTTCCTCCTCGCTTCTAATTTCATTACAGTATTTTGCCGCCCTGAATTCTTTACAGTCCTACACAATAATGCTAATATGTCGAAAACTCTTTAAAAGAAAATTAGAATGTCTCCAAATATTCGTACTTTAGTTTATATAAATATGTGGTTGATTAAATTTTGTGACGTAGTTAGGTAAGCATGGCACAAAATATAGCTACAGAACACTCAGTTCTTATTAGTTCAGTTATAATTATGACCGGTCTACACATTTTATATACTTAATACTAAGATTTTGTTGAAGTCATAACGACAGGTCAGTGTTTTTTGTTCTATATCCGAAGTGTATATTTTAATTCAGACTTATTGATCACTTCTCACACGAAGTGTAGCATTTTTTTTTTTATATAATGGGTAGGAAATATTAGGTGAAAAGGATAAGGTTAGGAAAGCGTATTTCCATATTTTCTAACATTTTCATTTAATGCCGAAGAAGCGTTATAGGCAGGCAAGATGGTGATGAATATCTACTTATTATGTGAATAAACAAATTTATGATACAACAAAGAGTAGAGTCAATGTATAAAATATCAGCATTTTTTGTTCTTAAATTTATTAATTTCTGATAATTGCAAATTGGAATGTCTGACGAAAATTTTTTTATTGTTTTCTTAAAAATTATAAGTTTTCTTTTTAGTTTTATTTATAATTGATAAAAAAAACAATTACGTTTCGAATAATCGTTATTTTTATTCTAAAATGGTCTAATCATAAAGGCAGAATATATATTTTATTCACTTTGCTATTCTCGATTATTTTACAAATTTATTACTTGAGAAATATATCTGAGAAAATACTAAATTCATATTTATGGAAGGTAAGTGATTAGTATATATGATCAAATTTAGGAAAATATTTGTTGTTACATTTGAGGTCCTAAATGCTACTCACTTATTTACGTTACAAAAATATTTTATAAACTAGGAAAACGACACACAGTTAAACGTCTACATTAATGTTATAAATATTACATGCTTACAGAAGAGGCTTTGTGAGATTATCAGTTTTTCTTTTTGTAGAAATTAATATCAGAAGCTACTGAAATTAAACCAACAGTTTATTCACCATTTTGAAGATCATTCTTTCACATCATATATAAAGTACATCTATTTTGTCTGTTACGAATATAAAATACGTTGTCTTTTCTGTCTCTCCTTTTGTTTACTTATAGTTTTAGCTCTACTTTATAGGTATTTATGTGGTTTCATCAGAATGCAGAATGCTAGTGTTGAAAGATTTTCTTTGCTAATATTATAAATAAAGAACAATTGTCGTATTTCAATATTTACTATAGCCAAAATCAAAAACCTTTAAACTGATTCTAAAAAATCTTTCGCTATTTGAAATTTACTATATTTCCATTACATTGACACGCTCCATGGAATGTATTTTAGTGTGTCGTATTACCTTTTTACTTATAACTTGATGTGGGTTTTTACGGACGATTTTTGTGTACAAGATATTATTGTAGGATTTCAGGTTATAGAGTTACATTAATTTTTATGAACGTTTACTAGAAAGCGCATAAGTACAAAATCCTTTGAATCGCGTGATAATAGCGGTGATGCTTGGTTGCCGGAGGTGAAGCTGAGCCACAGGAAATTAAATAGCCATATACAGATTGGGATATTCAGAAAAATAGAAAAGACATGGTGCAATTAAACAATTATCGTAAGAGAATCAGGTGTAATGAATGAATTATAAATATATAACAAACATAATTTTAATATATAAATGAGGATTTGCCAGTTCTTTCGATAATCCAAATACTAGCTAATTTTCCAACACTCAGCAAAAATGGTGCCCTTTTGTAGCATCCCTTTTCTCATCTAATTAATTTCCGGAGACCCTGATAAAAAACACGCGTCCTTTGTTGCCTTGATTTTGGAGGTAAGTACGTCTACAGTATATACATGAAACAATAAACGTTTTGAAGCCAAGAAAAATAAAAAATATTTGACCAAATAACTAATTAACCATCCAGTAAATTTTTTTGGCAAACAATTTTGGTTGACAGTATGACTATAAATGCTGTAGCAAACATTTATTTAATCAACTATATATTTTAAGCGGGACTATTTTCATAATTACATAAGCTTACTTTCATAATGCTTTCCTTTGTATTCATCCTAATCAATCATTGCAAATATGCAAACAAATTTTAAATGTCACCTATATTTTTATAGATTTGCTTCTTTGAGTGGCTGTTATATTTATTTAAAAGTGAGATTTTCCAAGTGAAAAGGAGAGGAAATAATAACTGATAAAAGGTTCAAAGGGAGAAGAACGTAAAATAAGAAAGGTTTCATTTTGAATGAATTTAATTTTTAAGAAATCTATGTAAAACTTTGGCAGTAGCAGCAATGCATTTACGGCACATAATACAGATTATTTAGAAGATTATTTAAAGAATAGGAAATAAATTAATAGTTAACTCTTGTCTATCTAAATTTCTACAATAAAACACTGAGTTCTGATATACGGTTGAGATGGTCAAACATGAAACAGTGCTAAAAGAACTTGTGTCTTTCGGAGTATGCTCAAGAGCTTAGGAATGAAGACATAACTTTTATTGCAAGTATTTCACAGGAAAAATGGTTCAAGCTGAAAGCTCGGTAGACTTATTGCAAAAACTATATGTGTCATCGAATTTTTACATCGTTGCCGATTTGCATTAAAACCTTTCTCCCTGCAGCTGTTCAATTATTAATAGGGCAAATAATAGAAGTAGAAAAATAATATTTTAAATTTGTAATAAGTAAATATTTTTCGTTTTATTATGTAATTTTGAATAATTTAAACTAAAACTAGAATTTAATCACTCAACATATGTAATGAAAATATAAATTCATATATACGAATTTTTTGTTTTTCTAGATTAGAACTTTATCTTTAATTTAATGAAACTGTGATCATTTCATAATTGGAGTAAATGTCACTCTGTACATGTTATTTTAATATCGACAAAATGATTTTAAGATGGTTTCATTATCTCAGTTAAAGAACTTACTACAGAGACAATTGTTTCTCTAATGATGAGGACACTAGAGGCCAATGGCAAACACACAAAAGGTTTCTTAAGGTAAGGTTACGACGACCCGTTTTACAATGAACAGAAAAATTAACGTCGTGAAAGCTATTATTAGGAAATATGTTCCTTTTTTTATATGAATATTGTAACACGTATTCACTTACTAAATACAAGCTTCTTCCAATAGTTTGAGGACTATAACTTGAATCGGAAACTTTTTCTCCATTCATCTCTTTCTACAGCTACCTGAAAATACCCTCAAAAACTATCTATTAATACTAATTGTCCATACGCTTATAAGTTTAAAACAAAATTGTCCATACGCTTATAAGTGAAACTTCACGAACCCCACAAATACTTTCAGCAACACAAATTAACCGGTTCGTTGTATTTTTATTTCATCGCTTCGTTTTTTCGTTAATTTTCTATTAAGATTTGTGTCTAATTTATATTTGAAACACTTTATTTGCAATATGTTCAAAATTGCAAACACATTAACTTTGGAACAAGTGTACATTGTTTGCAATTGTCGACTATTACTTGCGTAATATTCTTATTAATTTGTCACTAATTTTATCTCCTCATTATTAATGTGTTTTATATAGAAGTGACATAAAGTTCTGGACATACTGATGATGTTATCGTCTAAGATTAAAATCTTGATAAGATTTTGTTATTGTATCCACGAAGCAAAATTTAGCACCAAAAATATTAGATAATCAAAACAAAAGGTATTAAAAATGTATATTTGATAAACATGTCTTGTGAACAGGGTGAAAAAAATAAAAGTAAACCGTAAAAAATACGTTTAAAAAAGCTCTACATATTTTTATACAAAGACGATATGCTTTTATCCAAGTAAAAACACAATAATGTGTATTGTGCTGGTTCTGCAAAGTAGAAATGGATAAATTTATTTAGAGGACGGGCAACTTAAACAGGAAATTTGGTTGTTTGTTTTTTATCTCCTGCATTTGCTTCTGATCAATTTATTTTATATATGCTTGAAAGAGGTTCTGGTTAATTACAGTCAGAGTTTACATTTGAATTAGGCTTATATACTGCTATTGTTTAAATTTTTCCCATAATTGTTTGAAATTCCACAGGGCTACTAAAATTATATAATAAAAGGGCCCTAACATAGCTCCTGATTGGTAATCCATTCTTCCAGTTTACCATAGATTATAAAAGTTGACAGAGGGGCTCGTCATACTATCTCCCGTAATTTTTATAGAAAATATGTTTCTTGAATTAAAATCTTAAATTTGAAAAAATAAAATATTTATATGGTACTTATAGGAAAAATAAATGAAAATATAAATATATAGTTTCTTTTTAACATTAAGGATACTGAAATATAATTTTAATTTTTGAAAAAAAAAGAATACCTTTTTAAAATGAAATGAAATAAGGCATGATGGGGAAATAATTGTCTAATTGTGCCTTAAGTTCTTTTGGCAGCTGAATATCTTGTCGTTTGCGAAAATCTATTGAAGATTATTTATGTTTCCCTTTCGTCTCTTATTTATTCCTGCCCGGGACATCTTCCTGATATAGTGCATTTGAACGAAATGAACACCGCGATTCATATTATTTACAATTTTATTTTTATTGACAGAAAAAAGTTAAAGTTATTAGAGAAAACTATAACAATTATGAAACACTATAAATGATCATGGATTTAGATATCGTTTATGTGGCTGGTTGAACTCCAACATATTATTGTAATCAAAACAGTATAAATTGTTAATTGATTAAAATACCATAATTGCAAATAAAATATCTAACGAATCATTCTAATGATTTGAATGGTTATGTTACTGGTGATTGTCCATATCAGTGTTAGTGCTATTAGTACTGTTTTTACTTGTTCCATTTTCTTTAGGTTTCAATATAGGTTTGAAAAAATATTCGTCCTAAACCAATTTTTTTTTTGCATTATCCTTACTCTATAATTATCAGTTGGCTTATTAAAGAGTTTATATACGATAAAAACAAAACGGCACTGTTAATCGTATTTAAAGGCTACAATTCAATCATTTAACATTATCACAATAGTACCAAATTTTAAAACAAGTCAACGCTTAATTTTAATTAATATATAATAGGAAATAGGAACATTTTTAATAAATGAAACTAATTTCTGTCAATATAATTTACCTATTTCTGATATTCGATGTAATATTATTTTATTATAAGTCGTTATCGACCTTCATTTTGAATAAAGATAAAATTAAAATTTCATTTATAGTAAAAACTCTCCATATTTTTTTCCTGTCTCTAGAGGTCAATATCTCAAAAGGAAAAACGGAACCCTTGTAAAATTAATTACCTATATGTCTGCTGATCATATCGAATTTTCTTGAAAACCGTTTAATTTCCTAATTTCACACAGTAATAGGAAAATAAAATTTGGTATTATTTTTTTCCGTAGTAATCAATTTTATTTATCCGCATATACTGCGGTAGCTAACATTTTAAAATATTTGCATGGTAATTCTGGGAGGGAGGGCGGCTGACAAGACGTGGCACAAAAATGTTTAGAAATATTTCCCCTCTCATATTTACAAGACTACTAAAAAAATTTCAAAAAAATCCATGTGTACGAATCTGAGAAGGGTTCTGTTAACTTTTGATAATTTATGATATTTTTAAGCTTATTATGCTTCGTCTCGCCATGCTTTTTAGAAACAAATGCTTATTCCAGTGAGTTCAAACTACTTTATTTAGTTTTAATAATACAATATAATATTTCATAATTAGTGTGTAGTTTATACATTCAAAGATTACTTTTAATACTTTAAAAGATATAAAGATAATGGAATAGTAAATAACAAAGTTTTATGTAATAAGATAATCAATCCATGTCGACACGTAGCAAGCAGACTCGGAGACTATAGTCGAATGTTGAACAGAACTATCTAGTCATGTGTTGAGGGACTTTTGTATCTTCTGCAAGGATGTTATAGTTTAGGCGAAAATTCTTCTAGACGCTGATGAATACGTTTCCATTATTTGGAAAGATCACCCTGCTGCTTGAATACTGGAAATGCAAGATGTACACAGATGTATAACAGATATACTAGGCAATAAAATTACTAGGTGGAAAATAACATTAACATTTATAAATAGTTTAACAGAAACACTTTGCATCCTTAAATACATAAACTTTTATGTACCTAGATATGCATAGAAATTCTGATCGTATTTCATAGGTTTTTTAAACTATTTTAGTCCAGAACAAGTCTAGCTATTATTCAACTAAGAATATAAGACGAAGGGGTTTGAAATTATCTAGTACGTGGAGTATTATTTGTATTTCGGTTGTGATGATGATATTTTAAGTAGATAGTTTGATTTTAAGGACAATAGCTACATATAAAACTGTTCTAATTATAGCACAGTTGATTAAACTTTACACTTTTAATTAATTCCCTTTACACTAAAGTTGAATTAATATTTATTAATACATTTTGAGTATTGTTCCAAAATACTGGGCTTGGAAATCCGGTACGCACATTTCATTTTTATTTTTTTGGCAAACTTTTCTTCTACAGTTCTCTTTTAAAAATTCCAAAATAAAACTTCTTTGATCAAAATTTTCAATTATTTTTTGATGGAATTTCTAAAGTTTATCCCAATATAAACTAATATACTATTGCAAAAGTGTGTTTAGTTGTACGTCTGCCACATCGCATTAGATAAAAGGTTTACCGTAATTTGTTTTTAATAAAATAAATATATGATAACAAAATCACATAAGCTACTTCTCATTACAAAATTTGTATTTCTTTTAAAAATATTTATTTAAAATTAGAAAAGTACACAAACGGAGTAACGGAGCAATGGATCCTAGTGATTTTTGGTATTCTACATAAGCAACACAAACTATCAAAAGAACCACCAACTTTAATCCCTAATTTAAAAGGAAATATTTTTAGTTTCATTGTAATTTTCATTATTATATCATCAAAATAAAGACTTAGAATTTCATTTCCGTTAATCGTTGTAGATTTTGCTATAGGATTTTTCTATATCCTTACAAGAGAAGAATAAGAAACATTTGATAGTTTGTAAAATATGTAAATATTACTTATTTACATCCAAACTCTAGGTTCGATAAATAGGCTACACAGAGCCCAACAATTTAACTTCTACGGCAAAGTTTATGACATTACGGTCGTAGTCAATGTCCATAAAATTAAAAACGAAGGTTTAGTTCAAACAAAAGAGGATGTCGGGTATAAGGGTCTCTCATTCGTACCTGAAAAATAAATTCGATTACCCTAAATGGCGCCTTTGGGATTCGGGCGCCAAATGGTGTCTGTATTTTCCTAGCTTTACCAATTTCATTTTTAATGAAGCACTTGAAGATAAACATTATTTGCGCTGGGAAAGCGTCTTTTAATGTAGGTAATTCGTTGCAAAAACCATGGAAATATCGTAATTATGAATATATACTTGTTTTCATTGACAAATTTATTTCAGATAGTCTTAGTTAAAAACGGATATAAACGTTTTAAAGTTTTCAAGCTTTTATATATACATATATATATATATATATATATATATATATATATATATATATATATATATATATAAACAATTAAAATTTAATTTTGATTCAGGAGATATTCTATATAGTAGGTAGTATACATAATACATGTATATACTGATAATATTCTATAATTACTACGTATGCATATGTGAGAATATTCGTGTCTTACACTATGTACTCTTTAGTTTATACGAGCTAAATAATATGCAATATAATATACTTTCTAGTATATAAGAATCGTTGGTTAATATCCGAAAGACATTTTGGAAATATAGGTACTATTTTAAATATAATTATTAAACTTTTTTCAATTTTCATCTTAACATTTAATGTTATTATATGTAAAGGTGAAATTTGAAAAAAATTTTATTTCAATTAAACAATATTATATTTTAGAAATGTTATCAATTGAGAAACTTTTAATTATTTTCCAAATGTGTTATGATTCTGACGTTTTGTTCAATTTGGAAAAATTTAAAAAGCAAGCGATCTTTCAAAATATTAGCAAATCTTGTGATATAGTTAATTAATTTACATATATTTCCTATTGAGTTTTAACCATGTACTTGACAAGGTAAGCGAAACACTAATCATTTTACATGTTTATTGAAATGTTACGTAAGTTTAGCTCGTCGAGAGCTTACAAAGTTTCTGAAGTCAATTGGGTGTAAATGTTTTACTTAAAGTGACCTTTCTAAGAGGTGTTCAGTAAGGAAAATACAACTAATACTTATGAAATAAGACATTATTATTTAATGTAGAAATTTAGTACACTTACAGATTATACTTATATCCATATTCGATTAGGTAAAAAAAATTACAATCGTTGAAACAAATGCAAAACGGTTTTTCGACTTCCATCGTGACGCGATATCAAAATTGCAATTTAGCACGAAGAATAGACGATTAAACAAACATTTATTGCACTGAAATTTTATTCCCACTGCATTTATGAAACTGTTTTCTCAATCGATACGAAGAGCGAAGGACTTGTTGCCAAAATATATTATGCTGATACAGCGCGAAAATAATTTTGTCCAGGTATCATCTTGTTAGACAATGATGTAAAAGTATACCAACAATAAAATTTACAAGTTCCATAGAAACTTTATCTTTGGAATACGAGTATTTTCTATATCTATATCAAAACAAGTGTAGGATTTACAATAAGGTTACTTTTAAAGTTTTAAGGTTACGTGTAATTTTTCTATTTTTTTATCTTTTTTGTATTTTGTTTCACGTCCATAAGAGCACCATTTAAATCCGTAGTAGTCTGTTATATGAGAATTATAATAAATGTGTTTTATTCTGCAAAAAAAACATTTTTTTTAATTAAAAATGATTTTAAGCCATTGACATAGAATGCATTAACCTATATATTTAATTTAGATTCAGTTAAGAAATACAGTAATCTTTCACAAGGCTTCTTAGCGACGCAAGCGTGAGTTTGACTTTTCTGACTGTTATTTTTAGCTTCATTTTAAAACAACACAATTTTCAATTTTTACAATTTTTAAAACAACACAATTTACAAACGCTCTGTATCAGAAAAAGAAATGTTAATATCTAAAAATAAATGAGACAACCAATATCCCTCGCTTGCAATTAAAGTAAATTTATATCACAAAAATGTTCTTTCATTCAATTCCATTAATTTCCTCTCCCATCTCAAAATAACTTACTTCCAAGTTTTATTGGTAAACAGACAGCTTTTTCATCCGATGGTCTGCCAAACTGCTGCCCATTCGCATTTAAGCTAAAGCTCATAGTCTATAAAGCTCAAACGAGATAAGTATACTCTGCCATTAGAATTGTCGGTAAGACCTTTTAGCTTCCATTACAGCTTCGAGTTATTTAATTTTATCTCGCGGATCTTGAACAAATATCTCTCCTTTTGGTATTTATCTAATGTCAGACTCTTGAATGTAACACTTATATGATAACGCCGTTATATTCATTTTCTTTTAGTTTTCTTCAATTGCTTAATATATTACTTGTTCCATATTTGAAATTAATAAAATTCATACAGTTTTAAAGTGAAGGTAATTCAGTGACTTTAAACAATAAATATGGTTATTTATTTAATTTCTTGATTCCATAGTACCACAGCTCATCTTACAGCTTAGTACCAACTTTATTGAGCAGGTGAAAGAGGAATCAAAATATATTTACGGACAAGGGAAATCTGTATACCTTTGATTAAAATACAATAATAATAAACCTGTCAAGCAAGAGTACAATTCGCACTATGAGTTTTCCATACAAATTCAGGCACTCACACATATTTGAAAGTGCATACTATTTCTATTAAATGCTTTGCCAGTTTTTAATTATCCCTAACGTAAATATATTGGCAATTACATATTTCACAGACGTGAGAACATGGTGCGTATTTCAAAATAATAACATCTAGGATTATCGCCATAGTTTTCCTGTAACCTTTTAATCCGGTTTTACCGGTCCTGTTTTTTTTCATGATTTATAGTTCAATAGTTTTGGAAATAGAGGGAAGGTGGATACTATAATTTTGCATATTTTTTAGAAGATAGTTTTAAATAAGCAATTTCAATTTTACTTTTGTATTCCTCGTAACGAGTTTTTCGAGTAATGCCACATATAAAATTAAATAATAACGTTATTTTAATAGACCCCATTATTATTGGTTATATGAATATTTCAAAAAAAATGAACTAATGCAAAATATGTGGTTAATAAGTAAATAAAATATATTACTATGCCAAATTTAAAGATTCTACGTGCATGTTTCCTGAAAAAATCAGCTGTGATAGACGAAGGGAAAGACGGTCACATGAGTGATCTTACAGGAGTCACCTTTTTCAGTTTGTGGTGCGGAACCATAAAGACATAATTACACATAGTAACAATAATTAAATGTTGGGGGCTAGCTATAACACACATAGTGATACACATAGTGGAAATAATTAAACGTTGTAGACTAGCTAGAACTCACACAGTGATACACATAGTGACAATAATAAAACGTTGTGGACTACCTAAATAAACGACCTTCTTAACTCTAAATTTGTCAATCAAACCGGA
The DNA here is from genome assembly GCA_039881145.1 of Druceiella hillmani. NCBI lineage: Eukaryota > Metazoa > Arthropoda > Insecta > Lepidoptera > Hepialidae > Druceiella > Druceiella hillmani. The sequence continues at coordinate 3,879,681 of JAYKKI010000131.1, forward strand.
GAATGACTCGTAATTGGGCAATATCTACTGTATGTTCCAATTTAAACAGATTAAATGCAAGAAAAATCGGGGAACGCAATCGGATATTGGAGCATGCATGCAGAATATAGAATAGTGACCGTCTACTCGCACATTAAAATTTTATTAAAAAAATATTCTAATCAAAACACTGAAGGTTAGCCAAAGTAAGTTTTCAATATTTTCTCACTCACAAAGTGTTAAATCCAATAATGTCCAAAATAAAATGCGATTTTTGAGAGGTTATTAGCCATATATTTTAAAATGTAAAAGTCGATTGAATCTTTTCTGTATTTTCTCCAACAAAAGAACATAAGTTTCCTTGTATAAAGACGAAATTAATGGATTTATTTTCAATTTGTTATGCACGAGTAACGCACTCGTGAATTGAAATCCAATACCAAATTTTAATACAGCTGCTATTTTAAGTTCCAATAATGCCAAATGACATTCTCAGTATCCGAAATGCCGTGGTTATTAAAATGTAGCAGGTTATACAAACTTGCACATAGCTACCGAATACTGAAAGCGTGCTGAGAAAAGAGTCCACTAATAAACATATATACGTGATTGGGGCTCTAGAACGAGAACTGAACATAACAATGAAGGTTACTAAACTTTCTTTTCTTGCAAACTATGGTATAATTATTTGGGTAAGAAACATAGATTATAAATACATTTGAATAACTTTTATACATTTTCGAGCTGTTTCTGTTAAAATTGGTTCACCATAAAAACGCCGTAGATAGACAAAAACAACCAGATCGTAACTTAAATTACTAAACATTTCTTAACACGTGTAAATAAATTGTATACTAGTAACAAATTAAAATCGCTTCATAAAAATTTACTTTCTACCTTTCGAGAAATTCATGTAAATATTTAACAATTTTTATAAACAATTTCATTAAGTAGGCCTTAGGTACCATCTGCTCAGTACTAGAGTTTAATAAAGTTTACTCAAACTAAAGTTTACTATCGAAAATGATACAAAGGTCATGTCGTATGTAGGCATAGTACTTATCCTATTATTTCCCCCCTATTATATATTTAAAGGTTATTGTTTTTTTTTATTTTTTAAAGTGATTTGTATACTGTTTGAGTGACCTAAATACAGTTTTTTCTCTTCACAGCAGACGTGCAGTCTATTGAGATCAGCTTGCACATTCGATGAGTCGTGGATGTCTTTTATCAAAATAAATAGTTCTAGATTGTCTGCATATATTGGATAATTACTATTTCTGAAACAGGTCCTAATATCAGTAATAAATAAAATAACAAATAAAGGGCCTAAAATATACCACTGTGATATATTGCGACTCATATGGATATATGGTGATATAACTTTGATTGTTTACTGTCTATTAGTAAAGTATGAAATGAACCACCTAAGCACGTTGCCTCCAATACCGTTGAATGCTAGTTTTCGTATCAATATTAAGTTGTCAATCTTCTCAAATGCTTTCTTAAAATACGTAAGTATCACGTTGATCTGTTGTCCGGTTCAATGACTGGAACAAGTGCTGAGACTAAAACAATGAATTAGTTTTGGTAGAATTACTACGAACAGAGCCATGTTGTTCTAGTACATAGATTAATATGGGTCTATAGGTAACTATATTTTTTTTGACCCACTTTTATACAAAGGCGCCATGTGCGCTTCTAACACGCAGGGAAAGCTCCATGTGCTATACACTTAATAAACAAGAGAGTTAAAGGAATACGTACTGTATGTGCAGTACATGTGAAGAAGGTTAGTTCATGGTTTATTCAGTTTTAAAACATCTGCATCATTAAAAGACTTGGAAGATAAACTGAAGACATTAAAATTACCAGTAGTTATATTGGTGATGATGAACATTTGTTGGAGACTAACGTAAAAATGATCAATTAATTTAAATGAGGATTTTATTGTTATCAATTTCTGGAATAAGATCAAAATCTAGGCTACAAATGGTTCCGATAAAAAATTCAAGAACCTGGCTTCTTGTTGAGATGCGTTACTATTATTATAACCATGAGTGATTTTAAGATGCTAACATAGTTAATGGAAAAAAACTTCATTGCGTTAAAAGAATCTAGGGCAGTGGAACTGCGGACAAGGTTTGGTTTAAAATATTAATCTTAAATTTATGAAAGCAATATTATGTTTTTTTTAAACTCACCTGAATTGAAGGACACCGCGACAAGAAGATACAAAAAATATAAATGGTCGAAATATTTTTTCTCTCCCTGGTATATAAATCATTTGTTTAAAAATATTTCGTTTTTTCACAAATTGCAAGTAATTTTTCTTACGACGTATCAATGAAAAAGTTTGATTCATGTAGCGTGAGCTAATTTTAAATTTATTAAATAATCCCGTATTTCAATAAATTTCCAATGTATTCATGATTTTTAGCGTTTGAAAATTATTTTCTTTAAAATTTCCTACAATTGATTTCATTTCTTGTTACTGAATAGACTTTAAAATTTAACCGGTCTTAACATATTGATTAATCATTACTAACATTTCTTCATAGTTACTGCAGTTTCTAAATACGCTTGTATGGGCAATGAGAATTATGGATCTCGTAATTCGTACGAACGAAATAAAAAAAACCTGCCAAGCAAAAGCAGAACACTCACTAAGAGGATTTTGTTCACATATGGGGAAAATTAAATAAGTGTAGATACAATTCCTGTGTGTAGTATTTCTATTAAACTATGTGCAAGTATTAATATTTCATAATGTAAATCTGTTGCCTTTATGATGTGGTCTGTTGTGTGTCGGGCTGATCGATAATGATGCTGTGGTTCGTTGAACTGATCAAAGACCTATGAATAATATCAAAATATAAATTATAACTTCACCTCCTTTGAGCGTGAAGTTATGATTATTAAAAGAAAATAATGTAACATAATGTGTAAAATGTTTATAAGCAATTTAGTAAGGAGTGAGTTTGTTTTATGAGAATGCTATTCCAGAATAAAAAAGAAACCCGCTAAATTCGTGTCTGGCTCACTCTTATTCCGTACCTCGTTTAAAACGTAATTTGTTTAATCATTCTGAATAATCACTAATATAGAGTTCCTTCCACTCTAAATTTTTTTTCAGTTTTATTGTAATTATATGTTAAGTAATTTCGGAAATATTAAGAGGAGGAACAAATTTTTTTCATATTTTTCATTACTTTCCAGAAAATACATAGCAAAATCTTATAAAAAAATTATGCATTTTTATTACTGGTCCTTTTACCCAATATGATAGCTTAATTCCCCTACTAAACTTTCTATATTAATATTTTATAATTTAATTGGGATATTTTAGGATCAGTACGCTTGATTGCTATGCCAAATTACTAGTTTCTACATCAGCAGTTTTTAAAAGTAACGATTATGAGAGATGGTCACACGGACAGATGAGTTATCTAATAAGGGTTCCGTTTTACTTTTTGATATCCGAAAAACTTAAAAAGAGAAGGTGATGTGAAATATTGTATCTATACGGATTTATGATTGACATTCCCATTTCAAATATTAATTCACTGTTTTCAATTCCATATTATGAATTAGCGTTCATTGCGAGCCGAGCCCATGTTATGTGGAACATGGAAATAGTAATGTAACTTAATAATTACTTGCATGGATATAATAGGAGTATCCACTTGCAATGTAAATGTACATGACTATTTACGTTAAAACTCTTTTTAGTGTGGGATAATTTTTTTTGACTAAAAATGTGATCCGAAAAAAGTAACCTATTTTTTAGTAATTATCATTTGCGTCATTTTGTAATATTTTAATTTTTTTAATTGATTGGTATTAATTTTTGAAAATTACGATTTTCTAACTTTGAAACAATTTTCTAGTACGTTTTAATGTGAACATTGTAGTTACTAAACGGGTGAAAAAAAATTTGCTCTAATTTAAAAATTCACGATACTAAAGTTTGATTAAAGGCGGTTATGCTATCATGAAGCTCGTACAGTTCTAATTAAGAACTTAGTCATTCTTAACATTTTTAAAAATTAAAGAGATCTATTTTCATCTTGAATGAAATTATGCCTTCGTACCAACTACGTACTCGAGTGTACTAACTTTGTATATATATATATATATATATATATACATATATATATATATATATATATGTATATATATATATATATATATATACATATATATATCCCATACGGTGCACAGGAATAAGTATCGGATAAAGGTAGATGTTTTTCTTTGACTGAAAAATTGTTGATTGTTGTATTGATACAATTAAAAATATTATTCACAATTATTTGTCATCTTTTTCACACACATGATACTTGCATACATTGGTCAGCGCCGCTCAGGGGAATAACATGCAAACAGCTGCGAAGACATAGTTGCTACGTGTAAACACCGCACTTCCAGCAAGTATTGGGTGTGTTAAAAGAGCTATGTGTAATATTTTCTCGTTAGAAAGGTCAGGTAGAAAAAGGACATATTCCGTACGTTACGTTAATCGTACGAATTTGTTTTTTCTCCCAATTTTCTATCATAGCTCTGAATATAGACAAACAGCATACCCATGTCATTAGAAAATATCATAACAACCACCCAGAAAAGAAACAGACCTGAGGAGTATAAATAGAATTCACATCACACTACAGAGCCCATATGCTCAGAAAATTGAGAACACCGGGGTCCTGGTAATTCATTATACCCTGGTTCCGAATCGGTTTGTAGTTTTTTCCAATTCCGATATAATGTAACAATTTAGCTGCATTTTTCTTCACTTTTTGAAGGAATGCTGCTACATTCTTACAGTGCATCTAAGTGTCTGTATAGCCAATAACTAAATATCAGTTATAAAAATTTGTCTTAAATCTCCACGGCGATATTTTTGTTATAAAAAAATTGTGAGCCGTCATGGGATGCCCTTCCAATGTGGAACATCAAATTTTTTTTACATGTATATGTTTAAATATTTTTAATGAACGAATTAAAAACGGAAAAACAAATATTAGTCGTTATTTCATTTTTGTGAAATAATTTACTACACAAATATTTATTAAAATTAAATTGAAAATTCTATTATCCGAAAAGAAAGGAAGCTGGAAAAAGACAAGAATTAAAACGGAAAGAGCCAACAATATGCAAAGCTCGCCGAATGGCACCTCGTGATGTTACATCAGAACGTTTTAACTTCCATTCAAACGGGGAACGCAATCGGATATTGGAGCATGCATGCAGAATATAGAATAGTGACCGTCTACTCGCACATTAAAATTTTATTAAAAAAATATTCTAATCAAAACACTGAAGGTTAGCCAAAGTAAGTTTTCAATATTTTCTCACTCACAAAGTGTTAAATCCAATAATGTCCAAAATAAAATGCGATTTTTGAGAGGTTATTAGCCATATATTTTAAAATGTAAAAGTCGATTGAATCTTTTCTGTATTTTCTCCAACAAAAGAACATAAGTTTCCTTGTATAAAGACGAAATTAATGGATTTATTTTCAATTTGTTATGCACGAGTAACGCACTCGTGAATTGAAATCCAATACCAAATTTTAATACAGCTGCTATTTTAAGTTCCAATAATGCCAAATGACATTCTCAGTATCCGAAATGCCGTGGTTATTAAAATGTAGCAGGTTATACAAACTTGCACATAGCTACCGAATACTGAAAGCGTGCTGAGAAAAGAGTCCACTAATAAACATATATACGTGATTGGGGCTCTAGAACGAGAACTGAACATAACAATGAAGGTTACTAAACTTTCTTTTCTTGCAAACTATGGTATAATTATTTGGGTAAGAAACATAGATTATAAATACATTTGAATAACTTTTATACATTTTCGAGCTGTTTCTGTTAAAATTGGTTCACCATAAAAACGCCGTAGATAGACAAAAACAACCAGATCGTAACTTAAATTACTAAACATTTCTTAACACGTGTAAATAAATTGTATACTAGTAACAAATTAAAATCGCTTCATAAAAATTTACTTTCTACCTTTCGAGAAATTCATGTAAATATTTAACAATTTTTATAAACAATTTCATTAAGTAGGCCTTAGGTACCATCTGCTCAGTACTAGAGTTTAATAAAGTTTACTCAAACTAAAGTTTACTATCGAAAATGATACAAAGGTCATGTCGTATGTAGGCATAGTACTTATCCTATTATTTCCCCCCTATTATATATTTAAAGGTTATTGTTTTTTTTTATTTTTTAAAGTGATTTGTATACTGTTTGAGTGACCTAAATACAGTTTTTTCTCTTCACAGCAGACGTGCAGTCTATTGAGATCAGCTTGCACATTCGATGAGTCGTGGATGTCTTTTATCAAAATAAATAGTTCTAGATTGTCTGCATATATTGGATAATTACTATTTCTGAAACAGGTCCTAATATCAGTAATAAATAAAATAACAAATAAAGGGCCTAAAATATACCACTGTGATATATTGCGACTCATATGGATATATGGTGATATAACTTTGATTGTTTACTGTCTATTAGTAAAGTATGAAATGAACCACCTAAGCACGTTGCCTCCAATACCGTTGAATGCTAGTTTTCGTATCAATATTAAGTTGTCAATCTTCTCAAATGCTTTCTTAAAATACGTAAGTATCACGTTGATCTGTTGTCCGGTTCAATGACTGGAACAAGTGCTGAGACTAAAACAATGAATTAGTTTTGGTAGAATTACTACGAACAGAGCCATGTTGTTCTAGTACATAGATTAATATGGGTCTATAGGTAACTATATTTTTTTTGACCCACTTTTATACAAAGGCGCCATGTGCGCTTCTAACACGCAGGGAAAGCTCCATGTGCTATACACTTAATAAACAAGAGAGTTAAAGGAATACGTACTGTATGTGCAGTACATGTGAAGAAGGTTAGTTCATGGTTTATTCAGTTTTAAAACATCTGCATCATTAAAAGACTTGGAAGATAAACTGAAGACATTAAAATTACCAGTAGTTATATTGGTGATGATGAACATTTGTTGGAGACTAACGTAAAAATGATCAATTAATTTAAATGAGGATTTTATTGTTATCAATTTCTGGAATAAGATCAAAATCTAGGCTACAAATGGTTCCGATAAAAAATTCAAGAACCTGGCTTCTTGTTGAGATGCGTTACTATTATTATAACCATGAGTGATTTTAAGATGCTAACATAGTTAATGGAAAAAAACTTCATTGCGTTAAAAGAATCTAGGGCAGTGGAACTGCGGACAAGGTTTGGTTTAAAATATTAATCTTAAATTTATGAAAGCAATATTATGTTTTTTTTAAACTCACCTGAATTGAAGGACACCGCGACAAGAAGATACAAAAAATATAAATGGTCGAAATATTTTTTCTCTCCCTGGTATATAAATCATTTGTTTAAAAATATTTCGTTTTTTCACAAATTGCAAGTAATTTTTCTTACGACGTATCAATGAAAAAGTTTGATTCATGTAGCGTGAGCTAATTTTAAATTTATTAAATAATCCCGTATTTCAATAAATTTCCAATGTATTCATGATTTTTAGCGTTTGAAAATTATTTTCTTTAAAATTTCCTACAATTGATTTCATTTCTTGTTACTGAATAGACTTTAAAATTTAACCGGTCTTAACATATTGATTAATCATTACTAACATTTCTTCATAGTTACTGCAGTTTCTAAATACGCTTGTATGGGCAATGAGAATTATGGATCTCGTAATTCGTACGAACGAAATAAAAAAAACCTGCCAAGCAAAAGCAGAACACTCACTAAGAGGATTTTGTTCACATATGGGGAAAATTAAATAAGTGTAGATACAATTCCTGTGTGTAGTATTTCTATTAAACTATGTGCAAGTATTAATATTTCATAATGTAAATCTGTTGCCTTTATGATGTGGTCTGTTGTGTGTCGGGCTGATCGATAATGATGCTGTGGTTCGTTGAACTGATCAAAGACCTATGAATAATATCAAAATATAAATTATAACTTCACCTCCTTTGAGCGTGAAGTTATGATTATTAAAAGAAAATAATGTAACATAATGTGTAAAATGTTTATAAGCAATTTAGTAAGGAGTGAGTTTGTTTTATGAGAATGCTATTCCAGAATAAAAAAGAAACCCGCTAAATTCGTGTCTGGCTCACTCTTATTCCGTACCTCGTTTAAAACGTAATTTGTTTAATCATTCTGAATAATCACTAATATAGAGTTCCTTCCACTCTAAATTTTTTTTCAGTTTTATTGTAATTATATGTTAAGTAATTTCGGAAATATTAAGAGGAGGAACAAATTTTTTTCATATTTTTCATTACTTTCCAGAAAATACATAGCAAAATCTTATAAAAAAATTATGCATTTTTATTACTGGTCCTTTTACCCAATATGATAGCTTAATTCCCCTACTAAACTTTCTATATTAATATTTTATAATTTAATTGGGATATTTTAGGATCAGTACGCTTGATTGCTATGCCAAATTACTAGTTTCTACATCAGCAGTTTTTAAAAGTAACGATTATGAGAGATGGTCACACGGACAGATGAGTTATCTAATAAGGGTTCCGTTTTACTTTTTGATATCCGAAAAACTTAAAAAGAGAAGGTGATGTGAAATATTGTATCTATACGGATTTATGATTGACATTCCCATTTCAAATATTAATTCACTGTTTTCAATTCCATATTATGAATTAGCGTTCATTGCGAGCCGAGCCCATGTTATGTGGAACATGGAAATAGTAATGTAACTTAATAATTACTTGCATGGATATAATAGGAGTATCCACTTGCAATGTAAATGTACATGACTATTTACGTTAAAACTCTTTTTAGTGTGGGATAATTTTTTTTGACTAAAAATGTGATCCGAAAAAAGTAACCTATTTTTTAGTAATTATCATTTGCGTCATTTTGTAATATTTTAATTTTTTTAATTGATTGGTATTAATTTTTGAAAATTACGATTTTCTAACTTTGAAACAATTTTCTAGTACGTTTTAATGTGAACATTGTAGTTACTAAACGGGTGAAAAAAAATTTGCTCTAATTTAAAAATTCACGATACTAAAGTTTGATTAAAGGCGGTTATGCTATCATGAAGCTCGTACAGTTCTAATTAAGAACTTAGTCATTCTTAACATTTTTAAAAATTAAAGAGATCTATTTTCATCTTGAATGAAATTATGCCTTCGTACCAACTACGTACTCGAGTGTACTAACTTTGTATATATATATATATATATATATATACATATATATATATATATATATATGTATATATATATATATATATATATACATATATATATCCCATACGGTGCACAGGAATAAGTATCGGATAAAGGTAGATGTTTTTCTTTGACTGAAAAATTGTTGATTGTTGTATTGATACAATTAAAAATATTATTCACAATTATTTGTCATCTTTTTCACACACATGATACTTGCATACATTGGTCAGCGCCGCTCAGGGGAATAACATGCAAACAGCTGCGAAGACATAGTTGCTACGTGTAAACACCGCACTTCCAGCAAGTATTGGGTGTGTTAAAAGAGCTATGTGTAATATTTTCTCGTTAGAAAGGTCAGGTAGAAAAAGGACATATTCCGTACGTTACGTTAATCGTACGAATTTGTTTTTTCTCCCAATTTTCTATCATAGCTCTGAATATAGACAAACTGCATACCCATGTCATTAGAAAATATCATAACAACCACCCAGAAAAGAAACAGACCTGAGGAGTATAAATAGAATTCACATCACACTACAGAGCCCATATGCTCAGAAAATTGAGAACACCGGGGTCCTGGTAATTCATTATACCCTGGTTCCGAATCGGTTTGTAGTTTTTTCCAATTCCGATATAATGTAACAATTTAGCTGCATTTTTCTTCACTTTTTGAAGGAATGCTGCTACATTCTTACAGTGCATCTAAGTGTCTGTATAGCCAATAACTAAATATCAGTTATAAAAATTTGTCTTAAATCTCCACGGCGATATTTTTGTTATAAAAAAATTGTGAGCCGTCATGGGATGCCCTTCCAATGTGGAACATCAAATTTTTTTTACATGTATATGTTTAAATATTTTTAATGAACGAATTAAAAACGGAAAAACAAATATTAGTCGTTATTTCATTTTTGTGAAATAATTTACTACACAAATATTTATTAAAATTAAATTGAAAATTCTATTATCCGAAAAGAAAGGAAGCTGGAAAAAGACAAGAATTAAAACGGAAAGAGCCAACAATATGCAAAGCTCGCCGAATGGCACCTCGTGATGTTACATCAGAACGTTTTAACTTCCATTCAAACGCGCGATTAGATGTGTTTCACATCAAAAAGGAATATTATGAATATGGTGACAAAAAACTGTCATAGATGTCTTATACAAGGCTAATAGTACTTCTTTCGTTATATTTGTCTGCTTTAAGACATTAAACTGAAAATAAAAATTAACTATAGTGAAATGACGATGACTAAAGGAATGATATGTTTCCTTCAATATAATACAGCTAATTGCATCGAATTTTATTTTCCAGTGTAATTAAAAAAATGGAAAAATATTCTAACTTATTGTGGAAAGCGCCTACTAAAATTTGCTTATTAAAGATATAAGTTGCGGATATTTCTGGAACGAATTTAATAATTAACTGTGACTATATGAAGTGGTATCTTTGATGTGATTGACCTTTTTTTTTTTAAAACTAAACAATATTTTTTTTAAGAATGTGGTATATTTGAAATTACAATTACCTTTTGGTGAACATGAAATGCAACATTATAATGGTAATAGATTAGCAAACGGTATTGGCATTCTATAAATGCTACGCGGACTTGATAGCAAATGTCTATCGGTAAAAATTAAAAAGTCAGTCAATAATTTTAGTATAAACCGCATGCATTTTGATACCAGTGTTACACTGATATCTACTCTTTTGAAATTGCAATTCTTTGGAAAATTTTAAAATTATGTATTTAAAACAATAATCATGATTTTTTTAAAAATTATCTATATATAAAATATGTATATATATTTATATATATATATATATATATATATATATATATATTTATATATACATACATCCGTATATTGACAATTTCCTAATTTCATCAGAAATCAACACAGGTATTGACAATTTGTAGTACTTGAAATTCTTACTGTTAATTTATACTGAGATTACACATAAATTTTCATAAAAGAAAACCTAAGGAATACAATTCAAATCAACAACATCAGTTACAAAATATTGCAGTTGGAACAACTACATGAAAAGTTTTAACTCCAAGGGCAGTTATTATATATTACCTGTAGCATAATATACCATTTAAGAGATGGGCAAAGTTCATATTTCGAGTACCCCGAAATAATTTTAATTACCAATAGCATCAATGTAAATTGGTATCTTTGAAGGTTCTTCAAAATGAAACTTGTGGATTCGTAACCTAGAAACCACTCCGTAAAATTTAACATTTAATACAATACATTTTTAGAATAATTTTGACAAAAACGTATTCTTACAAAAGATTGCACAGAATATAATGATTATTTGTATACTCATGTCTTTCATTTTAAAGAAAATTTTATCAACAATAATATCGGGAACGATAACACTCGTTACCGACGTCCAAAATTCTTGCCGTGTTCAGTCGTCACATGGAGTTGTTTCCCATGGATTTCTTCTCAATTTTCTGTATCATAACTTCAGTTTCAATAAAATGATAGTTTCTTCTTTGTAATAGTACAAACATGTTGTAATAGTACGTACATTCGGAATTTGATAACATGTTTGGTTCATAGTGTGACGTTTACCCAAAATCATAATATTTTACACATGTCAAAAATTTAATTTAGATTTGAAGTATTTGAGAAATAAATGTATTTAATGAAGTAATTAAAATAGTTTGGTATTTTCTCTCATAACTCGTACATAAAAAGGTTTGGCATATGGCAAACCTTATATGTACAAATAAAGCTATATTAAAGTTAAAAAAAATCTAATTCTTAAAATTCAGAACCATTAGACTTAACAAGTGAACTCGTTAAACCATGTGAAAGAGTAACTATGACATTTGAAAATAAAAACCAATAATATTTTTCTATCAAACATTTTAAAAGCTCTATTCGATGCTAATAACGAGATTATTTAAAGTTTTCCACTTTCAGTGCGCGGAGTGTGTAACTTCCGCAAGCTCTTATCGAAATGGAGAAAACTTTGAAAGCTACTGGCAAATGTTCGACATCGATAAGCAAATGTGGCGTTCAATTATCGGAATTTTTCACATAGTTAATTTTAATACAAATAATAAAAGTTCACTAATATTCGCATATTGTATTTATATATTACACTTAATTACTTCTTCAGGATGTACATATGATGAAATTATTGTTTCAAAAGCATTATTTGCAGTCAGGAGCAATATATTCTTTTCAATAAAATTTATGCTATGCTGATAAATATGATACAAATGTATTTTTGATAAAACGCTAAAAGTGTTAAAGACAAATTTATTACAATTTTGATATGTCGGGAGAGGCCTTTGTGCGGGACTGAGGAGTAGGCGAAGAAAGGAGAAGAATTATGAAAGAGGGATGTGAATGCAAATGAAATATAGAAAGTAAAGTTATGGCAGAGACTACTTTTATATATTTGAATGGATTCTGAAAGTCTGGTTCGAAATCAAGTTTATTCCATAACTTGGTATAATGAACTATGAACATATATTCGTAGGAATAAGTGCTACGTTTAGGGGTAAGGAGCGTTAGAAGATTCCCAGAACGTAGACCCAGGTAATGACCATACCATGTTCTAAATCTGTCAAAAAGATACAAACTGTAAAGATTTTCTGTCAAACTATATACAACATTGCCTTATGTCACCTGTATGCTCTTATACATATTGGTTTATGTTAGGTACTATGGTTTGCCGTAGGTCACGTGCACCAGAATTATATGGTCGATCATACGTAATTTATTGGAACCTAATTGATATTAAGTAAGGGGGGTAAAAGGAGAAAAACCTTAATGAAAGTATTATATGTTTGAGGAAGACGAAATCCATTTAGTTACAAGATAAAGACATCGATCAAATACAAGTTGTACTTTCCATTATGGAACTTGCCATTGAAATTTCCTAAACAAATTTGTATGTAGACTTGAAATAAGTACCAATCATGTCTGATATAAGTGTGATTTTTGGGTTCATAACATTTCATTCAAGTTTTGCAACAAAGATATTACAGGCAGTTGCCGTAAGGAGCGAATGATTGTAGCCACGAGAAAAAAGAAATATTAAAAAAATAAAAACCATGTTTATGTTTTAAGTGCTATGGATTTTAAAAACATTTGGCACGAATAGGTAAGTTTTTAAAAGTTTCGGATTAAAGTTCACTTTTGGATATTTCCTCTTAAATTGAGTATTCTTTAATTGACTGTATTTCCATTAATCTGTTGGTTTTTAATTAAATTTAACTAATTTAATAGATCACAACTGTTTCAAAATGCAGGGCGAATATTTTTTATCAATAAAGGACATTGTCACTGACATATCTTTTCTGATGCAGATTTTAATATCGTAAGAGGCGCATTTTATAACAAAGTATAAATATTTTTCAAATATACGCTAAAATAACAAAAAAGAATGGGTTTAAAAACATATACAAAGATTGTAAAAATATATATACATTTTGAGATGCCTTTTTAGATCTGTGCGCTTTAAATTTCATTAGGAATTATGTAATGCGTTAGGAAGTTTATATTGGTAAAGTTAATTTCACTTAAAATAAGATATGGAACCCTCGGTGGATTCGTAATTAGCTGGTTTTTACCACTCTAAAAAATAATGATGAAATACATTTTATGTTGTAGTACCGCTTTTAAAATTTGAATAATTTTGTAACTGCACCCTAAGCAAAAACAAGAAGTTGTTTTATTTTTTCATTTAATGTTATTTTTATTATATATATTTTCTAAATGAGCCCTGATTAAATGTGATTTTACATCGAGATTATTTTAGCTTTTTGGTAGATATAAATTGTTTATGAAATTTGTGCGGTTTACAGCTGAATAGTAACCTGTTAATATTCTACTAAAATCAACTTCCAAATGAAAAAAAAATACTATTACTTATGCAGGAGCGCAATCGCCTTCCTAATCCGAATATCTTCAATTAAATAATTGTAAGTATTTTTTCCAACACTGTGATCTGCTTAATGAAACATGACCAGATTTAAAATAGATTATAATATTTGATAAAGCTGTCTATATTTTAGGAAACAGGCGTATTTTATTTAACATTACTTTCAACGTAAAATTGATATTATTTAATACCTAGATATGATTACGATACTGTATTCAAATAACGTTGTTTCTAAAGAAATCAGTTATCACAGGGTATGAAAGAAAAAACGGAAAAGTTTACATTTTAAGCAAAATGTAGAATTCCAAATGAAATAGGATGAAGCAAAATAGTTTTCCTGGAAAATATTACGCGTCGTGTCCGATAGGTGAATAAAACCAGAAAATGAACTACGTGATATCAAACGTAATTCGTTATACAAAAGAACACGTGCCCGAAATTTCATAAAGCTCTTATCGGTTTATCCTATCGTAGACATAGAGCTCGTCGAATCTACGTGAATTTAGTATGAAAATGCCTTTTTTTCTTTTCTCATTTCAATTTGTATTAGAAAAGAGCAATTTTTTTTGACATAACTTTTTAAATTAGTTTTTTTTTTGAGCATCACGTTCCCTGTGTTGTAATTGATTCAAACTTTGCCATATTTTTTACGATTATACTTAATAATGCTCAGTTATATGACTCGTGCGTTATATATGTACATGTTGTATGTACAAACGATTTGTCTACAATATTAACGATCCGTTATATTATCCCACACTCCAGTAAAAGCAACGTTTCTTCTAAATACGTCTAACGATTTATTATATTCTGCTCAAATCTTCAGAGTGCAGACTCATAATTAATTTCCGAACTTTTACTACATTATCAAATTTCATCAAGTGAACCTTGCTCTCACACTGAAGATCCCCTATCTCGTTTGCAAATAAATAACTTCATTTCTGAGAAGTAATCTTTAATATGGATTCCTAAATACATACTATGTTGCTCAATTAAATTATGAAAACAAAATCAGCCCTTTCAAACGACACCCCACTATATATCCGGAGTTTAAAAATATTTTTCGAAAATTAAATTTACTATAAATACTTTTGTGTGTTTAACTGTAATTTCCATTTAAATATTCTGGACTCTTAACTATTAAGAAATATGCGGATCAATATGCCTTATTACTATGATAATATTTCAAGTTTCTTCGTCAAGCAGTTTCTGAGATAAAGGATTATGCCAGAGGAATTGGCGGACATCTGAGTGTTCTTATAAGGATTCAGTCGTTTTTTTTGAGATACATAGTTTTATTTAATAATAGATAACCTAATTTATCCGGTATGTAACATGCTTTCTTGAAAAAGAATTTGTTGAATGGCCAAGATGAAACCCTAACTGCCCTTAGAATTTTTATTTCACTGCATAGATAAGTGTGGAATATATTGCATACGTTCTATAAAAACTACGTACAAAAAGTGATTTTAATTTTGCATGGAGCCCACGCAGCCAATTCAACAAAAGGCACAGATAATATTGCTAGCGCTTCGGTAGAGAGTCGGGAGATGGCAGTGAATAGATAAAGTGCAGTATATGCAAATAACATTTAAATAAAACATTAAGTTCATGTGTAATAAATAATTAAAAAAAAATTAAAAATACATTTCAAATAGTATTTTAGTTTTCTTTGAAACTATTCTAATATTTCACAAAACATAAATATGATTTTATAATTTTTCTGAACGTAAATATTACTAACATTTCACCAAACATAAATAAAATTTTATAGGTTTTGTGAAATGTTTTAATTTCAAAAATATATCTGGTTTCTCAAGTATCTTCTAGGTTTGTATGACTTTAATGGTGTTCAGATGGATTATTACAGCGCTGAGTCATGATTTATTTCCCATATATATGACATATGCAGCTAAAATTTAAAAAAAACATACATACATAAGAACAGACACATGGATATCATTCAATATTTTCTTGTGAATTTTGTTTCAAATTTTGCAAAAATTACTATAAAATTTTAGAAGAATGTGGCCTAAGTACATTTTCCAACAAACGAGAAACCTTTTTTCATATCAAAATTTTAGCTTGTTCTCAGCAGTACTGAAATTTATATAAATTATACATGTAATAAATTATATATGTATTTATTACAGATAATTTTAAAACTTTGAGCATTCCAAATAATTAAATTCAATTTATTCGCACAATAATGTAATTCACACAATTTCACATAATAATTTTGTAATTAGTTTTGCATTAAGAATTGTTTAGGTTTCACTTTACCGTACTGTTTAGGTTTTCACAAAATTCTTAATGTTTGATCGTCTCATTTAGTATGTATATATTCTTTAAAAACTTAGGTCTCCCAAGTTTTCTTATTGCCTGTCTTAGAAACGCAGGCCCTAGTAAAGGCTGCTCCCAGAAATATGCATTCTTATAATTATATACAATTCACTAAAATAGTTTATTTGGACATTAATTTGTAATTATGTTTAAGTTTGAGATAAACTGCATATCTATATTACTGTTTGGTATTCATCTAACTGGCAACTTCTTGCATGACTAATATGAGATAAATACAGTTAAAAATCGAAAATGAGGAAGTTTAACAAAAGATATATTATTTTTAATTAATAAAGTGGTTAAAAGCATTAAATTTTTCTATGTGCCCTGGTGATGAGAATTAAACTGAAAATAAAATTATTTATGGTAAATATAATTGCGTTAAGTTGACAAATTTGATAGAAGAATTTTACCTAATTCTGTTAAAATAACATTAAGATATTCCCTAATAAAAAAAGGTGACGTTTTACTAGGGATCCACTACCACCACTGTGCCTGAACTGGTACTCACCTGATTTCTTCTTACTTATTAAAACGTTTTAGGTTTCAACACTATCATTACAATATGAATCATTTGCTTGCTCTGCCCAAACATAACAAAGATTAGGTTATTCACTTTTTAATTTCTATTACGTATAACTTAAAATTATATTGTTTTATATTCCTTGGAAACTTTATTACAAAGTGTAAAAACTTTTTTAATAAAAATATAATGTGCGTGAGCCTAAAACTCAACACAATATAATTTTGATTTTAATATTAGTATTCACGATAAAGTAAGTGAGGTATATATGTATAAAGTAAGTAGGATCATCTACTTTAACAGCAATAAAAAGTAAAAGAACAGAAAATACTCACCAAGAATGGCATTTTAGTAAACCTGAAAGATGCGAGGTCTTGCATTTTTCTTTGAGTTAAATTACAACTGGGTATAAATAAAACATACGTTATTCTGAATAATATATACTGCAAACAAACACATTATAACACACTTAATAAGTGGCTAAACCAATATATAAAATTTTATGAAACAATTTTATTAAAAAATACCAGTTAGAGGAAGCATATATCAAATAAAAATACAACATTTTCCTGAGTATGTTTGGGATGGCCAAATTTTATACGAATGCATAAAATAACATTGAAAACAAAAAAATATAAGGTGTCGAGCTCTGCATTTTCCGGAGACATAGCGATACTGTAATAAATTGGATGGATTTAGTGCTTTCTGAAAATCATTGAGTGTACTTTTACATTACACATCGTTAGCATTATTATCTAAATTAATATTTAATGCGATATACCATATTTCATGAAATGAACTATTAATATTCTCTTTAATTTTTCTTATATAAATGTGTATAAAATAATTCTCAGGTAATAATAAAATCTTTCTAATACGAGTTGAATTCGCACAACAGTGTTCATTTAGGCACTCAAAATATTTAACACCATACAGTATTTCTTTTAAACTATTTACAAATGTTAATTTTTCACAACGTCAATATGTCGCCTAGTATGTTTTTCACGGACATATAAATATACATTTTAAAATACAAAGTTGTTTTTGCAGTTACTATAAATCACTTGCACTGATACCCTATACAATTTTCGAAGGGGCAAGTACGTGTGATAAGTTGGCCATAAACTAGTAAAACTTACTTAACTGAGATAATTTTCCTTTTAAATTTATTATATATACTGCAATTTTGAATACTTTTCAGCTATTCAAAAAAAGTGGTTTAGCTGGCAGGATCCTTAATATTTTTGAGAGACTTATTCAGTAATACACATTTGAGACTATATGTTGAGTACTATCATGAATTTGCTTAAAGTTTACGCTACCATTTATAACATTAATGCGGAAAATTTTGTGAAATACAGCTAATAAATAGTAATATAAATCAAGTAAAGTATTAAATATTTATGCGACAAAAAAAATAATTCAATACATACTGGCTTAAGAAGTAAAAATGTTTAATTAATTGTGACGAAATTTTGGTAAGATAAAATAAAAACTATTCTTAAAAGAAACTATTTACGAATATAGAAATGTAATGTTTGCGTCTTAGATATTACGTGAAATTAATGATATTTTAGTAACTATGATAAAATTTTCTTAAAATAAAGTCAAAACTATTCACAACAGTAAAAATGTAATGGATGTTAAGTCAAAATAAAGACATTGTAGTAATTATGGCAAAATTTTGGTAAGATGAAGTAAAAACTATCCGTATAAGAAACTAATTATGACAGTTATAATGTATGTGTTGTACCTTATAGGTTTCGTTAAAGTAAAGATGTACTAATTATGAAAAAAAATTGGTAAAAAGGACCAAAAACTATTTTTACTAGAAACTATTTATAATTTACAAAAAAAATATAACTGTGTCTCTGTTGATAAAAATATAACGATGTGTCTGATATTGTATCGAAGTAAACATATTGTAGCAATTATGATACAATTTGATAAGATGAAAAAGAAACTACTCTTATCTGAAACTATTCACGATAGTTAAAAAGTAATGGTTTTATTTTAGATGTGTCAAAGTAAGAATATTGTAGTAATTTTGACCGAATTTTGCTAAGATGAAACATAAACTATTTTTAACACAAAACTATTCATGACAGTAGAAATGTTACAGTTTATGTTAGATGCTGTGTCAATGTAAAGTTGTAGTAATTATGGCAAAATTTTGGGAAGATAAACAAAAACTGTTATTACCGGAAACTATTCTTGACAGTAAAAATGTAACGATTGTATTTTATATACCACGTTAAAGTAAAGACGTTGCAGTAATTATTACAAAATTTTGGTAAAACGAAACAAAAATTATTCTTATCATAAACTATTCATGACCGTTTAAATGTAACATGTTGGTAAAATTAAATAAAAATTATTTTTATCAGAAACTATTTATGACAGTACAAAATATGATGGTTTATCTTAGATATTGTATGAATGTAAAATGTAATTATTATGATACACTTTGAAAATATGAAAAAAACTATTCTCATAAGCTATTCTCTTTAAAAACTCTTCTCTCACATTCTTCACCATTCGTGCTAGTTGAAAACTAACGATTATATTTTAGATATTATATCAAAATATAAATTTTGTAGTCGTTATGACCAAATTTTGGTAAGATGAAACCAAAATTATTTTTAAGTGAAATTATTCATCACAGCATAAATTTGACAAAACTATTGTAAATTATGACAAAACTATTGTAAGATAAAATAAAAATTTATCTCAACAGAAACGATTCATAATATTGTAATTAAAATATAAATGATTATCCTAAAAATATGAATTCGTTTTAAAGTGCTCACATCGCCTATCAGTTTAAATCCGATATTGATTTTATTAAGTTGATTATTTTTTATGAAACCTAAAGTAGTAATTATAACATAATTTTTGTAAGAAGAAACAAAACCCATTCTTAACAGAAACTTTTCATGAAAATACATACTACTTTTTTAGATGTAGTTTTAAAGTGAAGATGGTGTAGTAATGATAACAATATTTTGGTAAGACGAAATAAAAGCTTCTCGTAGTACAAATTACTAATGATCTTAGATATTATGTCAAAATAGAGATATTTTTGTAATTATGTCAAAATTTTGGTAGATTAAAACCAACACTATTCTCAACAGAAACTATTCGTAACATTTTCATGAAATATGAATAAAAAAAAAGTTTTTCACATCGCCCATCGGTTTAAATGCGATATTGATTAGATTAAGTTTAATTTTTTTTAAAAAGAGAAAGGAGTTATCTTCTGTGTCAAAATATTTGAAATTATCGATATCAAATAAAAAAATATGTACAAATATTCAAGAAATTATGGAAAAAAGTTTAATATTTGCCAAATACTATTTGCAGGTTGTTCATTATTTAAAAGGGATAATAGAAACAAAAATTTAGTTAGATAAATGAAACTAGGATCATTTTAAAAATATCGGCAGGAAAAATTAGGGAGTCTAAACTTTAAAGAGATATATAAATGAGAGAAAGAGATTCCTTAAGGTTAAACGATTTAAGAGTAAGGAGAAAACTTTTAATATCTTGCTGCTCAAACAGTTATTGTAATACCTAACAGCGTACTCTAACGGCAGAATACATTTACACTGTCTCAGTATTGTAGCAGCATCGAGAACTTACATGTAGAAGGAGACGAGTGATGACACAGTGACACACGGAATTACAATCAGTTTATTAAGAGAACTATGTAAAAGAAGTTAATTTCGAAGAGAAAAAAATTAGTCTAATAATATTTTTTTATTTCTGGTCGTGGGCAAGATAATTGGATTTGCAGTTAAATTTGGTTAAGAAATGTTTGTCGTATTGACATTGTAACTAAACTTTAATTAAATCGGTCTCTAAATTAAGATCTATTTCGTGCCATATATATGAATTCATGCTAATGCAAAAAAACAAAGGGTTGCAAAATATCAATATTGTATTTGAAATATTCATTAAACGTACTGATCAATTTATTTAATTAATTCTAAAATAATAATTATTTCAAGAATATTAAGGGATGATTTTAATAAATATTTAATGGCGTTACTTATATGTACAAGTTTTATATAAGCGGAAGGATGGTACGAAACCAACAAAGTAATAGTACGCGATCAGATAGTCAAAATAAAAACTGCTTTATTCTACTTATATAAAGACCGAAGTAAACATTTTTCAAAATGTAAGGATGTCCGCGGTTTCATAAAATAAAAATTGTAATGATCTAGTGCAAATTATAGTATTGCGTTGGAAGTTTAAATACATTCGTCAATTCTATAGTTGCCACTATATAAAATTTCAGAGTTTTGTTGTTTTTTGTTCAGAATTTATACCAATTTAAATGATGGGAATTGACGGTGTCCTTGAATATGGTTAGAATTGAATATCGCGCCTTTATAACTACATGTTTAGGAAAGGGTTAACACTGAAGTAAATTTACGAAGATAAGGCGTCTTCCGCCTTGCCAAAAGCATTATTTTCTACCACACGTTAGAAACGTGTGGTAGAAAATAATGCTTAGTCGTATGCAATTGTTAAAAGTAGTCAACTGAATTAAACGTGGTGAGTAGAGAATTAAAAATAGCTTTCTTGCTAGATGACTGTCAATAGCGACTACATCATACATACTTAGAAAACATGAATGAAATCCATATTTGTTTTTCATTTAGCTTCCATCTGTTTCCTAATTAAAAGAAATGTTTAATTAGACCGAAGTTAAAATCAAATGAAGAAGCCGAAACTACAGTCAATGTGTGTTTTGAAGGACTTAAGGAAATATTTTTAAAAGTGATGTAATGGCTTTAGAAATAAAATGGAGGACGTTAGTTAGTGATTTTATTGAAAAATTAAAGAAATTTGATAAATAAAAATATTTATTTTCAAATCTAGGCCGTGAACATTTCAATACGTCCTGGAATTGACGAAAAGGTCATAACTTAAAAAACAAGGTTTTACACGAGTGTTACCCTTCACATATTTTATCAAGTTGCAAAAAAGAGCTATTTAGTTCAAATCGAGGTAATGGCACGGAAAATAGAAGGAAAATAGCGGAAAGTTACGCCTCATTGATGACGAAATATGTCAAGTGAAAAAGCTTGCGAAAAATAACGATTCAATTTCCGATATTTGTTGGCAGTTCTAGTTCTCAGAAAGAATTTACTTTATTCTAGATTCCGTACGTATAAATTCACAAGATATGGGCTACATTCTCGCTTAGTATGCTGAAATTGGAAACCTTGAGAAAAATAATTTTCTTTATTATATGTTGCAAGAGATCTACATCAAATATTCGTCACTTTAATTGATTTTGAAAATTCTAGAAACTATTAATAAGTTTAAAATGTGTGATTATTTACTGTATCAATTCTGCAATTTACCTTTTCGTGTTAATCAATATACTTTTTGCTGACGATTACACACACGTAGACTTCTCAGTTACCCAATCATTAATGATAGTGGCGTATGTATATAATGTGTTTATTTGCTACCTATTTTTAACATACCAAATATTCTTTCTGCTCTCTAATAAATCTAATTAATATTGTTTAAAACAAACCTAAAATATATATACATGTAAAGGAAAACTGTAAACAAATTTTCAAACATACAGATGAATATTCCACAACCCACTTACAGGACGCGGATCTTTTATTTTTGAACTTTTTTTAATTTACAGAATTTTCATCGCCACGTATTGTTTATGTGTAAGTGTAGATATATTTTTGTTAATGTCTTTACTGTTCTTGAATTACTGTGTGAACAAATTATTGACATAGAGGATAATAAAAATGTACAATATACAAAAAAATCAGTGAATATCGTTTAGCAATTGTTAACCGGAAAGACGGTTCCGAAAAGAGGGATCGAAAGTGTATGGATATTAGTAGAGAAATCTATAATAAAATTGATATTATTTACATAATTTATTAAAGTAATTTATTTTAATATTATAATTACCTGGTATAAAAAAAAACATAAAAACCGCTATTTCTTTTAATATTACCCCTGAATATGAAATTATTTTTATATTTCGTGAGAAATTTGAAATTTATGTGACTTCATAAAACAAACGCACATTTTAAATATATAATACAACTTATTGCTTAGCTTTCTATAAAAACAAACCAAACTAAAACTTTAACTTCAGTTTAATTTATATATGTCTAAAATTTAAATCGGCGTGCTGTGGAATTTTTTTATGAATATTATGATTTTTGAAAAACACTATTATTTCCAATATACCAAAGCGCGTAACTAAATTGTTTTCTCAAATAATTTACCTTGCTTATAAAGATTAGAAGCGCTACTAAATTGAAAAGAAAAGCAATGGCACAGTTGTGCACACTGCGGCATATTACATTGCGTTATTCATAGGTTAACCATATCTTAGAAATACTGGAATATTGTTACTTATATTTTGTCTAAAGAAACAATCTATGAAATATAGCATTTGCACGCGGCATTGTGCGCATGATATATAACCAGATAAGCGTCCTGCGTATTATGTCTGTTGATGATAGGTATATGTCGTTGTGAATTTTGCTTTAGTTTTGGAGCGGCTTCACGTGTTTGTCGTTTTTGGCTTTTTGTTTCGTTTTTATTGTCATTTGGAAGCTTGGATAAGTTGTCGTCTCCTCCATTCGACAAGGAACATATGGTTATACGGAACATATGACAAGGAGCATAGTTTTCAGAAACTTCGTTATATTATTTAGACCACTTTTTTAATAAATTCCTCATTGTTATCAATTTACGCATTTAACTTTATTATGTTGAACTCATATTACCAGTGGGTGAGAGTTTGGTCATATAGAGATAAAATTCTTAAGGAATTGAAAAAAAAATAAGAGCTACTTAGTAAAAATTATTATAATTTAGTACTTAAAAGAAAATTATATTTTTAGCAATGATCTCCTCCGCATATATACATATGTATATAAGCGAAGGGAATCATATGCATAATTTTTTAAATGGGTCAAATCATATACGTCGAGTGAAAAAAATTTAAATATTGCACTTTTCCTGATTTGTTTTGTGCAGGTATAATATTTTTATCCTCTTGATAGATCTTCACTGTTTAAACACCTTTTTGAAATTTACTTTGATACTTAATAAACTTGATAGAATTATCATTCTCATTCATTTTGCGAGCCACGTGAAGTATTTTGCCGAGTCATTTGTCATACTGCCACATTTTAAATTTTAAATAATACTTCTTGTTTGACATTTTTGCCGTGAAAATACATACGGTCCGCTAGATTTGAAGAAATATTTTGTAAATGTTCGCTTATGAGTACAACACTCATTTCTTTTTTGCTAGCTTAAATACAACTCATTATCGCAACGTAAGCATGCGCAATTTTTACATTTTTTATATTTGTAAGACAATACTTCATTTTCTATCATAAATTTACACTTTAATAGACGAAATACTATCCAAATTACTTAGTGAGAAATATATCCCTGCCTACTAATTGTATTTACATGGTAGTACGTATTAAAACGTTCCAATAAAATCCGCGAATATACCTTATGTATTTTAATGCAAATGATCACCAGATAGGGAAATTTTATTGAAACCGTATTATTGGAAAGTAATAAAAAAGTAAGATAAGAAATCGACGAAAACCAATGCCTGAAAGACATCACACGCACCAATAATTATCGACTTCTGTAAACTTTGTTTCTTTTTCCGTAATATGTCAGTAGTGCATGCTTGCAATTATATTTTGTTGTATTGTAAAAAAAAACGTATTGAACGTAAGAAAGATAACAGTTAATAAAATGCACATGTTAATTTCCTAGTGGGAATATCCTCTTACTAATGGAAGTGATAAAAAAAAATTGTTAATTAGAGGAATCCATTTATAAAAGTAGCGATTTCAATTAGAATGTCTGAGAGACTATGATCTGCTTATTTATTATAACCCATCCATTTTTTATTTCAGGCATGGTAAGATATAAGTAGGAATGAAGAGATTTCAAGAAGGGAATTTCCTTCGCCAATTTTACTGTAAATTATCGTCTTAAATAAAGACACACAAATTGCAAGAAACACAATTTTTATTGCGCACCATTGAACGAAATTCAAGTAATATGACAAACTCTCAGCAAGGCCGGAAAATAAACACCGGAAAAACTTGGAGAAGAAACTAATGTCTCCCAAAGGCGAGCGCTTGTAACAGAACTGCCGTTAACTCAGTGGAAAAAGTTCGTGAAATAAATTTAAGCAATGCGGAGTTGCTGCTGAGGCTAATAAAAGATATTGCAAGGCGATTGTAGCCGCGGGAATAGATTCATTCTGCCTTACTCTGTTTAGTTTTTATGTTTGTGCATGGCTATAATTATGATACAAAATCATTACACCAAACTGTATGTATTCCAAATGAAAATACAAAGCAAAAATGAAACAATCTGACGGCGGATGAATATAAAAAGAATTTAAATTTTCGCGGTCTCATTAGAACTGTATATATTTACAAATAGCGTTTCGGCTTAAACAAAATTGTTTATGTCGCTTTTTGGAAAACATCAGTAGCATTCCTAAGAAATTAAGAGGAAAGATTGCAGCGTTTTTTTATAATTATCATTGAGATTCATTTATTCGACGGAAAATACTAATTAATTTTGAAGACGATAAAATTTTAAATTTTATAAAATATTTTTTTGCAGCCACGATATTATAAAGAGAAACTATGGAAGGTGAATTTCTATGTACATTGTAGGATTTTACTATCCTATCTTTATCATATCACTAGTAAATTTTACCTGCGACTTCGTTCACGAAACTTATATCATGCAAACTGGATCACGTCACATGTGTTGTTCATTATAGATGAATTTAATTATAAAAGTACAGCATAAAATTCTTAATTTTTCTTAAACTTTAATGGTTCAATTCTAACCAAATTTTTACGATACTGCATTGGCAGTATGCTCTTTTAAACAAAAACCCAAATCGAGAAACGAATGCCGATGGTACGAATTAAAATATACAGAAAAGTAGCTCGAGGTTTTGCATCTTCACATACTTACCTACTTAGTTTATTATTTTCTTATATATGTTAATTAAAATCAAACGAATCCAAATTTGAAAAGTTTATTAATTACCGAGAATTTCCTGTTGCCTATTTCCGGTTACATGATTTCACCATGATTTTCATGCAAACCATATTTATGTCATCCTTAATCACATCTTATTAGACAGTCATTAGACTTATATCATCCATACTTGTTCACGGTGCCTGTGCTGAGGAATTCTATGGTGTACTTTCAACTTCAATTGAAAATTCCAACCAATCGTATGGGGATATACTATAGATAACTTGTTCCAAATAGTAAAAAAAAAATATTTTACAAATTGGTTAATAAATATTCATTCAGGCAGTATGCACAGAAAAAAATGCAGTCGAATTGAGAATCTCCTCATTATTAGAAGTAAAACGTGAGCCATTTTTTTCAAAATTTTAAGCACTTCAATTCTATGAATATTTTCAATATTATTAGAAGAATATTTAAAAAAATATAGTACAATACGTTTTCAAATCCTCTCTTGTGGATGTTGCATTTTGGAAACTATGGTATAATTCGATATTTTAATTACTCAATTAAAAACAGAATATCATTTTTAATTTTAAAAGTAAAGTGTGTAATTGAATGACAACTTGTTATTCCAAAAGGATATCACTGATATTACTTATTATTAGTAAAATTATAATAAGATTTTAAAAATATAACCACCTGTTTTAACCATGTAATACGATACTTGCGTTTGTAGGTTTAGAAGCAAAATATTAAGCCCATTCGTTAAATTTGGTGGTAATGCATATAGTATGATAACCAAGTGGCACATAAAATATAATAACGATTTTAAGAATTTTGTTCTACTTATGCAGTCAAGAATTATACATTTTCTAAATAAATTCGACATAAATTAAGGAATGCGGTTTTATTCTTCCTCCTCAAACAATTTCTGCTAAGTACATACACTGTTGAGTTATTTTCGCTTAGTTAATAATTAGAGAACCTAATTTGGAAACCGGAATACTTTAAACAGACACATTCCTATGGGAACATACGCCTGGAATGTTAATGAATGTATCTTCCTTGTGAAGTTAAGAATTAAATAAAGAGACTGTAATTTGTCATTATGGAAAAGTAGTCCACTCTTCTTAGGTTTTTCGAAAACCAAGTTTGGAATCACTTATGTCGTTTTTTTAGAATTTGTCGTTAATTAACCACATATACATCGAAGCAGTATAATTTTTCTTGAAACATATGCTACATTGGTTTATTTACTTTAAGAAATAATACGTATTTAATATTTATTAAATACGTATTATTTGAATTTCATTGTAAAAAATAGTACATATTATTTCAATATATAATACAGCTTGTGATATGTATTTTTTTGAGAAAAAAATGGTCAAGCCGCTTCTGGAAATAGTATATCAAACAGACACATTATCAGAGCGAAATTTTCGTGGGCGCATTTTCTCTGGGTACTAAATCAAATATTTTGCCTGTGTACATAATATTTTAGTTTTTAATTTATTTCAAAGTTTATAGTTTTTTTTGTCAATGTTTTATATAATATTGAGCTAGTTAGACACGAACCTGCATTTTTCAATACCACGTCAATCCTTTTGGTAAATTGTTATCACTCGATGCTTTAAAAATATGACCACCAGGTGACTATTCACAATTGAGCTTAAATCTTGCTGCTCGGTTTTCAATAAACTTTTCTAAAAATTGACAAATTTTATTGAAATGATGTTTATTAAATACGCTCCCGAAAACAAAAGCCGGCTACTTCCCCAGTTAAAGTTCCTTAGTTATTCTAACAGCTTACCCCACGATCATGCAAATATTTAAGTTCCAAAATTATGTCAGTTTAAATGTAATATATCCCACTACATTTTTATAACTAATAAAACCATTAAATACAGGAAACCGTATCATGATGCATTGCCTAACTTTTTTGATGCCATTATAAGTTGTATTTCACTATTATTATTAAATATGACGATTTATTTCTTACTTAGAATGAGAATAATTCTACGGAAGACTCACATGTATTCGAAATTATTTATAAATTTTCATTGAATTTTTTTTTCTTCCCATTTCTTTCACAATATTCATCATATTATCAATATTCAACGGTTTTCTTAATTTGTGTATATCAATTTTTACTTTTTAAACATGAGAAAAATTAAAATAATACTCTTAGAAAAACTGAAGAAAAGAAAAAAGGAAAATGTATTTATTGCCAGAGTCATACATGTTTAAGAGTAGTATATACTTTTTCATTAAGGTGTCGGGAAGTATTGAAAAATTTCTGTAATAAAAATTAAAGGACGTCTTTAAGAATAGCAGTTAAAAATTATTATTGCGGATTGCGAGTATAAAAAGAATACACAATTCCGCAACAAAATCCGAGGATTAATGGAAGGAAGAAATATCTAGGGGTTAATGTAAAAAATTTAAGGTATTAGACTCCAAGAGCTGTGCGTCTGTTAGATAATTAAACAGCTCTAATTATGGAGAAAAATGAAGATATAATATTGTGTTGCTGACCGAAGTGCAGTAGTTTTTCTTATAAATGTATTATTTATATATAATATGAAATATGAAAACAACCTGAGAAAAGAATTTCATATGATGATCAAAAAAAATATGTCACCAAATTTGTGTTTATATCCATAGTTTCAAATGTGTGTTTAGATTAGTACACATATGATACTTTAATTAGTACATTTGCATTAACAACGCGGTACACGTAATATAAAGATAATGTCCTTTAGAAAACATTACAATGGGTAGAACGAGAGAAAATATAACTTTAAACACAAACAAAATCGTCCACTGCGTTTTTAAAAAACTTATGTTTTGAAACAAAATAATGGTCAAATTGAATTTGGTATTTTATCTCTTTCACAAATTTTAAATTAACCTTTTTTATGCATCGCTCTTTCTTTTATGTCGGTTAAATGAACAATTTTTATACGCTTTAGGAAACAATTAAGCTGATCCAGCTTGTGGAGTCAAACTATCAACTTCAAGTTTCTATGTTAATTTTAGGAACCAAAATATATCTATCTTCTTTTTTTAGAAAAGAAAATTTAACCTGAAATATCGTAATTAAAAATACATTATCATAATGAAGTAGCCATCTCTTTTACCGAATGTCCGAATGTGTACGTCTTTTTCAAGTTTCATCAAAACTTCACCAAGATATCGTAGTGAGATCATTTTTTACATAATTTTTTGATGATCATAATTACTTGACACTAACTTAAATAAAAATTAATCTTGTTCACAAGAGTTCATAAGCAAAGAACACAAAAATTAATCTATATTAATTAATAACTCGTAATATGACGACTTGCAAAACGGAGAGATTTCTTTTAGTAACTTACAAAGGCCAATAGTATACGAAATATCTACTTCTAATTAAGATAAAAAAATATATTTCAAGAAAATTATACAAAATAATTAAGATAGTTTTAATTAAAATATGTAATATCAATATATATAAATTGTTTAATAGAAATATTGTATGTTTTTCAATATCTATATAGGTTTTTGTTCATTTATTTGCCATAGTGCGAGTTCTATTCTCACCAACATGTTTTAGTATTTGTCGTAGTTAGCCAAGTTTATTTTTAAAATTTTTTTTAAATTTTAGGACTTTAGTAACTTGTCTTAAGTAACATATAATAAATATTTCAACTTTGTCAAATTTGAAATTCAATGCAATTTACAAATTTGAGAAAATTTTTTTTTCTAGTTATTTTTCAAAATACTAATTATGCATTGAAATATGAAACGATTTTTGTACAGAAATTAAAGACTCATAAAAAAGGTCCATAATATCAGTGGTTTACAGGATATTCAACTTCAGAATTTGCATTTTATTAGCATGACATCTTAGATTGCGCTAACGTAACAAATTACTCAGGATGTAACTTAAAAAAAAGTTTTCAAAGTTTCATATTGCTAAATAACTTTAACAACGCAATAACTTTGTAGTCGTTATAACCATATATTATCCAGTGACTTATTATTTTCGTGTAACGAACATAATTGAAGACAAAATATTAACGTAGGTGCGCTTAAAACAAGCAATCTTACTTATTCACAATAAAGCAATAAATCAAGTTACAACTATTGCTGCTGCAAATAGATTCAAACTATATCTAGAAATAAAACAGAAAGTCGAGCTTCGCATCCAGTAATCAATAGATACGCCAATATGTGTCTAAGATTTATTGCGGGAATTTATTAGAAAAACAATTTTCTCTAAAAACTACTTAAAGGAAATTGAATTTCATTTTACTGAAGCAATTTTTTGCGTAGAATGGGTTGGTGTTTATTTTAATATTGTCGATTTAGTTACTTCTGTTCATATAAACTTCACCTAAATTGAAGGTGTTAATGAAATATAAATATTCTGTTCACATAGTTTTATTTCTCTTGAATGCTGACTTAATCATGTTATCCATAACTGAAGATAAATAAATTCAATTCGATTAAATTTTTAGCAAGACTGGTCTAGATAAGAGTATATAATTGCATATATTAAAAAAATACCGTGGTAAAGCTTTTATTTTCATTAAATTACGCATTACGGTAGGAAAGATATAAATATCCCTTGTGAAGTACGTGATTACAAGAATAAATAAATTATGTCCTAATAGAGTAGGGCAAGAATAGATTCAGTAATTCATTTTCATAGATAATGAGATGATATAGTTTTTTATAGTATATTAATAAAGGTGTGACAATTAAAATTTTTGAACTTTTGAAGCCACGTTTAAGTAAAAAATTCTCGATTGGAATTTTAGTTCCTTTAAAATCTTGTGGTGAAATTTTCCAGTAATGATAATAATTTTACTTCTTCTTTTCCTCAACCTATTAAAGTTCAAAAATTACTGCAAATCGAGTCGATCAAAGGGTGAAGAATAAAAGATCAAACCTTTCTTATTAGTAGGATCATGAACCAACTATTTTTTTTTTCAGTTGTGAAGAATATAAAGTTTCCTTCATTGTAGAGAACAGGTAAAAATACCATTAGCAATTTTGTCTTATTTGATTGAATTTATTCCTTTTGAGAGAAAAAAATGTAATATTACACATTATATAATATGAAAATAGTTCATAGCAACACTTATATAAGTTATACCATTAAATTGTTTTGTTTTACACTGTATCCACGTTTAAAAACTGTATCGAAGAAAATGATTTTGTGCTCTCAGTTCTCAGTATTTTAGTATTTTAACTACCATAATAAGATAACTGGTGCATTCTGCGGATTCCTTTGTTAGTTCGGAATATTATGGTGTAAATTGGTATAAAAACTAATCATCTCACTTAATAATATCATTCACGCATTTTTCATGCGTATTATTCACGTGTGATATTTATGCGAGTATTTTCTTCATTGTTCTTTGTCAATATGTGCACCTGACTAACATCTCGTATCTAGTTATCGCTAAATAGATATATTATAAAACAGATTTTAATGACGTTGAAGAGAGATGCATGAAAATTAATCCGTATCAAATTTTGTTAGCAGAGACACATAATTTTCCAAATTTATAATTAAATTCATGTATTGTTAGGAGAATCGACTAACGTTTATTTAAATGTGCTGTTTTTCTACACTTATTTATTCAATTTAATTAAACTTCAGTTTTTTTTTATTAAAAATGGATGTATCTATTAGTTTTCATCAAATTCTTCATTTATTCCTTGTAAAAAGTATCAAGGAAATGAAATAAGGAAATGAATGATGAGTCATTATGTCATAATTTATTGTTCTGTTATGTTTTTACTCAAGACTATTTGACTATAGATGTAGAAAGTGACAAGGAAACTATAAGTAGTTTGGATCACAACGATCGTGGATGAATAGACAAAGGCAAGGTGCTCATGGATTTAGCTCACTTTTAGTGGCCGTAACTTTTGTAGTAAGCCATCCATATTTTGAAATATACAAATTTCAAATACCTCTGAGAAACGTATTATTTCATTTGCTTACTGTTAAGTTATTGAGCGGATATATTTATATAACCAAACTACTGAATTTTCGTCAATAATCCAGTGCAATTTGCTTCAAGAAATCAAAAACTTTGGAACATTGTTTTACTGACTAGATTTATTATTTTTACTATGTTCTAAAGACCATATAAAAATAAAATTTAATATTTAAAAATTACTGCTAAAGAAAATATCAATAACTGAAAAAAAGGAATAGAAACTATTATAAATTAAATGCAACAGTTGCTACAGATAAAATTACTTTAACGAAATAAAAAGATAATTGTCGAGCTTGCTAAATTAAAATTAAATTTTCAGATTCTTGTTAACCTGTCATAAGGAAATTTAAGTTTACAACTACTCGTCCAAGGTTATATATAAAATATATCCGCGGATAGTTAAAAATAAATAAAGTTTTAAATTGCTGCAAAATAAAGAGTAATAAAACTTAAAATTAAACGTTAATTTGCAAAGAAACGCCATAAACCAACAACATTACAAACAGTTAGTTTTTTATATGAGTGAGAAATTAATCAGAAGCAATACTTCTTTAAAATGTCATCTAATTTATTTATGGACATTGTTGACGATGCATTCAATACACCTACTCCTTGTCATATTTGATCATATAACACAAAATCGATCTATTCAAGTCGATATGTAGTACGAAACTGGCATACTTAAATTTATGTACAGCAAAAAATTAACCTACTTAAATCGATATGTAGCAGAAAATTAACCTATTCAAATCGATATAAGATACAATTCGACCTATTAAAAATAATGATGACACCATTGTTATTTTTTATTACTTAATGTTTGTTGTGATTACAATTTTAATAATCACCCATACCATAGTGCGTGAGGAACTAATACAAGACCGAAAGTTAATCTCAATTTCAGTAGTACAAATAAAAAAAAGTATCAACAGTTTTTCATAATGTTTACTTTTCTTTGATAAAATATATTTTTAGAAGAATGTAATTTTCATAAAAAATACTCAAGGAAATTTAATTTTATATTACTTGCGCGCGCTATTTGTTCTAAAGCAAGTTTTCTCCACATATAATGAAATATTAACTGTCTAGTAAATTTCAATGGAATAACAATTTTTGGAAATTTTAGAATGGAATATACAGACTAATTTTTAAACTACATTTAAATTGCTATTAGCAGTAATATGCTTAAAATGAATCGAAGTCCAAAGTTAGTGTATTGTCTTGTATTTATCAAACATTGCATAATCAAAATATCACTCTGAATTAGACTTGATTCATAAATATTTGCTTAAGCACGAAGAAATCTTATTGAATTCCCTTCTAATGATCTGCCACTGTTGATTTTGTTTATTTACTAAATTCAAGTTGAAAAATTATTTAAAACGTGTTATAACGCTTTTATTTAATTTATTTTCAAAAGTAAAAAAAAGGCTTGCCATATTTTTACCAATACATAAAGGAAAATAAAACTAGATCAGTTGAAGTAACATGCCTATGTATCGTCAAATTATAGTTTGATTACAAAATTTTGAGATAATGCATACCTGCTTAGAAACACAGCTGTTACACTTAGAACTAATGTCCATTTAAAATTTAAAAGGAATAAAACATGTCTCAAGTTGTTACCAAAAATGCTCCATAAATTTGATAAAAAAATGTTTATATAAATTTAACGCCATTTGTGCACGTTAAAAACGTATCCATTTAATCGTTTCATTAGAAAGAAACGGGGAGGAGGGAGGACATGCAATTTACAGAATAGAATCTACGTTCTACCTTCTATACATACCATCATATGAAGGAACTTTTGATAAAACCAAAATTTAAATTGAATTTAATGAATTAAAAATAGATGGAATGATGGCAAAAAATCATCAAATACACGAAAAAGGGCAATAATTGCTATCAATTACTAAACGTTTCGAATGATTCTCTTAAAAGTTAATGGAACGGCTATCTGGAATACCCTGATCATTTTTCAAATTTATTTGATATTCTTAAGAAAAACAAATCTTATTTAATTATGAGACCTAATTGAAAATAGAAATTAAATATTTAAGATTTAATATAAAGTTACTTATTTTTATGTAATATTTATATGTGTTAAGTATGTGCCTTGATCTTCGACAGTGACAATAAAATAGATATGTTTATTGTAAAAGTTATGATCCCTGACAAGTTAACAGTTCCTCAAAGCGATTTTCGTGCTAATTCCATTAAACTAAATATAGAAATCAACTGTCCAGAAGAGTCCCCTTGAGTTAAACGTATTCAATTATTCATTCTCAACTATCATTTCTGACATTGTGTACCTCGACTGAATATGTTTGGTGTACTAAAAAATGATCTAATAAAGAAAAATTATTTATGAATATAACTGAAGTGCGTTGCTGATCCATTTTCATATTCCAGATCTGTTTGATGATTGAAGATATTCTATTTCATATATTTTTACGACGTTGTCATTGTAGAGAATAGTAATAAAAATAATTGAATATATTTGGCGTCAATTTTGTAGTAATTCATTATTCCCAGCAAATATCTTTGCTAATAGCCTATCTGAAGATGTTGTAATACAACGATACCTAGATTGTAGTAAAGAACTTAAAGAAAGTAGAAATAATATTACATCAGGTAGTTTCATTTAATTGTGAATAAAAATAACGTTTGAAATTACAATCTTTTATCATGTACGTTTGTTTCTGTTTAAGCTGTGTTTAGACATGTATTTAAAATAGATAACTACGAACATAAATAAAGTTAATTTTAATAAGTCAATTGTAAAAATTATAAGAAGTTATGTTTCATTTCAATATATTTGTTATTAATGTTTTGACATACATTAAAAAATAAATAAAGGATCATGATAATGAGATTCCAATCCGGACCAGCCGGTACGATTGAAGCGTATCATAACTCTACCACCTAAGTGATAGGAAAACAATTGTACTTATATTAAATTTTATACACATATAAATATATATATATATATATATATACACACACACATATGTACACTACACTACACACACATACATATACACATACACACACGCACAAACACACACACACATACAGTATTGTGTGTGTATATGTGCACACGTATAAACATACAGCTGATATTTTCCCGAGGATTTTCGAAGTTTCTTCTCCTAGCTGTTTTTTTTAAATTATATACCTTTTATACCAACTACTTATTATTTGGACTAAAATATAAGCTAATCGCCGACAAGGACCTAAGCCTTTCTAAGAGAAAATTCATGTTAATCACATAAGCCACCAATGTGTCCATTATAATCTGGTGGTTTAGCATACCCTGCATGTTTAGTCAGCTAGCATTTTATCCTTAATTACAGAATCCTTCAGTATATCTAGATAAAATATAATGCACTAATCAGGAATATGCTTTACAATTATTTGAGTTTTATGAAAATATTTTTAGACAATCTAGAGTTTATTCTGAGTAAAAAGATAAAAATCCAGATGAAAATAATTTTTTTGGTTAGGTTTTGTATATAAGACACAACACACCAAGAATAGTTTGAAATTTTAAATCACACATCAATTGTATTTATTCCTGAATAACTCTAATGTCATCACCGTCTCTAATTCTCCATAGCATCTATCTGACTGCATTCTAAAGAATTAAAATATAAAATTAAGAAACGCAAAGTCTTCCTAAAGCATTTTTGGCGAAAATGCTACGTGCATTTATTTCTACCTCTTTTCAAACATTACAAGTGCAATAAATTTTGATATGCTCTTTATAGGATTTGCGCTTTAAGCATTTATCGGACTACAAAATACAGTAAAACGTGCATCGAAATTTATATGCGGCACGGGGAAGATAATAAACTTATCTCCGATTTCATACCCTCCCGTATAGATTTTGCTATTCAGGTCGCCGCTAACAGCATATTATGCTGCGAGTTGTTTACGGTTCCGCGACGGAAATTTTGTTTTTACTTTCGCAAACAAGATGTTATCTTTGAGGATAAATGATTACTTTTTATCAAATATTTCTTATTAATTCATTTCATTTCAATATAGTAAGCCGAAGTCGTAAAAGAGTTTTAGATGTATTTTGAGAACAGTTTTAATATTTATTGTGCGTTCATAAATATCATTCATTCGACAAACTAAATTTAGCATTACATTTGCCGTATTAATAAAGTAACTCGAGAAACCGTACATAGGTTTGAAATTGAGCATCGCCACTTTGCCGACGTCGTTTGATTGATTTCACATTTTGAGTAAATTTAGTTTAGAGAGAAATATATATTTGATTAAATGATTTTGTAGCAGACTTGCGGGCAGATTTAATCAATTTAAGAACAGATATGCAATTACGGTCATGGGTAATAAGTGAATTGCACTTAATTGTATTTAACTAAGATAATTCATTTTTAAGTGACTACAATTTTTTTTTCAAACCCCCTTTTAATTTAAAAATACATATCTACACAATATTTTTAGCTAGATCGAACATAACAAGATTTGCATTAAAATTTCATACTTTTGGAGGAAGGTTTTTGAGAGACCAATATAATTTTATATGTATATCCTTTCGCAGTAATTTTATAAGTCGTATTTATTTCAATTAATTAGAAAAACAAAACAAAAATTAATCAAGTACGATTCTAATTTGTCCCATCGAGTCCTACTTCGTCATATTAGAAGGATGCTGGCTATTTATCATAAGTAAATGTATAATTTTGTTTTTTTATTATTAAAATAAAATTGAATATATATGTAATGACGACACTTGAGACTTTCAATTTTATTTATGACAAGGAGCTTTACATTATTTAATTCATCTTCGGGTAAACTAGCCATTTCATCTAAAGCGTCACATAAGCATGGAACTCTCCCCGTTACCTCATAGCAATCAAGTTCTTCTATTTGCAGACCATCCAATAACTTATATTTTCTGACGGAGAAAATATCTACTACCAATCTAGTTTATATAACTTGTAATAAAAATTTAGGCATTTTTAAGGTGTGAATTTTAGTGATAATAACAGATTATAATTATGACATTATTGTATTGTCATAGGTTCTTCATTCGTTTGGAAAATTTCAAATGATACGGATGTCTAGAACTGATTGAAAGATTCCGTTACATTTATACGTACATACATATAGATGAAGTTAATGAAAGCGTGTCAAAAAGGTAAAAGCGTTTTTTTCTTCTTTCCTGGAGAGTATCCCGACTTGTATATGAAAGGATTCTCCTTACAAACACACACACACGCATACGCACAGGCACACGCGCACGCCCACACGTACGCACACACGCACATATCTACGCACGGACGCATGCACACACGCATAAACACACGCGCCTGCACACGCCCACGCACACGCGCACGTACACGCGCACGTACGCGCGCACGCACACACGCACGCTTGTACTCACGTACGTACACATGCACGCAGGCTCGCAAGCACGCTCGCGTGCGTGGCAGCGTGCGTGCTAATTTAATAGAAACATATAAATGTTTGCACATTACTTTTTCCAAGGTTGCTTTCTGAGTAAATTTCTGAGTAATGTATACTTAAATGGCAGTAAACGTGTTAAAGTTTTAAAAGTTTTCAGGTAAATTTATAGCTTACACTACTTAAAAGGTCAGGGTCTTATAATAAGTTCAAGATATGAACAATGGAACTCGTCATCAGATATTGCTAAATCAACTATGCTTAAATACACTTACTAGTTGTTGTTAATTTGCACAAAGGAACTCCTTAACGAATGGTAGTAAATTAAACAGGATTCAAGTCATTTGTTACTGGTAGTTTTCAATTTGCAAAATAACTGCACCATCAACCAGTTCAAGATCAGATGATGAGTTCTGACGATGAATAATGCAATTCCTTAACGGATGGTAGAAAATTAATCGTTATTCAATATACTTGCTGCTAGTTAATTGTTAGTTAAATTATTATTTTGCAAAATATGATATTGCTTTTCGGATATAGATAACGATACTGCTCAATTGGTAGCAGTTACATTGATAAATCTGATGTTGGACTCAGGATATGGAGAGTGGAACTCCTCAAAGACTTACAACTAACCATAGGCGGCTATTACAATCGCTTAGTTTCTGTGTGTTGTTGGTATCCACCGTTAGACAAAGGGAAAATTGTTTATGTACGGGTACTAGCTTTTGCCCACTAATTTTAATAATTGTGCGATATTCTAATAAAAGAAAATAATTGAATATTATTATTAACCTTTAAAAAAACCGACTTCAATAAAGTTAAAAGTAAAAAATAATTTATTAAAAATATGTACCTACTTATTCGCAATAAATGAATTACTTATTTGTGAAGTCGGTGCCAGCACCGCCGATTAACTTAAACAAGTGTCAAATTTTGTATTATAAATACGTCCTTTATGAATATATTTCGTATTGTGAGTGCGTTAAAAGTATAAGTTTTAAATTTATATTATAAAATAAATTAAATGATATATTTATTTAAGTTGGTCGACAGAGCTGATACAGACTTCAAAAATAAGTAACTCAGTTATCTATTGCTAATATCTAGGTACCTATTTTTAGTTAATTATTTCTTACTTTTTAGTACCCACTATTTTTGAAGTAGGTTTTTCAAAAAAAAATTATTTATGTTCAAGTTGGTGCATGCATTAAAACGTCCAACTTTAAAACATCCGTAAAACGTTTCAAACAAAATTAATTGAACTTTTTTTTAATTTCATTAGTCTGTAATAATAATCAGTCCTTTCTTTCATATCAAACAAAATGATATAATTATATACGCAAAAATAGCATCAAATTGTTAGAATGGGTGCTTACATTTTTAAAAGCTTACTATAACCTTAAATTTGTTAGGCAATATTGTCTCATATAATGAGTAAATTATACAGTTTCACTCGTAGAAACTAAGGACTCAACATTTTATTGATATTGTTAGTTATTGATATTGCTAATTTACTGAAATAATTTATTTTTCGTTAAGGAAAATGATTTGCTGAAGTATTTTTTCTTTAATTTGGTTTACAAATTACGACGTATCGAACTAATGAGTGAAACATGTATTTTCACTTTATTTTTATGTAACACTTTAAAAATAATTGTTGCAAAACATATTGCTCGTTTTTTAATGAAGAAGAAATTTTCTCAAAGGCAGAAAATCAATCTAATCGTGGACGATCTCAAAGTAATATTAACTCAGAATCCCCATGGAGATTCATTTAATGTGAGCAATTGTGCAATGAGGACATATATCCCCTTACTTGTTTAGTTAATAAGTGTGCGCTATGTGTCAAGCATGGTGCACATTTGGGAGCTATGTGAAATTTCACTCGAATGAGCATTGTCAGCACGGGAGTATGATATAATTATGGACGACTCTCCTACAATTCGTAATCATATTAAAGAAATATGTCAGAAAGCCTACAGGGTACCGTGATTTTTTATGTAAAATTGCTATGACTTACATGACCATAATTTTATTGTGATTTTATTCATCTCTCAAAATCGTTGTATGAAAAGAGCGGAATAATTTATTCTCATTATGATGTAACTTATGTACTCGTTTTGTTTGTGATTAAAAAAAAAATAAGAAGATTTTTGCATAAAAAGTACAACTTACTAAGTTTATCTATTTCCTTCACAATTTGCAATGGACGTGGTCGAATATAATTCGATCATGCAGTCTTTTTTAATTATTGAATCGTTATGTTGATAATCACTCGCTCTTTAATTTGGTGACATATTATTTCTATATATATATACATACATTTGGTAACATATTATTTCTATATATATACATACATTTGGTAACATATTATTTCTATATATCTTTATACGGCAATGCTTCTGACTTCTACGTGAACGAATGAATTCAGAATTTATTCACCTGCCTAGAGAAACAAGAATATTTTTCAGCGTTCACCTGTTTTTCATGCAGTTACTCGTACGTTGGTTAACACAATGTTATAGGAGATACCAATTTGTTATTTTTTTTTCTGTTGACCGTTTTAGAAATGCGATCATAGAGTTTCTTGACAGTTAACGATTTAAAATTGAATAGCGTTATATTAAATTTGAAACGTGTTTTTCTATTTTATTTGTTATGGTTAATAAAATCAATCTTGTTTTTCGTTGAAATCGAGAAGAATTATCGCAACTTTGAGGATTTCGTTCAGAGCGGTAGTGATAACTATACATCTAGGTTATATTTAAATTGTTAGTTTTATATGCCATCACTCAAAATTGCAAATATAACGGCAAATTTAGTGACGAATGCCGAACACATTGGCGGCGCGTGCGGTACTACAGGCACGTTTTATATAACAAGAAACGTCAATAAAATGGCACAAAAAAAATCGAAAAAGTAATATTCATAATATAATACGCTTTGATCCCACTTTTTGATCCGTTTTCCAATCAAAAATATATTCCGTGTTCTTTTCCACGCAAAGCTTACGCGATAAAGGAAATTATAAACGCGGACGTGACGGTCTATACGATATTACTCATATACTGCTTGAAAATAGAGCTATGTTTTATTTAAGTCTACGGTTTTTACTTAAAATTAGACTGGCGAAAATATTTAACAAAATCTGCTTATTTTTTTCACTTTGATGCCTATCAAAGTACATTTTTTTATTTATATATGTGTCATTTAAAATTTGCATACTTGATTCTTGATACTTGATACTTATACTTGATACTTATACTTGATAGTTTTGCATACTTGATACTTTTACATACTTGATTGATATTTAACAAAATCTGCTGGATTTTTTCACTTTGATGCCTATCAAAGTACATTTTTTTATTTATATACGTGTCATTTCAAATTTGCATACTTAATTCGGTTTATCCCACCCACGATGTAAAGATAATGAATTCATTTGATATTGCTATTTAAATATCTGTGTATTTTAGACAGACTCGTAAAATTTATTAATTATTATTATAACAAGTACAGTAGATCGCATTTCTATTGTACGTTTACTTATTAATTGTTGATTGAAAAAATTAAAGTAATGGTTATTAAAGCAGATACTGTACGGGTAATTAATTGATTAATGACACACGTCCACGTAGCATTTAGAAGCAGTAACGTGTAAAGATATATGGAAGTATACTCAAGAGCTAGTGATTATCAACGTAATGATTCAATAATTAAAAAAGACTGCATGATGGAATTATATTCGACCACGTCCATTGCAAAATGTAAAATAAATGGATAAAGTGAGTACATTGAATTTTTTGAAGCAAAAATATTTTTATTTTTTTCTAAATTATAAACAAAATGAGTATATATAAGTTACTTATTTTATATAAGTTACTTCATATTGAGAATAATATTCATACTACGATTTGGAGAGATGAATGAAATTACAATACATTTAAAGTCATGGGAATCATGGCAGTTTTATATAAAAAATCACGGTACCCTATAGGCTTTCTGACATATGTCATTAACATTATTATGAACTATAAGAGAGTCGCCCATAATTATATCGTACTCCAGTACAGACGATGCTCTTTCGAGTGAAATTACACTTAGCTCACAAACTAAGGTAAATATACCTTTCTTCCGAAGGGTACTATATAATGCTTCATGCATTAGTCACTTATAATTATTATGAAAAATATCGTCCACTTTTATAAAGTTTATTAGATGAACAAGTAATTATTGTGTAGAAATTTCCATCCTAACTAAGTTTGAAATCGTGTGTATCAATTGATTTTAGAATTTGTCATATAAGAAATACAGGAACGTGGGGCAATTTTTTTTAAATGTTTGCAAATATTTTCCGATTTGGCGGAAAAAAAATATGTGTTTAATAATTTTTATAAGAATAAATTTACAAATATTAGAAGAATATTTAGTGGAATGTATAGTTTCAGGCATATCACGAAGATGTTTGCTTAAAATTGAGCTTGAATCTTGCTGTACGATTTTGAATAAACTTTATTGAAGGACCATAGTTTATTTTATGAATATTATAAAATATAAACAAAAAATGCTTGATAGCTACGCCTTGAAATCAAAAGCAAGCTGCTCCCCCAACTGACACTATTTCCGTAGCTATTCTAACGCCCCACCCTGCGCTCATAAGGCCATACCGGCTTTGAATTTACTTAAGATTCAATTATAAGATGTTCCACTATATTTACATAATTAATAAATAATCAATTATAAAATTCACCTTTTTTTCTCATTCACAAATGGAACAGAGTAAACCGTACCAAGACACATTATACTGTTTCTAATGCCGTTGGAATCTCGTGGCACGGAAATGATTAATTATAATGATTTGTTTTATTCCTTTTTTCTTAGGTGATATTATTTAGACCACTCAAAATTATTGATACATTTTAATTAAGTTTTTTTTATCTGTATAAATTATCCGGATTTTTTCACAATATTGAACGTGTCGTCGTCATACATTCATTTTAG
This sequence comes from Druceiella hillmani, assembly GCA_039881145.1. Taxonomy (NCBI): domain Eukaryota; kingdom Metazoa; phylum Arthropoda; class Insecta; order Lepidoptera; family Hepialidae; genus Druceiella; species Druceiella hillmani. The sequence continues at coordinate 3,922,184 of JAYKKI010000131.1, forward strand.
TCGTAGACTTCCAACATATAATCATAGAGTTATCTTAATTTTCTCATGTTTGTTTTGTAATCCTGGGGAGACTTGAAATATTATCTTGAGAAAGAGAAATCAATAATACTTTTAGTAAGAAAGAGAACAGATTTTTGTCAGTGTATCCAAGACTATTTCGTAAAGATGTGTGAAAATTTTGCGTAATTGTTACAATGAAAAGAACAAATTCTTTATGAAACTAGTCGCAATTCATAGTAGAGTCGAGGTAAAGAAGCTATTATTGCGAACTGAAAATGATAAGACAAGACACGATTGGACAACAAAATGCCTGAATTGGATTTTATATAATATGACTTCTTATTTTCGTTTATAACATTAAATATTTTTCATTACACAGTATATTAAAAAAACATCAGGAAAACATTCCAAGTAATGATTAAAATAAAACTAATTACAGTTGGTTCAATTTGTATACATTCATGGTTTTGAATTGATATTAAAATATTTACGCGTGTATTTTTTTAATAAATACATGTGTAATAACCAACTGATGTATCCGGCCAGATAATTCTTTAAGAATAACCATTAGAAAACAGTAATATCAGTTGAGTAAAGTTCATATATAACATAACTTAAAACACATAAAAAAATATTTACTAGGAAACATTAAAACACTTGACTTAAACACAGGAAGCGCGAGTAAGGAAAATGAGTTTCAATTTCCTTACAGCAGTTTCTGATGAAATTTGTTGGCTCCCAGGAAAAAGTGTTTTGTTTGGAACGAGACGTAGTTAGAGTAACAAACTATGAGCCACCCGGAGGCTGTGTGTCGATTTTGCGAGATTATTCAAAAGAAATACGATATTTTAAATAAAAACAATTTAATTTTTTAAATTTAATATTTTTTTATCTTCCCCATTTTTTTACCTTTTTTAAACTACCCTTATTCACAAATAATCACATCGTTATTTTCTTCTCACAAGTATCAAATGAGCAATTTCAGTACAATTGTTAAATAAATAGCATTTTTCCCACGGTCGTTAAGTCAAAGCGTCGACATTTAATGACAATGAATATTTTGTAGATCAAAATATATTCATCGTCTCTCTTGAGATTAGGTGTATAATTAAAAATAAATATAATCGTGAAAAATTTATCATCCTAATAAAGTTATCAAATATTTTATAAAATATTAATTCTTTTTAACACCTCTTACTATAAGAGGTTAAGAAATATTCGTTTTGGGTCATTGTATATATATTACTTTGATGATCATATTTTATGCTGATTAGAATGTTAAAGACACCTGCTGGCAAGAGTTAATCGCTAAATACACCTTTCCATAAGCAAGAAAAATAAAAATTAAAGGTTTAAATTGATAATAAAAAAGATTATTTTTTAAAAATAGTTTCAATGTATATGTGTGCATATTACCTGGCTATTCTCTTTGAGTCTATTTGATTCGAATAGAATTTTATTTTGCGGTAATATGAATATTTATCACAAAACTTTCATGATATTCTTTGACTTTATTTGTTACATGTTTAAGTTTATTATACTGGAAGCAATTTATTTAGTTACTTTTATTTAAATATTTATTTGTATTTATTACCTTTGCTACGTTCGTGTTAACATAATCTGACACTAATCTCATTCTACGAGTGTCGAGCGTACACACGAGGCTCTTTTCTTGTCCACGTTTCTTTTTCAGTTGCCGAAACCTATTCTTGAGTGCCACCAATTTGTACATGTTACTTTTTTGCATGTTATTGTTTGCGCAAGCAAATTCAAGCAGAAACATATTAGTTCTTATTTTTATATTTGTTTACATGGTTTTTTTATATAAGCTTTGCGCTGAATTTGCTCTTGTTAGTTTGAGTCTCGATTTCAACAAGGCAAGTAGTATACCACTAAGTGATCCAGAACGCCAGCTCTTGCACAAGCTTTCAACAGTGATGAATCCGTCTTTGAGTTTAAAATCAAGTAAGTGATGTGTCCGATAGTGATAGTTCTGATAGAGAAGTAGACCAAAGGAATCCTCAAATGCTTCAAAATGTTCAAACATTTTTTTTTTAATTTTGTAAAATTTAATGAAATTTGCAATCACCTCAGCAACGTAGTGCTAATACGATGCACAATCTTTCATGAATTACAATATATACTCATACGTGTATTACACACATAAAAAATTTATTTTTTAATTGTGTATTTTTGTGGGATCGAAAAGGAATTGATAGAAATAACAAGTTTTGACGGATTATTTATAAGTTTATTTTTTGTAACAGGCTAGATACTTCAGCTTACAATGCGTGTCTCCTGTGGATTGCAGTGAAACCAAATTGGAACAATAACAAACTTGCAAAAAGAAGAATATTTCAAGAAGAATTAATAATCAATTACGATTTGATTGATTAATAGACCAAATTGTTTAAAGAAAGCTGTGGTTAGCCATTTGTGTTGATTTTAGGAACAAGTTTTTTTCATTTATCAAATAAATTTTCAGACCATTGTTATCATATGATATACATTTTCAGACCATTGGTATAATATGGCTTAAAAATATGGATTTACAAATGGGCTCAATAGATGAGTCCATCTCTTTAGCCTATTGACCAGTCAGTTTGAGATGTAAATTTAGGGAGTTAATTGCAGTTAATTGAAGCAATTTATAATTTATAATGTAAGAAATATTACATAATTTCCTTATTTACTTCCTTTTACGATCCATCCATTTTTAGCCGACTTCAAAAAAGGAATAGGTTCTAAATTAGTCGGAATCTTTTTTTTTTAATGTATGTTCAGTGATAATTCTTTACTGAGTGGGCCGATTTCGATGATTCCTATTTTATTTGAAAGAGTATACTTTAGACGTAGTTATATATATATATATATATATATATATATATATACACATACATATATATATATATACACATATATACATATATGTATACATATATATATATATATATATATATATATATATATATATATATGATACATCTACCATGTACGACGGAACTCCTTAACGAATGGCAGTAAATAAATTATGATTCAAAATATTTGCAAGGGGTAGTTGTTATTTTGCATAGATATTTGCTACTGATTAGCAGTTCCTCATGTAGTAGTCTTTACTTTGTACAATCTGATTTTGGGCTTCAGATATGGAGAAACTTAACAGAACTACTTAACGGCTAACAGCTAACTGGCAGCTCTTAGTGTCATTTCTTTTCTGTATGTTGTTGATAATCAACTTTTGGCAAAGAGAAAATTATCTATATACTAGCTTTTTATAATTATACAATATTCTAAGAAAGAAAATAATTGAAATTTTTTTGTATTTTGATGATTAATAGTTTTAAGCACTAAAAATTTTAGAATAAAATATCTCTTATAAAGCTGATTTCAAAAAATAAGGTACTAAAAATTTAAAAAATTATAAATTTCAAATATGAACCTACTTATTCACAATAAATAACTCAGTTACTTATTTTTAAAGTCGGTGCCAGTATCGATCGTCGATCAACTTAAACAAATATAAAATTTTATATTATAAGTAAGCCCTTTATGAACACATTTCGTACTGTGAGTATATTAGGAGTTAAGGTTTTAATTTAAAATATACATTAAATTAAATTATTTATTTAAGTTGGTCGTTAGTGCTGGTACCATCTTAAAAAATAAGTAACTTATTTACTTAGCCGAATAATTAGGTACATATTTTGAGTTAATTATATTCTTCTTTTAGAAAAGAGAGGGTAGGCGCTGCAGTGCCAATGTTTACTCCGGCTCCGTATTAATAGTGATCTAAAAAATAAAGTAAGTGCATTTAATTAGTGAAAAAGACAAAAGTGAATAAATAAACAAGTGATCTACATCATACATTGTGGATAACATCTAACAATCGGCTAAAACTATGTAATCAGTGTAAATGACTCGACTGTGAACATTAATAGTGAATGTATTTTATACGGATATATCCCCATACTTTATGCATCTGAAGTGAAAAACAAACTAAAACTGATGAAATTGTGAACTTTCATAATCCCAGCAATTGTTTTTAAACATAAAAGTGTAATAAAATAATATTTTTCCAATAATAAGAAATGACTTGCAAAAATTAGCGAGTTACACATAGCGCCATCTGTGGAGAGTTACCCGTATCACTAATATAAATCCGAACCATCTTCGATCTGTCCGTCAAAGTCATCTTAGCAAGTCGGAAAAGGTACGCAAGAGGGCGCTAGTAGTATCAAAACAATCAATCTTATATTGAAATACAACTTTAAAGCGGCCTAGAAAGTCCAACAAATGGAGGAAATTATACACGAGCTTCGAAAAGTTCGAAGAGATTTAGACGAACTGAAAACTGCTATTGAGAGAAGTGGGGAAAAAGTGACGGAGAAAGTTACACAAAATATAAACTGCATTTTAGAAGACAAACTTCAACTATTTAATGAAAAATACGAACATCTAAGGGAAAAATGTGAAAACCAAGAAAAACGACTGTATTTTCTAGAAAAACAGGCATGGAAAAATAACATAGTCTTTTTCGGAATAAAAGAAACGGAAACATCATACTCCAACCTTGAAAATATAATAGTGAACTTTATCAAAGAACATTTCTCTCAAGAACTGGATCGCTGGAACATCCAAGAAGTTAGAAGAATAGGCAAGAAAGGTAAAAGACCTAGACCAATAATTGTCACCTTTAGTACACTGGGCACAAAAATTAATTTGTTTAAAAATATAATTGCACTGAAAAATACCGGTTTCTACATAACGGAAGATTTCCCACAAAATATTTTAGAGAAGAGGAGAGAACTTCAGGAACAAGCTAGAGTTGAAAAGGAAAAGGGTAACCTTGTAAAAATAAAATACGACAAGCTTGTCATAATTGAAAAAAACAAAACGGCTGTCAATAACAAAGAATGCTCTCAACTTCGCCTGAAAACAGTACCACAAAGGGAGCCGGAACAAAAACAAATACACAGGCTAGCAAGAAAAATAAATAACAAACAAAATTAAGAAGAACTTCAAGCCTATCGGAAGGTGTTTTAATACCAGGCATGCTGAATTATTTGATTAATAAGAATACGAACAACCCATCAGATCTACAACAAAATAACAACATAAATAAATAGCAATTACCACCCCCCTCTCGCAACGCCAACATGCAACAACCACTATCAAAAAACCAAATACATCCTCCAAGCAGGCTGGTCACCGTGGAGGATCATGACCATAACCCTCCAAATAACAAACTGGATGCAAACAGCGCAATCAAGGGAAAATTGGCTCAATTTGGAGGAGGCCTTTACCTGTAGAGGGGTTCTTTCAGAATAATTTCGTACCTATAATACTTTAATATAATTTTTCTAACATATTTATATTTAAACTGTAATGATAATTACTAACTACTATATAATAAACTACAGATTATCTTTTTTCAATAAGTATTAACAAAACAAATTAACTTTGTAAACTAGCAATTTTGGAAGAAATAAAAGGGCTTTTTTATTTTTTATTTATTTTATTTATATTCTTCTTTTCAGTACCTTCTCTTTTTGAAATCGGTTTTTTAAAATAACTTTATATTCACAAAAACAAAATTTGTTATTACCATTGTTTGAATTGAAGTTACTAATGTTTTCATATTTTAATTTACTGTCAGAACGCAATTTTAGTCCCTAGTGTTAGGTTTTACCTCGTAACAGCAATTATTATTAAATTTTAGTCATTACGCGCGTTCAATTATTTTTTTGAAACAAGCACCGTATTAATTATACTAATTAGGCATGTTAAATAACAAAAACTAAAAGAGAAGACATTATGAAGGTTGCATATAATCTTGGAGGGTCTCAAGCTTCTTTTCAAGTAGGTCTTCTAATTTAACAAAAAAGCACATTCCATTAGAAAAATTCCTAATAAATCTCATCTAAATTGTATTTTTTATCCTTCAAATTAAAATTGATTTCAAAGCATTAAACCCAATTTTCACGCGAGTTTATTTAGTGATGTATCTATTTACATTAAATTATACAGGTTAGATCTCATTATTTTTTATACTATCTAAGTTCATAAAATTTAAATTATAACCAATATTTCACCAATGCCAGTTCAATTCACTAACCACAAGAAATATTGTGTTGGTACTTTTTCAACTAATTCTCCAAAGGTTCATAACATTATCCGACTTTTTTATTCGTTATATAATTAAAAATTAATTTTTCAGGTACTTCGTGAAGAAACCCTAAATTTATTAAAAAATAATTTATTAATAAGCTAAAATATGAACTTTTAAGCAGTCTGTGCACAGTGCAATACTTGATAGAACCAACGCTTGAATATGATATTTACATTGACTATAATTTTGCTTTAAATTATATACACGAAAATGAAAATACAATCCAGAAATAATAAATATATCATGAAAATGCTGTATACGATGTTACTGCAAATATTGATAATGGAAAAATGTTTTTCTTCACCCAAAAACATTTTGTCCTACATATAGATATTATTCTCATATAGCATAGAAGTAAATGCAATGTTTTTCCCCCATTGATTGTATACACGTCCAACCAAAATAGAAAATTATTTTACTAACCTTCTTAAATCAATATATATATATATTCCAAATTCCATATATATCACTTTGCAGACAGCTTAAATCCTAAAGTTAATTTAAATTTATATTTATTTACCCGAGTACCTTTTCAAATGCCTTTCGTGTTAGTTTCATGACGATAGAGAGTGACAATGTATCATACTTATTTTATTAGTAAGATTAATAAAAATTTAATGACGAAAAAAGACAAGAGAAGCTAAAGAAAATTTCAGGTAAGAACGGGAAGTTAGAAAAAGAGCTGCGCTTCAATCAATCAATAGAATTATTTTGAGCTTTAGGTCCTCAGTCATTAAGTTAACATGATAAAATTGTATTACTTACATATTTAGCGTATTAATTTATAAGTTCTGAATATTTTATTTAGTTATTGCTAGTAAGTTCACAGTATCTACTAAGATATATAAAAATTTAAATATTTAATAATTCAAAGCGTTTGTGGTAAACTGCCTGTAAATCATTACAACATATTTAGATAATGGAAATATTATTTCCTTAAGTGTTGCCTACGTAACTTTTACATGCTTCAAAATATTGTCAAAGTCTCTACTTAAAATATCGAAAATTTTTTTTAAAATTTTTATAATTTTCCTTTCAAACGACGGAGTATCATTTTTCGAAACTAAGGCCAATTTTTTGGTGTTTAATTTTCTCCTTCCAAAATTTCTATTTAAATATTTTTAAGTATTAGCAGCAAAATATGCGCGTTTATACAGGCTGTCCAGTGGCAGATTTCAAAGTTTGAACAAACATAGTTTCTTAACGCAACACATAAGAGGGGCGCGGGGGGCATCGTTAGAAGCGCAAGCGGTGCGGATGTTTTAGTAGCTATGGAACAGTGGAATGGAGAGCACCGCGCTTTTGCCGTCGAGGCTTACATTTCGAATGGATTTTCGCTGTCTGTAGCACGCTGTCAATTTAATAATCGTTATAGTATTCGTCGATTACGTGATGGACCATCGATCAACCTCATTCAGTCATGGGTAGCAAGGTTCAGAGCTACAGGATCAACATTAAATAGGCACAGGCCAGGACCTACACCATTGGTAGGCACGGATGAAAATGTCGAGCGTGTTATGATTTCTGTCGTTGAAAAAAAATCCCCGTTTATCACTGCGTACACGTTCATAGATGTTGGGAATTCCGAAATCAACTTTACAGGTAATAATGCAAAAAAAGCTCAAGTTGCATCCATATGAAATTCAAATTGTTAAAGATTTACACGATTCTGACTTTTAATTAAGAAAAACTTACGCGGAGGTGATGTTGTTGAGATTTCGTACTGCTACTCGGATGGGCAACATATTCTTTAGTGACGAAGCTCACTTTCACATTGGAGGATATGTGAATAAGCAGAACTTTTGTTACTGGGATGTCCACACCCCAAGACAAATGTATCAAGATTCTTTACATAAGCCTAAAGTAACAGTCTGGTGTGCCATGTCTGTATCCGCAATCATAGGGCCTTATTTCTTTGAAAATCAACGTTGCCAAACTGTAACTTTGAATTCGGAGAGATATGCCCAGCTGTAAAATAACTTTTTCAGAGTAGAACTATAGAATAGTCCATCTTTTAACCAAAATACATGGTTCCAGCAGGACGGGGCCACAGCTCACACTGCTAATGTGTCCATAAATGCAGTGCGGCAGTTATTTCCAGAAAAAAACATATCCCGAAACGGTACCGTACCGTGGCCACCTAGGTCACCCGATTTTAGCCCATGTGACTTTTTCTTATGGGGATACTTAAAATTCGTTGTTTACAAAACAATTCCGAGCACTGTGACACAACTTAAAGAAAATATTCGAGCCGAAGTCAATAGGATACTCCAGTCGCTCTGCAAACGCGTTTTTGAAAACATGCGTGCTAGACTCGAAGAGTGTGTCAGACTCGATGGCCGTCATTTGGAAAACGTGGTTTTTAAAAAATTAAATACGCATTTGTTGTTATAAAGTTAAAATAAACCTACTTTGTATTAGAGGTGTAGTTTTTTTTACAATTTTTCAAATATTGAAATCTGCCACTGGACAACCTGTATTTCCTACTACCTTGCGAAATTTAATTTCTACGGCAAACAGTTCTAACAAAAAAAGCTGCGATAGCTGGATAGATTGATACATAAGTGAGCTGATAAGTGTTCCGTACATCCTTTTGAAGAATGGAAACTTAATAACATAAATTTATTTCCTAAGTATCTTCATCTACCGAGATTATAGTGATTGTTTCGATAAATAAATAGTGATAATTTTTTCATTACATTAGTGTAAAAATATTTATTAGTAAAATATCAATGTAATATGCATTAAGAAACAAGTATTAATTTTATATTAAATTTTCTCTGACACTGACAACATATTTTAGAACAGGGAGAAACTTTGAACACAAATTATGACTACTTAAACACGGAAAAATTATAAGTACGAAGAAGTTAGGACTGACGAAAACATATCACTTATATTAACTCTTTAGATTATTCAAAGGCTATTTTAAATATACATAAGTAAGGTGAGGTATATTTAATGTATTCTTTTAAAATATTCAATCGTGAGCTTTTAGGACGGGAAGAAATCCCCCTACTAGCGTGCCGCGCAATCTTGCATGCAATATATACATATATGTATGTATATATATATATATTTATATATATATATATATATATATATATATATATATATATATATATATATATGTATAAATATGTATATATATATATATATATGTATAAATATGTATATATATATATATATATATATATATATATATATATATATATATATATAAATTTATATATTTACGTTTACAAAGAACTTTAGTATTTTCTTTCAATTTTTACAGGTGTTAATGCTATTTACTATGTAAATGTATTGCTTAGTATATAATACACAGATGAAAAACTATCATAAAAATTACGTTGTTAAAAAATTGTATTGTATAACGTAACACCGTTTTTATGGCTCCGTAGCCAAACAAGGAATTTATACAATATCGATCCATCTTTTTGTCTCAACTATATTACTCGCAGACTATTAGTGCCATAAGGCTAAAATTTCTTATAGTTGTACAAATTATAACGCCTGTTATGAAATACCCAATTTTATGGAATCAAATCATATAACAAATTTTAGGAAATTTCCCCGGGATACTTAACATCATTAAATATCCGAAGGTATGAAATAAAATATTAAGTTTTTAGGGAATTTCCATTTGATGTTACGTCGGTGGTAAATATTTTTGCATAGCCCTTTGTATTGTATATCGTTTGATATCTCTTCCAACAAAAATAATTGGGGGAACCCCTCCCCCCAAATATTTTTGTTGGTAAGTCACGAAAACTTTTTAGATACAAGGATCCGTTTACAAGATATTAAGCTTTAAAGTGGTCATTATAGTTAGAAGTATGTATCCCTACCCCCAACCAACTAAATTTATATTGTCGAATATCTAAAAAATTCACAACAATAGTATTTATAACAAAATTACCACGGCTAAGTATGTGTAGTAGTTTACGAGTAACAGTCGATCAACTTATGCATGTAAATAAATATATAAAATGTTAATGGAAACTCCACGAAAAATACACTACGCAATATATTTATATATTTACATGATGCAATGTAACATTTAAATACGCATTATAGTTTTATGCCTATGAGCCATGCAGTGGGCAATACATTTGCGATGTGAAAAATTTATATTCGTAAATAATTTAGGACAGTACTATGATCACTTAATGTTTTTAAGTGTTTAAATGTGTAAGAACCCATGCGAGTTCTAATCGTAATTGAGAGGTTTTTTTCATAATTTGGACTTTAGCAGTTTTTAAGATGGGAGAGGCAAATTTCTTAGTCATTTCTATCAATATCTGCACAATTGGTATCACTTAAGTTTGTACAGAAAAGTTTGTATAGTTTTTTTTCGAATTCGGGTAAGTTGATTCTTTAACTAGTACCAGGTATAAAATGTGAATCAAAAATGAAATAAAATCGATAGATTTATGCGCTTTCTTCCAAATTCCTATATAAATAGCTTTAACTGTTAACTATTAAAATATATTTGGGTTAATATACTTAATAACATGTTAAATTTAAAGTTTCTAGGTCGAACGTTTAAAGAGAAAAAAAAGGCAGTCGCAGACAAACAGAGGTACAAACGACTTGTAAGCAATCTTATACAGGTTATTTTTTTACATTCAAGGTATGGAAACTCAAAAATACACTTAAGATGCTTACAATATATGGGCATTTCAGTGCTCAGTACCTCAAAAAGAAAAAGAACACGCTTATAAGGTCATTAGCGTCGTTGTTTGTCTCCCTATTATAGGCGATTATCTCAGGAACCATTTCACGGAGATATTTCAAATTTAGCATGTGATAAATATTATCAAATTTTTGTGGTTGCTAACAATTTAAACAATTTTTTAGCAATTTTAGGGGCAGTAAATAAATATTAGAAATTTTTATTTGCAATTTTAAAATACAGTGTGGGATAATATTTAAGAAGCCTGGTTATGACGAAATCAAAATTTTTTTGTCAGAATTTGAAAGTATACAACCTAAGATATATGGGCAAGCATTTACAAAATAGTTCACCTCCCATTATACATGTACAAGACCAATTAACCCGAAAATCATGAAAAAACCAAAGTTGATAAATATAACTAGAAGCTCATGGCAAAACTGTAGCGTTGATTGTTTATCCTTAAGTTTTTCAGAAATTCATGATATTCTTAAGCCTGTGATATATTAACATGGTGAAATATAATATTTAAATTTAAAAACAACAGAAATACTTTGGATTCTAAAGTATTTGCAAATTTAAATTCACCCAAATACGTATGGAATCATTGTATACAAGTTCTACTCAAACTTAAGAAATTATTTATTGAAGTTATACTTCTTGAGGCGCGTTATAAAAAAATTATGAGAGTGAAATTTTACGATGCGCGCGCCTGATGAAACAAAAATCGACAGGCCGAAATTGGTCACTAAACGTATATTTACATGCATGTAATAACTAATACTATATTCATGGTAGTCATTGATTTATTTGTAAGTACACAATGAGTATTTTATATTCATAGAAATCTAAGTTACATCTGTGTTTTTAAATAATATTTTTAGTAAATAAAATTTAATAGTGATTCATATAATAAAAAAAACAATTATTTATTGTGAATATTTGTGGTAGAAATAGCACAAAAAAGTTTTTAAAATATATTTTATGTGTGTTTCTCTAAGCGAGGTTAAGTTTCAATATATATTTACCATAAATTATAATTTTATTTTAGTTATTATCTATATATTTAAAATTTAATTATTTAGTTGAATTTACATTTTAGTAACTAAATTTGTCACTACGCTCCAGTCCTTTTTTATTTTATTTCCATTAATAATTTGTGTGCTGAATAAAGTCATTCTTATATTATGCCAAAGAGATAAAAGTTGAAGTCATAATTTTTTTATTATTTAAACTTTCAATTTTGTTATAAACTTTTTTGCCTTGAAATGAATTCATTGCATAATTATACTATTTCATGATTCGGTAATTAAAAAGGCGCGCCGTAAGTCTGTTCCAGTCTCACAGTTTCTTTATTTTGAGAGTTATGTACATGGAATTGTGCAAGTAAATTATTTAAATGGCGAGAAGAGTCATTATAATAATCTAAATATTAAATTGATATTCCACGTACACGATATTTACGTTCGTTTCGTTTTTCCTATTTCTAGAATACTGATTTCTATGTATTTGATGTAGTCGAGGGCATCTCCCTTTTTGTGTATGGGATAGACTGTACTGAGCTTCCAATCTTGGGGAAGTGTATCGGAATTCCATACTAATAGAATTAAGTGGTGGATCATTTTCTTAGCGCCTATTTACGAATTTTTTAAAAATTCTGGCAGAATGGTGTCTGGGCCAGGGGCTGGTGTTTCTTAAATTTTTTAATTGCTTCCACAATCTCATGCAGCGATGGTGGCGCAATGAGGTCATGATTGTTGCTTTGAATAGAATGTTCAGCATTTTGTTCAATATTTTGTGGAGGAACATGGATATGTTGAGAAGATTTTGAAAATGCTCATTCTATCTTTCAAATATTTTTACCTTGTCACTGAGGATCTCTCCATTCTTATTTCTGCAGAAAGCATTCTTATTTCGGCTTGAAGTGCCTGCGGCTAAATTTATCTCCCGAAAGAAATCTCTACTTTCATTTGATCCTTTAAGATGTTCCACATCTCTGAGCATATCATCGTGGAATTTCCTTTTCTTCCCCCTGTGTATTTTATTTCTTCCCTTCTGGCCGATTTATAATCATCTACTGAGTTTCATGAGTGCTTTCTGTCAAGCATTTTTGATTGGCAGCGTTTTTCTTTCGGGTAACTGCATAGCATTTAACGTCATACCATTCCTACCTTTTTTGCGTTTTGACACTGCCTACGATATTTCTTTCTGTTTCGACAACAGCTTTCAAGAACAGGCTCCACTTATCATCGATATCTCCAATTGTTTAAATTTTTTTAATCTTTAATGTATCTAACAGATGCATCCAAAACTTTCGTTTTGTTGCTTCATTATTAAAACTTTCACAGTTGCACTTTTTTAGAGAGTCTAGACGTACATTAGAGAGTCTAGTCCTTTATTTAGCTTTAAATAAATAGTGATCTGAGTGGAAGCACCCTCGATATGTTCTAACAGATGTTCTATCAGTTCCTCGATATGTTCTAACATCTAGAACGTCCAACATGTATATTGAGTCGATCAGTAGGTGGTCGATTTAATTAAATATTTCTTCATTTGGCGACTTCTATGTCATTTTGGGAATTTTTTATGTGGAAAGGATGAGCTAGATATTATCATATTTTAATCAGTGGCAAGGCCGATAGGTTTATGTTCATTGTTGTTTGATGTGTCTTGTAGACTATGCCTTCCTATGGTAAGTCTGAATTCAGTTTCATGGCCAATTTTTGCGTTCATGTCCCCATTGACTACCTTAATATCACTTTTAGGACAGGAAAGGTAAAGGTAATCTTAATCCTCGTCAGATGCTTCTTTTTTATCATCATCTTTTTCTTCTGTGGGTGCACGGACGTTTATTAGACTATAATTTAAGAAACACTGTAATCTGATTTTGCAAAGTTTTGTAGATTTGGCCACAAAAACAATTATTAAGTGTTTGACACGTTTCTCGACAATAAAGCTGGTTCCGACCATTTGTTTTTTTCGGATCGCAGCTGTAAAAGCTTGTGTGCTTCTCTTTTCTCTGATGCCGTCTCCAGACTATCTTATCTCTTGTATATCTAGTACTTCAATATCATAGCCATCAGTCTTGTCTACTAGAATTTATGGTCCTCTGGTTTTATATAGAGTTCGAATGTTCAAAGTTCCAAAAAGTCGAAAGTTAAGCCGTTTTCCAATCAGTCGACAGAAATAGAGATCCGGGTATTTTCTCACTTAAGATTTCATAACGAGAGGTTTTTACGGAGTGGAGTTGTTAGCCCCACGCCCAACCTCCAACCTGGAGGACCAGTTCCCTGATATAATCCCCAGGGGCACTGTACCGATCTATCTTCCCAGGTACTGAGCACCTATTTTAGTAGTCTTTTACGACACGCATAGGCTATGTTGGGAGCTTCTTACCCCCCCGATCACCATACGGGACAAGTTATTTTGTGTATCGGTATTCAAATCAACCTGATGACCAGACCCCGGTTGATCCTTTGGCGTGTGCTCGTCACTTCGGAATCGCTGAAGGTATCGACTTCAGTATATTTGGAGATACTGTCGGTAGTTCCACGTTGACATATGTTGTTACCTATGTTACCTTTTTTATAAATTCATAAAACAATCAATGGAGCGCACAAGTTTTAACGTCCTTTATATTTTTATTAGCCAATAATCAAGTTATAGATAACTTTAAAGATACGGGAAGTTTTTTATACATACTGGTTTACAGAAATTCTCGTAGTTTCTTAAAAATCCTTAATATTTTTTTAATATACTTATTGCTAAGTTACAACCCTGAATTTTGAATATTCAAAAGATTTACATGTCATTTAGATTTTTAAGAAAAAAAACCGTCATTTCATTATTAAAGTGAATTCAATACGATATGCCCGGCTTACAACATCGATACTTTGAAGTTTAAGCATGCAACTACGGATATGCCATTCAATTAGACCATTGAAATTGTAAATATAGCCAAATTTATGAAAAATAAAATATATAAATACGGCATATATACTAGCTACCGACTGAAAAATGGAGATATATTATTTCAAATTTTAATTTTTCCATTTAAATTTATATCAATTTCTCTCTTCTTTTTCAACTTTTACATTATTTATTAAATTTCTTCCTAATGATTATAGCGTAATTTACCCTCTTCAGTTATTTTTAAATTATATTGACTTAAATAAAACTAACAATCATCCAATCTACTAAAACCGTGTTAACGTTACATATACGGATAGGTGACAAAAATTAAATTGTTCCTCGTTCTCGAAAACACTATATCAACGTCAAGGCACGGATTGGGCACTCTACAGTGCGAGCACACCAAGCGCCACATCATTAAAGCGATACAATAAATATCTTATTCAACTTGGATTATTGAGCGAAAAAAATTTATTTACAAGTAAGTCAATGATTTTAAATTATTATTTTATGATGTTCTGTTTACTCTAGTGAAATATTTTGATTCAGAAAATGTTAAAAACGAATAGTATTTTTGTTATTTCAAAATAAGTTATTTTTGAGTTGCAAAGATGTAAATAAAAAAATTATATATTTCTTCTGTTTTAAATTTTTTTAGGAATACGGAAAACTTCTTACTCTGCTAGTTAACCGATACCTAACTATGACTAATTATTAGCTTGGTTGTTATAAGCATTTTTAAAGTACCAAATTTTGTCGTGTAGTTCTGCACTCGTCTTTGCACATAACAAATAACAAAATCGTTAGGAATATAGTAAAAAAGCTGGGGTAATGGCTCCTTTTTCGCTTATATAAATTATTTACCCCAAAAAGACAAGTTAGAAGAAAATTCCACGAACTTTGTTTTTTTTTACTATTGTACACTATAAACAGTAAATTAAAAATAAGACTATACTTAAAATATTTCAGATGACATTTTTATAATTTTTCATAATCCCATCAACTGTACGAAATTCCATACACTAAAAGAGATAGACAATCACACCTAACACAGCTTATATCAGAGTATCTGTTATCGGATATTTCTGAAGACGGCCACGAGTCTAGTTAATGAGATCTCACTAAATAATTGCATTTATCAGAATCGCACGAGATTTCTGCTCCTAACGTGGAATAAGATAAATCGTTACATGTAACTCAGTGCGGCTGTACGGTCCAGTTGCATTAATAGTCTAGATGATATATCTGAATATCGTATTTCTGATAATACATTGGTTTTAATTATTTTAGATTTCACGGAGAAATACATAAGACCACAATGAGAAATAATTATTTCTGGGAAAAATAAAATATTTTAAAATTCGGTCAAGATTGAATAATTTCTTTTCTGTAATTACAGTATACTTATAAAAGAATGGTTATAATGTATGTATGAATGAAGAAAACTTAATTTATTTCTAATTTGTAGTTCTATTTTTTGCAATACTTTTAATACTCCATCATTATTCACAATTAGAATCATGGAGAAAAGATATTAATTTGTACCCATGTGGTTGCAAAAAGTATGTAAATACTTTTTAAATTTGAACATGTCGATCGATCTGATTTTCAGAAATTATAATTTAATAAAAATGATTACCTTATATAAAATGTGCTAGAAAACTTAACTAAACGGTAAATCTGGAAGATTGGCAAAAAGGTTTGTCTTTTGTTTAAATCCCTGTTACAATATGAAGAGACAGATGACGTAAGATATGTAATAGTATGTATTTCAAACGAATTGTCACAGCTGCGTACCATTTTTTAATAAGTAATTTTTATGTATGATTTAGCCCGTGTTAATTTGCAATCAAGACAGCGTTGTGTCTCTGAACTAATGACTATATTGAAATATCTCTCCATTAATGATGATACAAGTTTTTACCATTTAATATACGCATTTTTAAATTAATTAACATTTAATTTTTAAAACGGATGAAAACCATGGGTTTTATTCCCCCCCCCCCCTCAGAAACTGTGGTTTCTCTGAGATAATGTATGATGATGCTATTTTTGCCTTGTGTTGATACTAAATTTCATAAAAATCTGTCAAACAGTTTAGGCATGATCAAGTAATAAGCATCCGATACACCTTTCCTTATACATATTTACTCTTTCACACGTGCGAAATCTTTACAAACACTGCTACTCGAATTATTTGCTTGTCAAATTCATTTGCGCGTTGTTGCCTAATTGCAGAATAATTAATTTATGAAGGTAAATACTCTCTCTTAAAATTAGTAGGGATTTAATAAATTTACCTCTGTCTTTATGAATGAAGAACTTATTGACGTGCTTACTAATAAAACATATTTGTAATTTTTTCTATGAAAAATATAATCTCATAAAATATCACGTCAATACATCAATAACAATCAAATAAGTTTGATTAACATTAAATTAAAATATGATATTACAAAAGAAAACTAAAACATTCAATAAATAAGAGGGGTGAATTGATTTTGAAATAACGAGTAACCAAAGAAAAAATCACCAGCTCATATATCTTATATTTTAAAGCTAATTATAAATTGTAGTATCTACGAAAATATGCTTTTAAATTCAATTTTTGTTTCTAAAATGTTTTCCTAATTAAAACTCATTTTCATCTTAAATTAGAAATTTTTGTTCGAATGGTACACAGGAAGTTTTGTTTGTTGTACTAAAATCAAACTACATAAGCGTATTATAGTCATTATAAAAATAATGTAACGAATATATGTATTCTAAGCGTATACGATGTTTTCACACAAAAATTAAGCATACCGGATCACAAAGATATTCTTACATCTTACATCACTTTAACCTTAAGAAAATTTAATGACAAAGCACAAAGTAGGAAGTTACATAACGACCATAACTCTTCCGGGCCGCGTAACAAAATTATGCGTTTACTTAACACTTAAAGCGGCGAGTTTTCCGCAAACGAAATTCGCTCATCTTATTTAAGTTGTAATTATCTCATCAAGTTAATTAGAGGGTGTCATTTAGCTAAACGCGGGTGCAATAAGATTAGAGGATATAACTTCCTGTTCACATAGAGAAATATGTTTTTACACTAATTGTACCGCACGATAGTCGTCAAATTAGAAAATGCCTAAGTGTTCACCAAGTTAATTAACGAAATGTTAAGCTGTGTGCGTTAAATAGAGTGAGGAATATTTAAAACAATTTTGTTAATATTTTGAAAAGTGTTGTTTTGAGAATTTATCTATTTATATTATTTATCGCACTGAGAATTTTAAATCAAACAAGCTTTTAATAATTATCACATTTCAAACAGTTTTCCTAGGAGATTTGAAATACGTTACGTTACAAATATTTAAGTTTTCTTTAAAGAGAATTCAGTTCAATAGAAGCTTCTCAAATACTATTTTAAGTGTCAATAAAAAATCATTTAGGTTTCTTATTTGTTATTACACTGAATTGAACATATGCTTTATTACCGAATACTGTACCAAAAGTGGAGATATTCTAAAAGAACATCTATTATTACGGTTTCAGAATTTGATACAATGGCGATATTTTTCACTAACAGTAAAGTGGATAGATTGATTTTTCATGCTTTCTAAATTCCATATTACTTTTGAAAAAATGTTAAAAGATGGCACTCTAGTAGTAAAATAGGTATCACGTTCTTTTATAAGCAGTTTACAATATAATAATTGGTATAGACAATTTGTATTTTTATCGCAAACATTGTAAACACTTTTTTGTGGAACAAACTATATTTTTTCACCTTATAAATAGCAATAATAAACACAAGAATTTCGCAATCAACACACGAAGAAGGTAAAGAGTTGTCTTTATTAAGGATACAGCACTTAGGTCTAACATTGGTACGAGGTCAGGTTCATAAGCGGCGTTTTCACGTGGTCTTGATATTATCAGTTAGACATTCGTATTCCCCTACCATGCACTAATATTTCGGAACTGATTTTCTTTCAGTACCATATATTTTTTTTTTGGAAAACGGAATTATTGAAAAATCCTCCAGGTGGCCTTATGTCGGTGTGTCAAAGTTTTTTTCGTAGAAACTCCTTTTTGTGGAAAATTGAAAATTGATACAATTATGAAATATTTAATCTCGCACATATTTCAATAGTTAGCATTCAAATTATAATGAAATTTTACAAGTTAAATATGTGCTCGATTTTTTTAAATATCGTATATGGTGTTGTCACGTATAGCGTTAAAAAGACTTCGTTCCAAGTATCTCATAAATATAGATTAGACAATTTTATGTAGTATATCTTTAGAAATAAACTGATAAATACACAAAACAAATTTATTTTTGAAATTACTGAACATAAGATTACGAAAAGTGTTTTTCGAGCATAAGGTTTTTCGAAGCCTACGAAAACGTTGTAAAAAGACTATAACCATGATACTAGAAGTCATGTTTTTAAGATATTTCTAATATTACCAATGTTTGTTTAATGGCTTATAATAAAAAAAGTAATTTGACATCAAAGCAGGTACAGAAGTTACAATGCGCAAACCAGACAGGTTATAGATACCAGGAAAATCATCTGTGCTTCCAAAAAGCTATATTTACCAAATATATGATTAAATCAAATTAATTCCATAGAAAATAAAATGAGCTGGGATATATAATCATATAACACCTTAATAATTCTTATATTCACTATTTAAAACCGGAAAAAAATTAAAGTAAGTGAAATAAAATATATATATATATATATATATATATATATATATATATATATATATATATATATATCGATATTTGACTGCTAATAGAGATAAATATTTATTTAAAATAAATTATAAGTAGCATAAAGAAATAATTTTCAAATACGAAAAAAATGTGTGTCGAGAAATAGATATTCATAATAAGTAAGGATACATATTAGGGACATATGCAAGATTTTATATGCGAAACCGAGTTTGCTTGTTTATTTTTTTCACAGCTGAACTACTAAAACGATTTTAACAAAATTTGACAAAAAAATGAATTCATCTCCGGGAAAAAATTTAAGGCAACACCCTAAATTTTATATTGCGAATGCTCCATATGAGCTTACTATTTTATATTATTTTTACTCTTTGATATAAGGGTTAAATAAATCCATTACCAAGTGGAACATAAAATATGTAATTATACCTATTAAAGCTAATATTAAAACTATTAAAGTGCTTCTTTTTGTGATATCATTTAAGTGCCACACTAGGAAATTATTAATTAAATAAAAAAGTACATCCTGATTATACGCCCTTCCAATCTTATACCACTATCACCATACACATTTGATTATTTATTTACACACGTACATTTATCGACTTTAAAACCATAGCAGTTAGCTTGTTCGTAAAGGTGAGAAATTAATGGTAGAGCAAAGTTTAAACTTTTCGATTAAACATGCATACAAAAAACCCAAGAACTACAAAAACACCGTGGCAAATTTCGACCAATTTACTTTCGCTCATCACAAACGAATCACATTCTGATGCGACCGCGTGCCTGAACATTTGAATATTGTAAGACACTGGAGAACTCCAATATAATTCGATTCCAGATGGAAATATAGCAAAATGGTGATGATTGCTAAGCGCAGGGAACTATCAAGTCCGAAGAATGAAAGTTTGCTCAGTAATACTGGAAAACCGCAACAGCTCTTCTGAGTTACAAAGAATGGAAATCAAGCATGCCTGAGAGGTATTCGGTAGGAGATAGAACGGTGAAGTAATCGAACTGTCTCATGTACAAATATTGGAGAAATATCTTTCGCACACGTTTAATTAACAAATTCTACTTGGTTTCGTGTGGGCTCCAAATAATGGAGCCAACTTCTAATCGACTTTACATTAGCGAAGTGTACAGCAGTTGAATTCATGGTACGGATTAAAAATTCCTTGAATTATGTAATACAAATCCAAATTTCCGAAACGATCTTTTTGCTACTTTCACCATATGCTCACCAAACATAAATCGTGAATAAAATCTACTCTCAAATAAAATATCTCATCCAGACGATGCAGAGTATATTCGTATATTATAAGAGGGTGTGCTCAACTGTAATTCACTACTGAAAATTTGCTTGCATCAAATTGTAAGCCACTTGGTACGTTCCACTCAAGGACGGCGCTGATATCACACTGCAACTAATCGCCATCTGATGCATATTGACATAATCGCCATCTGATGCACTTGTTTCGGGCGAAAAATATTGTAATTACCGTTGGACGAAATTAATTGTCTGAAAGTGTTGCACACAACTTAATATTCCCTAAAGTAACGAAAGCTAGTTTAATGGATAACTGTACAAATAGGCTTGTATTATGTACAAATATATACGTAGTTTTAATATATTTTTGAATTAAAAAATAACGTTCAACGTCATATTATACGAATGTTCCATTCGCCACTAAAAGACATTTACTTACTTGCATTATTTGCTTATAAAAAATCAAAGAGTGCATTAATTAGTCATTGATTTCATCATTAAAATGAAATATTTTATAACGATTTACACGTCTCGTTGTTTGAATTTATTCAATCAAGTTTGTTCCTTATTTTACATTATGAAAATTTCTGCTTCTTTTATTACTCTCATCTCGCATTCTCTCAATTGAAATCGGTGTCAGATTTTCTTTAATATTTAAAGTGTCATTAAGTGTCATCTCGTCTATATATTTTTCTGTTTTTTTTACTATTACATGTATTACATTGCGTAAAGTAATAAATATATATATTTTTATTCATAGCTAGAAATTATTTATATATATATATATATATATATATATATATATATATATATATGTATGTATACATATATATGTATATATATATATATATTTATATATATATATATAAATATATATATATATATATATATATATATATATGTGTGTGTGTGTAACTTTTTTAAGAAATAATCCCTTGGATCTTGAAAGCAGGTCTGGCTAATTCTTTGCTCACGGTCTAGAGCTAGGCTCTACCTAACAAACTTACCAAGTCTCTTTTTTCTGAACATGATGAAGAATTTCAAAAAAAGTCATCGTTTCTGAAAAATCAAGATACTCACACCAGGAACTCACACCCCATAAATGTTTTGAAGACCCTCTGAAAACGTCCTCCATCCCATAATTCCAATCTTACCCTTGCCTAATACCATTTAGCTTCCATTTCGTCAGCCATGCCATGTAAAGGTTTGAAATTAAAATTATTTTTTAGATTCATATTATCTTTTTTTTTGACAAAGAATTGTTTCTGCTTCTTTTTTCAAAAAAGCCTATTTAAATTTGGAAGTTTTCTAACAGAGTGTTTCGAATAGGAAGTTTTTGAATTTATTTTACAGTATTTTATAATTTCTTTAATTCCAAAAAATAAACGTGGAATCATTCCACAATAAACGGTTTTATTTAAGATTTCGGAAAGACTTGATAACACATAGCTATATGAGAGAAAATAGTTATGAAAATAAAAAAAACTAAAAGAAGTAAAGAACTATAAAACCTGGAAACGTATTGCCAAACAAGTTATCCAAATGAAATAAAGGGAGTGCTAACAAATATTATTTATTTGCTTGTTCATTTAAACACTTAAATACTTTTCGAATAGTTTTACTGATTTTGTAGTAAGATCAAAAGAAGTAATCCTAGATTTATAGTAAAAATAAAGGCAAACAAATCTGTAACATAAAAATATATGAAATAAATAAATTTGAAAAAACAGTTTCGGGAATATTTGCAGGTCGAATTCTTTTTGGGAGTAACGTAAATAGTCTTAAGAGGAATACGAGTGAAAACTTCTGTTAAAGGTATTTTCAATAATCAAAAACGATAATCACAAATACACGTTAACTCGCATACTAGAAATAGATATGGTTTTAGTAATCTACGCAAACTTAATTACCAGCGTAAGCCAATATATTATATAAAGTGATTTATGGAGACTTTAAATTTTATCAACGATTGTACATGTTTACAAAAATATATTACTGGAGCGTTACTCTTTTGCTTGTAAGTAAAATATCGTAATATTATATGGATTGTAAAATATTAGAGGAATGTTTAATAGTGACTATATGTAGTTGCTAAAATGATATAAAATTTCTGCCAAATGCTTCTTTTGGCTACAAAATAGAAATCATTATTAACTGATTTTACAAAATCAGCAACTTCATTCCACTCAATTTTGTCATGGGCATGACTTATACATACTAAGTAAAATTACTCGTTGATATAAAAAGAATGATCATTGACAACGTAAAATTACTATTTATAGACACCAGGATTTCAAGAATGTAAGAAATTAATGTCAATATTTATGTTCTCCCAAGAGTTTAAAAATTAAAAGAAAGTTCCTTGATAATCAAATACTCTAGTAAAAATAATTAGCAAATAACTGAGTATTGAGAATAACTCCAAAACTTATGTTTTCTGGCTTTTTAAATAGAAATCAGACTAACCCTCTGGCAGTAGACTGTATTCTCAATACGAAAACATAATCCATATGGTATATCGTTCCTGTTTGAACTTTGCTTCTATTTTTGTCCTTAAATTCTACACAACAAATCGCATTGTCAATAAGCGTTATATAAGAGTACAAAACAGTAAGCGTAAAAAACTAATTTTGTATGTCGCCTACACATAAAATTGAGGATAATGAATACCTCGAAAAGTCTAAAAAGCCTAAGCTTGTTGTATTATTTGCAAGGTGTTAAAGTTTTTACGATACGAAATCTCGTGAAAAAGCTTATGTTTAGAAAGCTTCTTTTAAAATTTTAGGCTGTAAAGTACTTTGATGTAAGAAGACTGGATTTTCCATGACAATCGTAAAACGGATTTTCTTCCTTTTCGTGAAACACGTGTTTATTTAATATTTAGTAAAAGAGATTTTTCGTTTCAAGGTTAGTTCGTGTATAATAATTCTATTTACTAGTATTTTTACATATACTTTTCATGACTTTACTAACAGACTTAGATATATTCCCCATAAAATACATAAAATGAAAAGAAAATTGTTATTTTATTCTAACAGTTTTTATTATTTTATAAGTAAATTAGCTTTCTATTTCTTGTAATTTTCTCGTTGTGCAAATTTCCTTTTAATTAAGACCCACACTCTCGTACAAGTTTTAACAAATTAGATTTTATTAATAAAACATTTAATAAATTTCAAAATTAATAATAATCTAATATTTAATAATCCTTGGCTTGGGGGACCACCTCCATTTTGTTTGGCATATATCCTTTTAATTATCATCTCTGTTATATCCTTTTAATTAGCATCTCTTTTCATCATCTTTTCTAATTTATCATTTCTGCACATATCTGAATAACGAACTCCATCGACTTGATTTTGGTAATTAAATCCCATTTGAACCAGATGGACCACAAATTCTCAATCGGATTGAGGTCCGGAGAATTTCCAGGCCAATAAAAAACCGAAGTGTGGCACGGTGTAAGAACTCATTGGAAAACTGAATTTTCTAAATTGAATTTGTGAGTGCAGGAACTATATATTTTTATTTATTCATTACCATCGTACCAGCGTACAAACTGGTAACGCATCTCCTGCGCAAGAAATGGGTTTTATATGAAAATAATACTTTTCCCAGACATTTGGTGTCCACTTTTTATATTTTCGTGACAAACCACTCTCTTGTACATTGCAGCAGTTAAGAGTTGTTTTTTTGTGGGGCTTTAGAGTTTCACGTCCAACTTCTAGGAGACGACACCACACGGTTTGAGCATCTACAATGGTTCCAACAGTATTGATGTCCTTCTTCAAGCCATTACTCGTCTTCGTGGGGTTTATTTTACTCTTCCTTACCAATAGTGCATCTTGTTTTATAGGTATTTTTCCGTTTTTAGATATATTTTGCCTCTTTCTGGATTAAAATTGAGCCATTGGACTTTGATCAACTTGTTCACTGAACTTTTGGGAATGCCACAATCTTTTGCATTGCTAGTATGCTCTTATCATATAATATCCTTTGAACGTACTTTTATTGGGATATCCTTTACTCATATCTTTTCAAACTATCAAAAAAAACTGACCATTTTAAACACAAATATCAAATGTACCATTAGAATATACACACACTTTTTAATTCGCAATATACTTCGCCAACAATACACCTACATGCACGGTTTGACTGTCATTACAGCTTATAACAGATATACAATAAACTATATAGTATTACGAGAAAATGCTTTGTTAGCATTAATTTGTATAAAAGTGTATTCAATCATAAAATTTACTTCCTTTACGAATAAAAATGGTAATAAAAAGTTTAAATAAAAGCAAAATACACGACAGTAACACTGAAATGTTTTTGAATAGATTTCGTTTATTAATTAACCAAATATATTTAGCAGCTTTTGTTATATTAAAACGTCGAATGTTCGTGTTAAAAAAGTGCTCTCTGCATATATATTTTAAAAAGTCACTCATTTGCTCCTAAAAAGTTCCAAATGTGTAAAATATTATAATACGTATAATAATTAATATCAAATTAAAAATGATTTCTCCACATTTTTGATGCTCCGAATTGATAATTTTCTGAATACCTTTAAATTTGTTAATGCTAAATGCTAAATTATGATAAATGTCACAATATATCGTTTATAATTATGGTCATATAGTATATTTTAAAAACAGAATCAACAATGTTGAACAAATCTGTTAAAAATTGAATTAATTAATTGTCTTATGAAATTAGTCACGACTGAAAAATAATATAATTATAAATCGATATTTTATTGAGGTTTATTGAGATCAATATCGATTCAGTTTTGTGTATACGTAAAAATACGACAATGGTTGATATTCAAATCATAATGCACAATAACTATGTTAAGTTTCTCAAAATAAGTTTTGCTTACTGAAAATATTTTACAAGTTGTAGAAAAGATATTTCTGCGAAATGGGCGATTATAGGCCAAAATTAATATTACCTAGCAAAAAGCTTATGGAAACACGTAGTTTAAAAAAGCCTGCAAATTTCATAATTGTCTATGGGACAGTTATGAAATTTGCAGGCTTCGCCAAATGCTTGTGTACTGATTAAAAAATGCTATTTACAAGAGTCCCACAGAAAGTTCTTACAGTTGGTTATGTATAATAATGGTAATAAAAGAAATAACTAAATTTCGAAAATGAAACGCTTTGATAATTCATTGAGGTATTTTGTTAAATTTGTCTTTTATTTGCCCAAATTAACGGCAATTTTGCAATTTTATCATATCGAATTTAATTTAACACCAGAAAATTGTTGGTGGTTTTTATGAATTTCAATACCAGTGATGATCTACACGCGTCATATCCCTCAAGAGAGGCAACTGAAGATGACACCAATTCTTTACGGCTCTTGATAAAGACTTACAAAAGACTCGATTTGGGTATCTTTAGACATTGATATAATTTAAGTATATAAAATTTGACATGAATATTTTGATGCCAGGAAGCTTTGTAGAAAGGTATGCTTAGGTGGCTACCCCATGATTTGACCAAAGCTCAAAAAAGATTGATATCACAAAAAAATTACTACAAACGTAATCCGCAACTAGGTTGGTTCGGCAACATAGCCCTTACCTTGCTCAAACAACTTATCTGGACGCAAGGCAACGTATCCCTCAAGATCAAGTCCCGCCTATTTCGAGCACCTCTCCTCATTATACTTCTTTACGGACCAGAAAATTTGATGTTGTTAAAGTTGGATCTGGAAATACAAGGTCCTTTAAATGTACTACCGTGGATAAATCCTTGAAATAAGATTCGAATGAACTATGAGAATCAATCTACAATAATCTATATTGGTTTGGTCATGTTTGTCGATCGTTTAGTTTTGAAGCTTTCTCAGCAAGAAAAATCAGTCGCATGGAAAGTTTAACATACACCACTTAAAAACATAAACTAGTCACATTAGTCACAACGATATATTGGTTAAGAAAACACCTTTCTCTGACCATTGCCAACTTGAGATTAAAGGAAAAAAATGATGCGTGCTGTAAATTGAAACTAAGGAAACAATTAAATTGAATTTCAAATCGACGCTGGAATATTAAATTGAATCAATAGCATGTAGGACTAACATATTATTGTTTGCTATAAAATTTTATAGTCTTATTTTGTTGTTGTTATGAAAATAAAAGCTTAAATGACCCTGTTCGTTTATATTCATGGAAATTAATTTATTTGGAAAGAATGTGGCAAGCTTCTCATATGAATACTAATATAGATACTTGTTGCTATTTTATATTCGGAGAAAATATAAAATTAAAACCACTTTTAAACATGTTGTAAAATGACGCGGTACAGTTTTGTGAATAATATTTTTATATCTTTACTCCTTCTTCAAAATATATTTGTTTGATTTACATTGTTTTGATTTCGTTTTCACTTTTACAAGATTTGCGCGTAATTTTCAAACTGGGCATTTTACTACGCCTAATGTAAATAGTCTACTTTGCAAATAATTATCTATGTTGCACGGTTATTTTAAGATTTTTTTTAATTTTTCAGTAAATCGTAATAGGAATTTGCCACAGCGGCGACGATATCACAAATATTGTTGCTGAAACGAGTACACACCTGAGGACACAAGCTGATGGGATCGTCGCTTTTTATATCCATTTAAAATTATACCCAGTTAAAATTTCAAACCTGACATGAAATATCTTTTTTTCTTAATCATGATTAAATTATAGCAGTACATTAAAAAATAATCGAAATAATTTTATATAGAGCAACTTTGAAATTTTGGCAGTTTGCTAAGTCAACTGCGGAGTGCGCAATAAATAATCACCGTTTTACAAGAGTGCTAATTAATTATACATCGTTACTACATATTGTCTCTTACTCTTGACTTAACGTTCTAAGTACTTAAAATCATTTATGAAACCAAATGCGCACACACCGCGTTTCACTATTATTATTATAATAACAACGAATATCTTTTTCTCATATTTTTATATGTGAGTAATGCGATAGTTGTAACTAATATTCAAATAAAAACCAATGCAACCTTTTTATATTTACTGCACGTTGTTTGGTATTTTGTTTTAATAGTATTTTGTTGGTCATTTTGTACTGTTAATTTAATATTAATATATTCATCGATTTTATAATTGATAATATGCAGATTGCGGAGCTGTGTGGCTCAACTTTGCAACAAACCATCCAGAACGTTTCAAAGTTTACGTGTTGTCTACGATATATTAATGAAGTTACAATAATTTTAAAGTTCAGTTCAAAATTGAATTTAGCGCACTTCAATTCCCTTCACTAAATCAATTCTTGGTTAGATATCCTAGCCCTTCAATGAATCAATTATTAGCCCAAATTTTCTAGCCCTTTACTCAAGCAGTTGCTGCTCAAATTTAACATACGGTATGCAGAAACATTCATGAAACCTACAATTTTCTTCTAAGTGTTGTCGTGGTAAAATTAAATTTCAATAAACAAATGAACGCGAATACATAAAAAATAAACCAAAGTTTCCATTCCATATATTAGTGGAGATATTTGCCAGTTTTATTCTTAGTTACTTAAAACTTTTGCTTTTGAAAAAGGAATTGGCTTTTTAAAATAATAAATTTCTTGATGGTTAATTTCTTTGATAAGGGTACAGGGTATAATATTATTATTAATTTATATTATTTATCTATTTTCTTATTATGTACTTTAATGTATTCAATTCATAGAT
The DNA here is from genome assembly GCA_039881145.1 of Druceiella hillmani. Classification (NCBI taxonomy): domain Eukaryota; kingdom Metazoa; phylum Arthropoda; class Insecta; order Lepidoptera; family Hepialidae; genus Druceiella; species Druceiella hillmani. The sequence goes on from JAYKKI010000131.1 coordinate 3,950,661, forward strand.
ATGGCGCACTTTTTGCTACGAGAGCTACCAACCAACCAGTACACCAGTCCAGCCCTTCTCGACGAGCGGCCGGGAATCGTATCCGAGTCCCTGCGGTGCACCGCGCTACCAAAGTACGTATGCGTTGTGATCATCCCGATATACTACAGCGATCACAGGTCGTATGTCTTGTGAAAAATCCAACACATCCCTACATATATCAACAATATCTTACATGATATATTTGGTTAAAATATATTTGGCTTTATTTTATCAATAAGAATATAATTGAATATTCTTTGGAAAAAAAGTTTACATTTGTTTATTGTAACCTAATTTTTTAATCAAGCAGTTGACGTAAAATTCAGTTATACTCAAATCCATTAGTAGCAAATCTGTGGCCAACGGGGACGGACGGTCTTATCTTATTGATGTCGTTCAACAATAATTATGTGTTATTCATATTTATGTACACCATAAAATTGAACTAGGGTTATTAGGACTTATCACTCTCTAAAGTTTAATTCAAAAGATCAGCTTGATCCAAAAGTCTAGATGTTATTAAACCTTTAGTTATACAATATTTATGATTGGAAAGGAGTGGTAAATAATTGTGTATGGGCTGAGTAAACGTCCTGAATGCCAAGATTATTCTGCGCAAATACTTCTATGAATTTGGTTCTGAATTACTCTGTGAATTACATAGTTTTACGACAATATTATTAATAACGTACCAAATTAAAGAATGTGCGAAAGTACTATAAATATTTTCAAGAAACTGTAGCAAATATTTTTGCTGGATAGTGGATTATACTTTTATATTTCCGCCAAAAACGTAATAGTAACAAGAGTCTACATTAGTATTCATATCACGTAGTGCACCATGCTCCAATTTAATAAAGACCGAATGATTTTTTATCCACTTCAGCGAAATAAATTTATTTCTCCCAAAATGTTAAACAAATATCTAAAGCCTCCTATCTGTAATACGAATTAAATGGTTTAACATTTTACTGTTTTTTTTTGGCGCAGTTTTTGTTATATTCAATAAAAAATTTTACAATATGAAATATTTTGTAAAGCAATGGATATTATTCTTTTACACCTACTAATTTTTGCGTGCGTGAGTACGTGTGACGCTAATTTCTTAAGAAATTAAAATAATTGTTTTCGAAACATATGATTAGTAACAAAATGAACATTTAGAACAGATATTTTCAGGAATATATAACTTCTATAGGAAATTATATATATATGTATATATATATATATATATATATATATATATATATATATAAATAAGAAAATTTAGTGAAGAAATACAATTACCAGTTATTTTTAGTTAGGGGGATACTTATTCATAATTTTATAACAATCCTCGATTCATAAATAAAAAGACGCATGATAATACGTAAAAATGGACTAAAATGACGACTGCGTAGAAATTACTTAATGTAAAATTATAGTTTAAAAGAAAACTAAGAAAACATGCAACTAACAAGATGAACTAAAAAATTTTAAAAAATTCTTTAAATATAAAGAGTTTATTCAAGAGAGATAGGATATCTCACAACTCGGTATAAATTAATTTTTTTTTTGAGAAAGCTTAAAATGAGAATAAAGTGATTGACAAAAAAATAAATTTCAAAAAAAGCGTGGGATCCTTCTTAAGAAAATGTAAGTCGACAAATGAAAATGAAATATAATATTTTTAGAAATTTAGGGTGTATGTAGCATATCGGATTCAAATTATGTTTAATTGAAATTTTATTTCCATTTAGTAGTGAATTATTGACGTCACACTGAAGAAACAAAAGGTTTTAATAATAATATTAAAAACAAAAGACTTTACTAATAATGTAAATAATGAAAGAATTAAAAAACACTACATAAATCTTACTATCCTTCATAGATTATGTAATCGTTAATCACTTTGAGATTTTATTAATATTCTGGTCCGTTCAACTAAGCTAATCATAGATTTAATCGAGAAGATTATCTCGTCTATGGACAGTAATTCGGGTACGATCTAATTTCTCGCCGGCCTGACATTAATTACCTGCGCCTTTGTAGCCCGGGAATTAATTTCCTTTTGCGATTTAATTACCTTCGAACTAAGCTAATTACAGTAGTAACATGTTTGTATCATTAAAAGCTGTGTATATTTTTTAAGGTTTCCAGAAATTCCGACGATTCTATTAGTTTTTCAGAGATATAAAATTCATCATCATGATTATGAATGTTAACCTAGGAAGGGATGTTCTAAAGGTGAAAATAATAAGTTATATTTAGATATACATTATGCTAGTTCAAGTGGCATTCGCGACTTATTTTGCGTGAAACTTTGTAAAATACTATTAACTCTAGCATTAATGAAAATAACGCTATAGATAGCAATTAAAAATTAACCTTTTTCCAAGTAAGTGAGTTTTATGTTTCAAAATTAAAATGACCGTATCTTCTTTCTAGATAAATTATTACTATTAATCTAAGTTTATATATTACCCTAGGCGCTGTGAAATCCACAAGCGAAAATATTATCAAAATTTCTTTAGTTGTTCTGGCAAATCAAACCAACACAAGTTACTTTTACTACTAAACGAGATACGTGTCCAGCAGTAAACCTAGTTGGAGTACAGTTACCGCAAGCCGATTACGCGAAATACCTTGGCATGTATCTCGACAGACGTCTGACATGGTCCAAACACATCTTGACCAAACGGCGTGCAGCGGGACAAAAAGTGCGAAACATGTACTGGCTCCTTAACAAAAACTCTCAATTGTCGCTCGAAAATAAACTATTAATTTATAAATGCACGATCAAGCCCATATGGACTTATGGCCTACAACTACCATCAATTATTGAAATACTACAAAGTTTCAATCAAAAACGCTAAGAATGATAGCTGGTGCACCCTGGTATGTCACAAACAACAGACTCTATTTGGAGCTTGGCATAAAATTGGTCCAAGAAGAAATCTCAGAGATGATACAGACATACAGAGACAGAATCGCTAATCATCCCAATCCACTGGCTATAAACCTGATGAACCCAATAACGGCACCCAGAAGGCTTAAGAAAAAACTTCCCCAAGACCTTAAATAGGGGCAAAATGAAATGAGTTCAAAAGGACGAACTCAGTACAAGACATGCTAACATACGCACCAATTGCTGAATGTCTCAAATGACAGATTGCAATAAAAAAAAAAAGTTGTTCTGGCACAAACAAATATGAAACAATTTCATAAATAATATTTTTATATTCGGTTACTTTTATTGTGGTCCCCTAAATTATATTTTCATATATATTTTTTAACGTTCAGATAACCCAATTCTACGTACAGTGTTGTAATAATGCAACATAAATTAAATTTTTAAAATATTAAGTTCCTACACGTTTCGATTCAGAGTTCCTACAAGTTACAAATGGACAAACGGAAAAACCGACAACAATTAAAAAAATGGTTTTAATTGTTTTTTTAAATACATAAATATGTGTGTGTGTGTATATAAATATATATATATATATATATATATATATATATATATATATATATATAAATATATATACATATTCATATATAACAGATAAATAGAAAATATTTTTTTTAAATGTAACTTCATTTTTAATAATAATTCCATATCCATTCGCTCAAAAAAGTTGAAATTTTGTATAAAGACTAACTATAACGTTATTTATTATTTCTAAAAGAGACTGGCGAAAACGTGCCTTGTGTTATAAAGAAAGATTAATTATATAAGAGATTAATTATATAACTTTCATAAAATCTGGTATTTTTAATATATAAAAAGGAAACAATACAATGAGTGACAATCAGGAAAGGTTAAAAAATAAAACACAACTTTTAACTTCATATATTTGCAATATTTATATTTTTGACATATTAAGTGTTGATAATGAGAAATAAAAATAACAATAAAAGTAGGCCAAGTGCGAGTCGGACTGGCGCACGGGGATTCCTTAGTACTGGACTATATTAAACTTATAAGTTTGCATTACACAAAGACACTGTTTTTTGCTGCAGTCAAACCAAAAATATCTCATACCTCAAAAATTACACAACATTAATTTTATGTTTTATATTAGTTTATTTAAATTTCTATTACTTAAATTTTTCCCAGAATTTTGCACGCATTAATCGACAAGTTAGAAGAGGCGACACACAACACTTTAAAAGACTTTGTCGCCAACTATATTGACGTAAAGAAAGAAGTTGTTATATACTTAAATAAGTTTTGCTGTCTTCTGTTTACCAGAAAGTAGCAACTGTCTTCTATTTATCAAGACGTTGGCCATGAAACCTTTTTTCTAAATAAACTACACTACCATTTTTCTTTCAACTGAACGTTATTTTCTACCTTAATTTCAATATCCCCATTTTGAATATATTTGTTGTTAATTTTGTAGAAATTCATTATTCACAAATAAATGACACTACATGATGTAATATTATTTCCACTTTCTTTAAGTTTTTTACCACGACCTAGGTTTCGTTGTATTACAACATCATCCGGTGGGCTATTAGCGAAGATTCTTCTATATCTTTGCTAATAGCCCACCTGAAGATGTTGTAATATAACGAAACCTAGGTCGTGATAAAGAACTTAGAGAAAGTAGAAATAGTACTACATCACGTAGTTTCATTTAATTGTGGATCTTCATTTTGCTTTGTTATTTTGTTGGTACATCAAAAATTAATATTCAAATTTCACCTGGGATAATTCTATTCAATTTGTTTCCCGGACTCATTTTCTTTAGTATTTTTTACACCAAGTAATTTTGAAGTGACCGTCTATACGTCAGTTAACTTGAGGGATATCTAGAGGGTATCTAGTTTATTATTTTTTGGATTATCTGATATATTTCTCCAATACTTTGATGTAAAAACTCAGAACCTGTGACGAATATTTGCACGCAATTCAGTAAATTTCAAGGCTCTTCTTATGATACATGGATTTTAATGTTTTCAGTGAAAATCAAAAACGCAGTTTAGGTGATCTAGCCAAAAAAGTAGTTTTTTTTCAATTTGCTTGTATATTACTGGCTATTTAGGATTCAGAAAAAAAAGTTGTCAAGTTACTGTCTTTACCATTATAGTATTATCTGACCGTTCAGGTTTATGTTTTATATTTTGATTGAGTGATTATTTTAGTGAAACATTGTTCCTTGTATTACATTGTGGCTCATCGTTAAATTAGTTCAATGAATTTTAAGAACCCGATCCAGGCTGGATATCAATATCAAAAAATATATGACATGTTATGTGCGTAATGAGTGCAGCGTTCATTAATATTCATATTTTTTTTATTTTAAACATAAAGTTGTCAATTTTGACAAGAGCGTTTTTTGCTACTATAATTTGTATTTGGAAACATTTCAATTGGGTAAATTTTTTTTCGATAGATTTCTCGCCAGTTCGCACAAAAAATTTAATTCAAAAATTTTTTAAATTAATTAGAATAGAGTGTGTTAAGTGTCCAAAATTTAAAAAAATATTATGAGCTTTTTGTAGTAAGTCATTAAAATTAAATTACGTGTGTATTCTAGTACATTTTCTTAATTGATCATCTTCTTGATATGTTATTTAAATTCATTGAAAAGGTTTCCATTTTTTCCCTATTTGAGTTCCTTACTTCAAAATGAAAAAAATGGAAACCTCACAAGACTAACGTCTTGGAGACTAGCAAAATTTGGCAGTCAGCTCTGTGTGTACATTACAATGCCAAACATTTCGGTAGTACTCGTAATCTCTACACATTCTCGGATGAAAAGCAAATATAACTTTCTTCCGCGACAGGTGTCCTTATTCTTCTGGCAATTTTTCATATAATTATAAGTTGCAAGAGCTTGAATCTATCGTACCAAGCATGCCGTTCTGGCCAACCAGTTGCAGGAAAATAAAGCTGTTTTTTTGGAATATTTCAATACGGTTTGGTATTTAGATAAACCGCACCGTCACCAAAGGGCTCTTGACAACCACAATCAATGAATATGAAAAAATACTGAGCATCTACTAAGGTCAGTAGTACTAAGCTAAAGATATGCATCTAATTGTTAGACACGCTTCTAATCGGAACGTGTTTTTCTTTCATAGCCCCAATGTAGTGGAGAAAATTCTATATTTCGTCAAATTTTTAAGTACCATTTTTCCATTCAACCTCTGTGATCGGAAAAATGGAACTTAACAATTTGACGAAAATACTGAAAAATTATCGACATATTACAATTTTTTTTAAATTTTGGAAATTTTTTTAATTATTCAAATTAATCGAAATACTCGAAGTTTATCTTGAAATCATACAAGTCTTGAAAGTGTGCATGATGAAACCAAAATGATGCAATTTTTTTTAAATTACAAAAGTCTGAAAAGTATGCACGTTATCCATAACGTAGCAAGTTTGTCTTAAAATCAGGGAAATTTTCAATTTATTCTAATTAACTACAATATTACAAGTTTGTTTTGAAATTACAAAAAAAATTAAAGTCTGCATGTTGAACAAAATATTGCAAGTGCATCTTGAAAACATACAAGTTAATCAAAATGTTGCAACTTTGCCTTGCGACAATAAACATTCTTAATTTATCTCAGTTAGCCATAACATGAGAAGCCTGTTTTAAAATTATACAAATCTTGAATGTACACATCTTAATCAGAGCGTTGCAAGTTTGTCTTAAAATATTGCAAGTTAATCCAAATAATTTTATTTTAAAATCGTAACCAAACGCTGCTATCAAGAATTTCTTTTACAATTTTTTTAAGCAAGTGGACGAAAAATTAAATATTGGATAGACACATCCCCATTACTTTGAAGCTTAACATTTCGCCGATATAGATTACAAAGAAAAATAATAGATAAATAAAATCTCAGTTAAAATATAAATGAAACTTCAGTTTAAATTCACAAGACCGATGAATATATAATGACAACCACCACTTGAAGGGTGAAAAAAATGGTCACTGCTTTTGTTTCCATTTTTAGGAAGGTAACATATATTTATTACGAAACTCTATCTCTTTCATATGAAGTATCTGTTTGCAAAGATTTATCCACATAAGTTTAAAACTGTGGACTCTGGCGAAGGGATGGATGACTTCATTACAGAAAAATTCAAAATTTTGCTACAGCTGTATCACTAGAGTTCTCTTATTCGTTTTTATCATAGATTCGTCATTCGTTAAGCCAACTTATGCTATACCTCATAAAGGATGTTCCATTTACTGCTTGAGACTTGAAATAGGTACTCAAATTTATGCGCATTTTTTTAAGCCCGGAACTATTATATCCATTTTAGTAAAAAACTGTTTCTATTAAATATATCACGATGACCCTGTATAACTCAAATCTCATATAACTTCGATACAAATTGATTGAATATTATTTTAGGTATTTTCAATAGTAATAATAACATACCAGAAGAAAAGAGAAGCCAAATATACCATAAATAGATAAAAATATATCATTATTCCGAAAATAAAGACTAGGATTTACGCTGAAAATAGGAAGATTATTTTTGTTAAAATTGCGTACCTCAAAAGGACACTTCCAAGGTCACTCACATATCCGTTTGTATATCGTTTCTCTCAAAAACCGCTAGATGTAATTAACTTAGCAGCTGTTTAATAGCGGAATGTCAGAATAATTAATTAATGTGAAGTGTGCTAAATAATGTTTAACCTTTAACTTCAATTAGGCGGAAAATCGGCCGCTTGTTCAAATAAATCGCTAAGTGATTATTAACTTCTAATCGCCATCAAGCAGACCGTGTGGCCTAATGGATAAGGCGTCGGACTTCGGATCCGAAGATTGCAGGTTCGAGTCCTGTCACGGTCGAACGTATAAAATTTTGCTGCGATTTTATATGTTCTTTTAGCTAATAGCTGTTAGTTAACAAAGAAAACCTGTATCTGTAAAGCCGTACCCGCAAGCATGAGTAAAACTCGGACAGCGATAGTTTTATATACACTAAGGCATATATAAACGTTTATTGTATACTTAATACCTAGTTTTATAAACTATTAAAATATTTTCAAATATTAATATTACTTTTCACCATATAAATTTATTGCCTAGTTCATAGTGTTGTCCTAGTTCAAGGTGTATACTTAATATCTAGTATTTCTGTTAAAATATTTTCAAATAGTAATATTAATTTTTACCTTATGAATATATTATCTAGTGCATAGATGTATATATATATATACATATATATATATATATATATATATATATATATATATATATACATATATAGCAAATAACGAGATTTGTAGGCGCTCTAGAAGGAACATCCCTCATTCGATCAGAATGAAACTGGAAACAAAGATAGGTTAGACAAAAATCTAGGTTTAGCCTAGATAGACAATAATACAATAGTTTCAAATGGCGGTGGTTTAAAGATTAAAAAAATACTCAAAATTTAATTTGTCATCAAAATTATACAAATGATTGCATTCTTTTTAAAAAAGAACGTTAAAAACCCTGAAAACTTTGCTGAAAATGTTTTTCCTAAAAAACACTCAGAACTCTGTTTACCTTATGCTCCACTCATAATACTTACGTTATCTCCATACGACGTTATTTCATTTAATTTAATTTTTGTTTTAATTTACCACATATTTTCTACCATAAATTCTATATTTTAAAGTATTCATTAAAGAAAATCTCGCTAATTTATTAATTCATATTTATTACATTACCGTATTATTAGGTTTATTATTAGGTACATATCTGGGGCATGTATTCAGGATGATAGATGTGATCTCTTGCAACAAATAATGATGGAAAAAATTACTAGAAGAAGAAATAAATATTGAATACATTTTCCTTTTAAAGAACTATAATTTTTTTGGTTAATAATTTTAATGTGGATGTAGTATGATTATTAACTTTAAATGTAATAGTTTAGTGGGAATATTATATAGCATTATGTGTTCATAAAAATGCCTAAATGTGTACGGGACCATCATGGTGCGAGTTCGGTTTGCAAGTTTTATTGTAAATTGAGTTGTAACTTTTTTTCAATTTAAAATAAACAAAACATACAAATGGGCCAAGATTTTCAATGACTTCTAAACAATATTGCAATTGAAATAACATTTTAAAAAAGGAAATTGCATTTAAAATTTTATAATTAGATTTAATTATTAAATTACTTCAGTTGATTCCCAATGTGTACATGAGCAGAAGCCATTATACGTCGATAAAGAAAATTGCAGATGATTTACACCTCAAATGAAAAATAAACATGCCACTCACCTCTATATTTAAAGAAATATGAAACAAAATGAACGAGAGGAAAGTGATATAAAAAATATTTTTTAAAACGCCATTTTTCAGATGAGGCAGCTCTTAATTCAGAAACAAATCTTAATCAAATTTTTACATTCTTGAAAAATTCATGAAGCTAGAGGCAAACTAAAAATGGGTAGCTTTCTCGTAGATACCACCTGATGTTCCACGGATATATTCTGAAATTTTAGATGTTTTAATAAATATGGTAAATCCTTTTCACCATAAACATAAAACTAAGTACGAAAGACTCAATAAAAGTTGATTAAAGACGGTAGGAAACGTTCAGAGAATAATATAATGCTACCTTAAGTGAAGTTTGTATAGACTCAAACAAGTTGGTGTAAATAAATTAAAATTTATTTTAATAAAAATTTGATAAACAGGTATTATTATAGTATTTCCTAAAAATATTTTATTCTGTTTATAAAAAGTTAGATAATAAATCTGAAAATAGCGATAGCATTTGTTCAAACAATTACGCCTTGAAAGCATTGATTTAACAAAAGAGGATAACAATAAAAAACTTACCAAATTTATAACTTATATAACTAGCAATGGTTATCTAATTCAGATTATATAGCGTTATATAACTTGGTAGGTTATAACATACAAGTTTAACTTTTATTGTAATGTTCTCTCGGATTCGTGTTTAAACTGAACTATAAGTTATGTATCATATATTTTTCGGTATCATAGATGCACACAACTTTTAGGACATTTTTATTTTTTATACAACACGTTTTAGTGTAAATTTTCGAAAAATTTATTAAGTATCATAAATAAATTCCTCAATTTTCCATTTAAAAAAACTTATCCATTTCAACCATGATGCCCCGTATAATAACACACACACGCGCGTACACAAACGCACGCACACTCACACACGCATAAATTCGCGCACATAGACGCGCACGCACAGGCGCATACACACGCGCACGCACACGCGTATACACACGCGCGCATACACGCGTGCTCACGCCCACACGCGCACACAAACGCGCACGCACACGCCCTCATATGGGTGCACACACACATGCTTTAGCGCGTACGCGCACACGACAGTACGCGCGCGCACGCACACTCATATATTTGTAACGTGCGCACGTATGTATAAAGTTTGTAAATTACCTAAAGTTTAGCACGTCAAGCAGTAATAGTGCTTCGTGGGTTGATTAAAAAACACTAACGTTTTTCCAAAAATTAAACATTTCTCTAATCTGAAAAATTGATATAAACCATTAATTTTCAAAATAATCTTATATCTGTGACGTAAGAAATATAGCAACAGTCGAATTACGGTTTCGAACTATACATTTATTTTCGCATAATCATAAAAAAAGGTGTGCAATTCTAAAAAAAAGGTAAAGGATAAAATTATAATAGTTAAATTGTGAGGTAAACTTCACCTAGTTCTGATTTTCAATAAAAATCCATCTACCCTAAATCTCCTTTTTCCCATTTGATCAACAATGATAATTTTACACGGTCCATTGAATATGATTCCTTTATGTCTATATTTAATATGGCAAAAGTGGAAATCCTGTATTCCGGTAACGCCACCCCAACGTAATTCCAATGTAAATACTCCACAAAACTGTGTTCTATATTTCTACACATTTAAAATGGTAGGAAGCAATTGACTTAGCAGACGATAAATAATCGAAAAAACTTTAGCAAAAATCATAATTATTCATAAGAGTTCATGGCGAATGGATATCATTTCCTATAAAGACATTTAAAAAAAAAGAATTCCACTAGCACAAAATATTTCTTGCTTTATCTCAGTAACATGAAATGGAAAAAAATTTACATGTGACTCTTAAATTCTTCTCAACCTACTAGAAGTGATTTTTTTTATAAAACCAAATTTTTGCCATATTCCATATAACTGTGACTTAATTATGGGAATATTTTAGTTACTTCTTCAAAATGTCCCTTTGTATGAACAATGAGATGCACATACCTAAAAATGGTGAAGTTTATTTTTTGTCTCATCCAAAAGTCCCAAAAAATTCCAGGTTTCCAAAAATCTGTTGGCAAAATGTTTCGTAGAATCGTTCAACGTAGAAACTATATCATCAACAACTTTGTAATTTATAGTTTATAGATATGAATAAATTGACTGTATATTGGAAATAATATGTATACTTCAGCTATGAACTGAGATTTCACTTTGATAATAAATATCATTTTTCATAATATCCATACTGATAAATTTTAGAAAAAGTATTATTATACCACATACCTCTTATTTTTTGGTCCTATTTTTAACTTACCTTTTCCTTTCAAAAGAACATTGCAGATTTTAATCTGTGTTGTATGTTTTTTTCTGTAGTAAGTCGTTTTACTTCATGAATATTCTATTCTATACTTTAATTGGTTATTAGTTCATTTTTGTACTCATAAACTTCTCTTGAACTAAATATTTATCACATGATGTTTAGTAACACGATACTGAGATTAGTATTAAAGAAGTAAGAGGGAAAATGGAAAATAATATAGAAAAAAAATGCTCTATATAATAAGTCTAAATTTAATAAAGCAAAAGTTTATGTTTGCAAATATAATGTTAATAAATTTGAAATACCATATTAGAACATACAATTTCAATAACTTTGAAGAAAGGATTCAGAAAAACCTTCCAAAATTCAAAGTCTTATTTAAAATTGTTAACCGGTTAATGATTGTCAGTTTTTAAAATGCTTATGAATGTGTTACCCTTAAGATTGTTTGAGAAAAATACCAAAAATCAAGGTTTATCTGACTTTTGTGTTGTGACTGATACGGGAAACGAGAAATTCGAAAATAAATTGCGTCATATAAGAACACTGAACTGCCTCCTTAATTTTTGTGCACCTAGCAAGTATATAGTCATTGATATGACTGTAGATATGGAATAGATTGGCCGTTGGTACAGCGTGGTTTATCTGTTGGTACTGTGTGGTATGCTCGTTGATGTAGCGCAGAGGGGCGAGTGCTATATTTTGCGTGGCACCAACGCCAAAAATCTACAGCAGTAGAAGTATTTTGCAGATTTATTCATGTTCAGAAACGTTGTTAGGCTTCAAAAGTTCTAACCAAGTACTCGTATTTTCATTATTTTATAATTTTGCAGTGCACTTCTAATTTGGTAACTATTTGAATTACTTACGTTTTTAGTAAATATGTTTTATTTTTCTGCTCTTAATGTATATGTTCCCCAGAATTTCACCAATTTATGTTGATTTCAATATCAAATAATTTCTTTTATGAAATCAGAAAAGACGTTTGCAGCATTTAAAGAATCTAACTATATTTATATATATATGTACATACATGCATATTTGTGTACACACACACACACACACTCACACGTATACCTATATATGGAAATATAAATGACATTCCCTCTTTTGACCTCAGCCTAGTAAGTACTTAAAACCGTATATTAAGGTTTTAAGCTTTTCATTCTATACGTCCTCCTACTTACATTCTAGTTGCTGTATATGGTTGTATATGCTCTGTATATTTACATTCACTTACGTACTAATTTTTGATTAAATCCTGAATAAGTTTATACCTGTATTTATTCATATACCTACCTACTAATTAATAACTTACTTACTCCATGTTTTGTGCGTACTTGCATGTACTAACCTACTTATTTATTTTGTTATTTTCTTGCTTAAAATAACATAAGTGAAATAAGTCCGTACTCGACCAGATTTCTCTTCATAAGGGAGAAGTTCTTCTCACCATCTCTTGACTCCATTATTGTGCCCTGATTTTGCTAAAGGGCCGATTTATGCTGCCCTTAGTAGTTTCTCCCTCTAATTAGATTATTATAAGAAATGTGTTACAAAAACTCAATAACGGCGCTCGTGCTGTACATTGATAAGGAATTCTATGGTGTACTCTCAATTTCCGTTATCAAATTCGGACTACTATTTATTAAACTACACTGTGCCAATTCAAAAATGAAAAAATGCGAATTGGTTGGTTAATTTTATTGATTATTGAAGTCGAAAAATTGGAATCCGGAGTCCAATGCTGTAGTCTTTGCTTCTATTGTGGATCTCTACCACAATACTAATGTAAAAGCAGCAGATGCCTAATCCTTATCTCTATGAAGTAAGAACACGGAGTCTGAGATCCGTCTCACTTTGAGACTCAAAATAACGGTACTCTGTCAATATTTTTGATAAAGCTTTAAATCAGCTCACTATATTATGTTTTTTTTAAAAATAATAATTTGAATTCAATCAAGTTGTAGAATGTTATAATCCACAGTTATATATCCACACACGGTCTAGAGATACACTCGATAAATCATCTCAGTTTCCTTTTCCCAACGTACAACCTTCTTTTTGCACAGTTCTTTCTCTGTTTAAACTTCAAAATTTTGGAGCCTTCAAACCAAAAACTCACCAACTATATTTTTTTTAAAAACCTTTGGAAACTTTCTTATTTTTATTCTTCCTCAATTACCCCTCGCTCCCTTTTTACAACTACGTTGTGTAAAATATCTATGATCGAGTTATAAAATAGCCTACCAAACATTTTGTTTTCTTTCACGCATTATATTTTTTTTAATTTGGTAATACTTGATCGGTCCTTCTATATTAATTTTTGACGTTTATTACACATTGACACACTAGGAGTAAGGTGCACATTAGACTATTGGAAAAATAAATAAAATGAAATGCATTAAATCGCTTTTTTTCTTCATTTAAGCAGCAGACTTAATTAAAAATATAATTATGGGTCATGGTCACAAAAATTATGATTTCATCATCAAGTCTAGTGGTTGAAAAACTAATTCCACGCGAACGAACTCGTAACATTTTTAAGTATAAACATTTTTTACTCTGGCATATTACTTTTAATTTACCTTTAAGTATTTTTAATTCTTTTGGAAATTGTAATTGTTTTAATCTATACTAATCTATATGTGTATACTTATTTAAAAAATTTACATGCCGTCAAGTCTAAGAGCCCTACACATTATATTGATTAATAAATACAATTTTTAAACCAAAAGTTTAAAATAATAACTGAAGTAAAAATGATCATTTTTTTAATGCTAAACGCAGATAAGATATTTCATACACAGTATCTTATCGATGTTCTCTTTTAAGAACTAGAATAATTGGAATTATTTGGCGCAAAGATGGCTGAACGATAGTTAAGAATATATAGTTATATTTATGTTGAAAAATAAAGGATTCTATACTCTGTTTTTTATATTGGAATGAGATAATAAAATATGTAAACTATTTATCTTCCTTTTTTGGGGCCTTTAAAAATGTAGTGATATTAAAATAATATTCAAGTGATTATTACTTTTTACACTATTCTTCAGTGACGTATTTCAAAAGGAACTTATATGCTAGTTTGCGAATTCACTTATGTTAAAAAGGTCATTTACAAAATGTCCACATCTAGGTTTTAGCAATTTTTTTACAATTACAGCATTTTTTATACCCTTTAGTCAGGTACTTATTATATTTTTCAACTCAACCTTTATGCCCTCTGCGACCGCGCCTGCAAATTACGACGCTTCGTTGACAATGTAGGCAAAAACTAAATGCGGATCCAGCGGTTCTGTCGTCGCTGAAATATACGCCTCTCGCCCTTATTTTGGACCGCTTGTTCAGTATTATTGTGCCAGATAATATAATTATTATTGTTTGTAACTGTAAGCTAAGTTTGTTCCAACGGGTGATAAGTTTAAAGGGATGTTGGTAATTGATGGGAATTGTTAGGAAAATTAGGTCTGTGTTTGTCGAAATATTGTGTAGTTTACTTCTTACAGACAAATGAACGAAAACACCAACTAGTACATTCTTTATAATACAATTGAAAATTAAAACAATTAACATTTCTCAAAAAAATATAACAGCTTCAAAATAAATTACAAGTAATATGCCAATATAAAAAAATTCAACTGTGTTAGTTAGTTTTTCAGATACTAGCGTAGACTTAAAGATCCATTACTTATGTACAGGTACCATTACTATCAACCCTCAACTATTGAGAACTTAAAAAGAACTACTGAAAGACTTTGTCCCTCTGAATGTTAGTAACAACTTAAATAATTTCAGCCGTGCCGGTGCGACTTCGCTCACGTGTAATTCGGTTTAAAAATAATAATTTTTGGAAGAATTCGTGTTTTTTTAATTTTAATTCTCTTAGAATTCTATGAGAATTAAATTTACTGAAAACACTAATAGATGGCTTTGGCAGTACCGATATATCTATAAGCATATTTAAAAAAGAAAAAGTCGGCAGTAAAAATATCGTAATATCCACCAAGTCAGGTTGATTTTCATCGGTAATATCCAAAGTCCTATGTGTTGTTCGAGGGTATATATTATTACCATATCAAATTTCATTAAAATTCGTACGTAAAATTTTGCGTAATTGGAAATTTTCGGATTTTTTGGAATTTTTCGGGTTTTTTAAATTTTTTTTCTCTCAGATATCTATGAGAATAAAATTTACTAAAAACGCTAATAGATGGCTTTGGCAGTACCAATATAACTATGAGCATATTTAAAAAAAAAAAGTTGGCAGTAAAAATATCGTAATATTTACCAAGTCAGGTTGATTTTCATCGGTAATATCCAAAGTCCTATGTTGTTCGAGGGTATATATTATTACCATATCAAATTTTATCAAATTTCGTACAGAAAACTTTTCCTAATCGGAGAACAAATTAAAACACAGTCAGATAGACAAAAATTGTAAAAACTGGTCTACTAGCTTCTTCTCTCATTCTAAAGGTCAAATCGATTAACATTTTAAAAATATTTTTCCTGTACAGAATTCACTCTGCTTCAGTTTTATTATATGTAGATTATTATATTGAACATAGTCAACCAAGCAAATAAATTAAATAGTTTAAAAATGTTAATATATATATATATATATATATATATATATATATATATATATATATATGTATATATATATATATATGTATATATATATATATATATATATATGTATATATATATATATATATATATATATATATATATATACACATATATTTTTATTAGGGGAAGGCGGGAGACTTCACTAGGATCCAACATGTTTGTTGGCATTAATTATAGGCAATTGAAACACTACTTTGAATCACCGAATATAATTGCCACACCATATTACAGTAACGATAATAACAATAGTTAAGAACAATTAAAGTTGGGAATACGCGGTGTTCTCAGCATGCGCGCACGTTCCTTCCCCTGCTCAGTCTTGTCCATCCGTCACAAAAAATACTTATAGAAACGATTGGAAATAAAATTTTTGTATAATTTAAAGTAGTAATTTTTTTTAGCCAGATACAGTATATTTACTTTTTTTCACCAAAGCAGATCTTAATCGGTGTATTGTAACTAACGCTTAAGCAGCCATGGCAAAATAATAGAGCTTACTCAACACTGCCACTAACGCTTAATCTAAGATAGTAAAACACATAGTACCTAATCAGCACACTGCGACTGCCGCTTAACAAGCGACAGCAAATTAACGGCGCTGGATAACGCTATAACCTAACGCTTAATCAACGATAGCACAACACCTAATGTTAAACCAGTACTGTATCTGCTACTTAATCAGTGACAACGAAATAATAGCGCTTGGTAACGCTCCGCAACTAACGCATAACCAAATATAGCAAAACAACCAGTGTTTAACTAATATTCTGCGATAGTCACTTAACCAGTTACCGAAGTATGGTGGACAGAATCAACCTAATACAGAATCATACATTCTCAATTGTCTTCCATACAGTCTTGCTCTACAAACTTAGTTTCAACATCAAACAGAACTAGATTTTCAGGCATTCGTCTCAAAGGGGGTCCATATTTATAGGTTCCGTTTCGAATTAGCGCCTTCATTGAGTACTTTTACCGTCAAGAATTTTTAAAACTTTGAACGGATCCTTTTATTTTGAATGAAGCTTTGCTTTATTGCATCATCTGGTCTTTAAAAGCAGAAAATTTCAACTGTTAATCGTTCGTCATGAAAATGACTAAAGCTTGGCTTAAAGTCTCATGATTAATCATGATTTATGTGCTTAATATCTGTCTGGTAATATATCAAATTTAATATCAAGGGTTACGCAACTTATTTTAAATAGCTGTCTGGCAATACATGAAATTTAAATTTTACTCAAACTTAAAAATTACAAGAATAATTGGTGCTTAAATGTTTATTCCTACATTACGCACTTGATTTTTGATTGCAACCATTGTTAGAATATTAAAACAATGCTTACATTTAATTTAAGTTAAAAGTAATAACTTAATTAATGAAAGTTCTACAACTTTAAAAATGATTAAAAATTAAATAAAAAGTGTTGACCTTTCTCACTCACCCCCGACGTCAGTAGCTTGATATGCTTCTATATTCATGTGGATTCACATAATTCGAAGTAAAGTCATTAGACACGGCCACTCTTACAAGTCACACGTCCTTGTGTATTTACTGGAAAAAAAATAAAATTCCCACAGTATCACATACTTTAAAGCTCACCATTCCTGGCTTCGTCACAAGAAATATTGCAGTACAAATTCAAGACCGTAAATTAAAATGGAGCTTTGAAAATAAACAAAAACACACGTTAAATTAGATCAAATATTAAAATAATTTTTTTTTATACGATACAACATACAACTAACTATCTGCGGCTTTATCATGAAGTCATTCCCATTATTATATTTCACCAGAGAAATATCTGTGATTTTAATAAAAAATGTAATTACAAAATGTTTGTAAAAGTTATGATTCATACTGAAATTAAGATCATAATTTATACAGCACTTAAGCACCAACTTTATTTTATATTAAAAACAATAACCAACAATCATAATTTCCAGTATATTCCTCTATCATCATTGGCTACTTTAGTTATCACTAAACCCAATCACAGCAACATCCGGTTGTCCTTATATACGCACCCGAGACGTAGATCACCATACGCGTGTATATAGCGCCATATAGTGTGTGTTCAGCCAGTGCTTGAGCACAACCTAATTTTTTTTTAAGACACGACCAGCGCCAATGCCAATTGCGTACTGCACTCCCTCAGATTATGCCAAATACATTAAGCGACACCAATTTTTGCCAGGTTACGGCTACGGTACATGTACTAGTACGGTCCACATTATCAACAAAAGTACGACGCATAGAGGGTATGTTCCAAAATAGCAAATTATTCAAATTTTGTCTCCACTTTTATTTATTCTCCACATTTAAATCAACATCGGTTGGTACATGATTTTCGAGCAAACCTTATACTTCAATTACTTTAATCGAACCTTCATATTTCGGATCCAATTTTGTACTTCGTCCAATTTAATCGTAATTATTGCTAAACGGATAAAACAATAAATTAGACTAAAGTAACGAAAATATGAAATCGAATTTAAATCCTTAGTGAGTGATTATCAATGCACAAAACAAGAATGAAAATGTTGTTCTTGATACATCGCCACTCGATATTGCTGAGCGCCAACTCAATTTCTCTTCGAGCGCATGCAGGTAGAATGACGAGGTAGCAACAATTGGACATTCGGTAGTCTAAGTTAGCTTCTTTTTATTATAAAAAATAATATTTACAATCATATAAAAATTCAAAAACAAAGGATGCAAGTCAACTATGATCAAGTACAGTTAAACACATTTTTACCATTCTAGCGGATATCTCAACGAATGAAACCACTGTCTTACGCACACGCGATCCAATTAGTAAGTATAAAGTCAATAAAGTGAAATGATAATCAAATAGTAGGTAAAAGGATAAAATACGACCTTTAATGTAAAATAAACACTTGTGCAATCCTTACTTCTTATCAGGAAAAATACATTTGCAATGTCTTATGTTTTCGGACAAACAATTTTAAATTATTTTTAAAACTATCCAACGAAATTCATTTGTTATCTTATCGCTCAACCATTTGCGAGCATCCCTTTAAAATAGTTGTGTATAAGTCACAAACATATATAACCACTTTAATTATTTAAAGTCTTAGTGCGATCTACTTCCTACGAGCAATAATCAATATTATGTAAATTAGGTTTGAAGTAAAAAGTATAGAAAAAATGGTTGGATCTCACCATTTTCATGAACAAATAGCATCCACAATCTGGTGCATAACTGTTGAATAAATAAAAGACGAATCCGCTTTGCTAGCAATATGCTATGGAATAGGCTTTGAAGTAACATTTGAGAGATTGAGATGACGTCATAGGTTTTTATCTCTGCAATCACATTCAATTTATGAGGTCTTTCAAGTTCTGATTTTCTCTTTAAAATTTACATAGTCTTACGCTTCGTTTGAAGTTGACTTCTATTTTCAATATTCCACGTAAAATTTAGTCGATGGACACGGTTATCCAGACTAGCATCATGAGCCACTTATGTATGCACTGCTATTTGTTCAAGCATCCGATTTTTTCAAGCGACATTAGCGGTATTATTACACGTGGTAGATATGCAGCCACCTTCCTTTGAAGGAACCTTGTCCAAATTTATAAAAAAACTAGCAGACATTTCCAAAAAATCATAAAGAGCAAAAAAATCCTCCAGAACTCACAACAACTTATACTGGGAAATGAAATCAGCCACGAGCAATTATAGGATTGAACAGGTTCGTTCGCCATATAATTCCAGCAGCTTGTTTATATTTCTACCTGAAGAAGAATCCTTCTTAAGAAGAATTCTGCTTAACAGTGATAAAAAATTAGTTTCGTTACTCAAACAGTGTGTTCTCTATCTACCACCGTCATCATTATCTTCCTGAGCGGCCCCATATCCCATTTCTGATGTCGGGAAATGCTGGGAATTTCATATATATCCTACATGCTTGTAAATATCTGTTATAGGCAATCAAAATATTACTTTAAATCACAGATTAGATTTAGATGTATATTTTTAATTTTATTACAGAGATCAACAGAGTTTTTAATGGTATATTTAGGCGTAAATCCGGTTTTATTTCGGAAGATCTTATTCAGGTGAAAAGCAAATTTTTTTGTGGGTGCGTTTGTGTATGAGACAACAGGTCGTATGGGTATATTTGGTTTATGAATTTTAGGTTGTCCATATAAAAAATGTTTATTTTATTGAAATTCTGAGTATCCATAAACCAATAATAAATATATACAATTAAATGAAACTACGTGATGTAGTATTATTTCTACTTTCTTTAATTTCTTTACCACGACCTAGGTTTCGTTGTATTACAACATCTTCAGGTAGGATATTAGCAAAGATTAACTCTTAGGAATAACCAACAGCATTTATATGTTTCAAACACAATAACGGAAGCCCGGTTTGTGCCGATTTTTCCATTACTACCAAACAAGAAGAGATTTAATACAAGATATAAAGAACACATTGCCAGCTGGCGAAATAATAAACCACACACATCTCACATAATTCATTTATTTATGTTAACTTTATTTTAGTGGGCATTACTAGATACAATTAGGCGGAAATTAGCCAAGTCCTTAACAAATAAATAAAATCTATGTTTGAATAGATGACGGTTATTCAAATAGGAAATTTCAGTACCCAAGAAAATATAGGAAAAATGTACACTTTGATATCATAAATTATTTGTTTATATAATTATTACTATTAGACCAATAAACGCAATAAAAAAAATTAACAATGAAATTAAAAAAAAAACTACCTTTTAAATTCAACACCAACAATTAGCATCTAAAGAAACAATAAAAATCTCGGAAATCAATTATATTTTTTGTATAAATTCGCAATCATTTAGATCATAGTCTCTTTTGCCGTATAATAGAGAATATTTACTTTAAAAGTGTCATTTGTATTAGAAAATACATTCGCGACTACTCGCTGTTTCAATTTACTATTGAGTAGTTAATGCAATGTATGAAACTGTTTTTTTAAGAGAGTAAACCGTAGGAACTTCAAATCCATGTATACACTAAAACTGTAAAATTTGCCTCTATGTATTGATAAACGATATAGAACCCAAATACATTGCTTTTATGGAATTTTTGTCTGTGTGTTTGTTTAAAAAATATTCTGCTAAACTAATGATTTCGCTCAAATAGAAAAAGATAGAGATCAATTAGAATTACTATTTAGTATTTATTTAATCGTAATTGACTCGTTCCATCGAAAAATATGCGAATTAATAATTTACAAAATTTCTTTAATATTATATTAGAAAAAACAAAAACAAAGAAATACCTAGCTGCTCGATACGTAATATTTACCCAAATACTATATTGTTTACATACGCATCAATAGATGCCGCTACGTATATTTTAAATGTGTTTTTCTTTCATATATACATTGACGAAAAGGGCGTAGGTGGATATGACGTATGGAATAGTGCGGGAGATGTGGAATGGTGCTGCAGGTGCTTGAACAAGCAAAACGAACGTGAGCAGATGCATGAGGGCTGATATGTCTGTTGGTCGTCTTCCGCACCCAACCTTTTTTTATATTATTTTTATTCATTATAAGTTTACTCTGTGTCCTCAGTTGGTTGAAAATTTTAATATGTTCTAAGTATATATAATTTAATTATTTTGGTACAAAAATATTGAATTGGAATATTTGTGCCTTAAAGATATTTAGGAAAAAAATATTTAATATATCATAGGTATAAAATATTTAAAAAAATTTAGCAATAGAAAATAAAAATACTAATTTTTGGAATGTCTGTCTGTTGGCATGCGAGTTTGGTTACTTATTCGCCTAAATAATTCACTGTTTATAATTGTTTTAATAGATGTCTGATTAAAAACTTTTACTGCTTTTATAAGGATTACAATGGATGACATTACGTGTATTAATCTTATAGTTGATTTAATAATACTTAATAAATGGCCATGTGAACGAAATTGCGGGCACGGGCAGTAAGGTGACAACTTCAAAAATATTACATTTGTTTACACCCAACTTGAATCAAGGTTTGTCAAACTAACACATTAGAACTAGAATGAAAAAAATATTCAATAAGTAATTATACCAGTGTCGGTAAACCATCACATGGTACAAATAGAAAAGTTTTGTCCATCTAAATAATAGGAATAACCTATTTAACTCATATGAAATATAATCAGTTAAGATATTTTACAATATTAAAATTTAATTGATGGATAAATAAATATTTAACTTAAGTCGCAGTCTATAGAAGCCCGCTAAATTAGAGGGTATTTTGTCATCATAAATAAATAACGCTGATAGTGTAAACACTTCGTATTTCTCAATAATAAAATCCATACTTTGAATAATTTTAATTTCATATTTATTTGAACCACTTTATTATTTTAAGAATGTGATTTCTTAAATCGATTCATGGACATATTTTATCAATATAGTCAATGGACCTGCGACATATTTTGTAAAGGCCACCCTTTAGATAAGGACTGCCTATATTTATCATAAAATTTTCACTCATCCTTAATGGCCATTACGGACGTGAATGTAAATTACTACAGACCTGCAGACAATGAAGGTCAAAACCCTAGCTGGAACAATTGGTGGTGTCGTTGCGTTATGACTCTCGTCCGACCTCGAAAGGGATACAGACCTTTCGTTCAACGATATCGCACCAGGTAAGTGTTATTGTTTTTAATTGTAAGCTAAATGTCGCACGCTACGACGAAAGGCGTGCGGGTAATTGATGCGGATTGCGACAGTAATTAAGTCTTAGTTTGTGGAACTATTCTGCGTGGTAAGATAAACTGTGTCGATTAATGCGATGAATAGGTTGGGTGCGTAGACCTTTTAAATGTGCGGTCTGATTTTGCGGCTAGTTAAGCAACTGTCGTAGCGGTAACTTATGGGGAGTGAAAATAGGAGTCGAAATTTTACTTGTAAAATTTTGATTATAAGTCAAAGTATACATATTTAAACGTCTGTAGGATATGTTGTATATGAACGTACGTGCGTGTGTTACTATCTGGCGTACTGCATTTTCTAGCACCTAAACAGTATTTGTGACAAATTGACTGATTAGTATGAAATTTTGTGATGAGGAATTTTTATAAATGTGTCTGAATGTTTAGGCATTTTCGTACTTCGAAAAATTGGAAAAATGATATTGCCAGTTAGCGGCTTTAGAGATTTACTTCCAAGTTAACGAACTACTAATACTAAGGTAAATAATAAGGTGTAATTTATTTTTCTGGAAAGATCTGATTAGCGCACCTGCTATTTGATGCTTACGTAAGTTGAGTGCCTTCATACATAGATAACTGTTTGGGATGTGATGCAGCTTTTCGGTTTTGTAATAATTACTACTTTCTTAGCTTGATATGACAAATAATTGTTAAGCCCAGAAACAAAACAAAACAGAATTAAACAAATGATATATGCATATATATATATATATATATATATATATATATATATATATAAACATGTGTATATATATATATATATATATATATATATATATATGTGTGATTATCGATGGGAATATTAAAAGAGATAGAAAATGGAAAGAGGTGGATTGTTTTCTTAAACTGTTAACCAATTTAACTTATTATATTTTATGTCAAGTTCTTAATAACCTCATTTTTGCGACACAAATTGCTACAATGGTTTGCGAATATCTCAATTCACCGTAGTATTGCAAAATTTACCCTGTTGTCGGATAATTTATGCATGCCCAAAGTAACCAGCAGATGCAAGCCGGTAAGCCGTCAATATGTAATTAAAGTAAAATGATATATGATCAATGTGCCATAACCTTTTTTCTTTCAAAGTACAGGAATGCAGGAAAAGATTATCATTTATAAACGCTGAATGTAGAACCAACCGTCATTCTTTTTAGAAATGGCCTATTTTGTTTTTTTGGTATTATAATATGTAAAGTGGAAAAGTTAGTTCATTTAATTTTTGGCGATAATCCCTAAAACTACACCCTATATTTAAAAAAATATTTGTGAGAGAGAAAGCCCATATTTTCAGAAACGTTACAGGTTTTATATCACTAAGTTTGGAATTTATGGAGGTAGAGTCGTTATAAAAAATTAAATTAAATTCAACGAATACTGCTTGAAAGCTGCAATGTGGAGAGGGGTTGGCTTTACGGGTTGACTAACCATCTCGAATATTCTCGCCGATATATCCACAGTCCCGACTACCCGACTACCCGATATCGTTTGACAAACGAAACGGTGAGATTTAGTGAACGATTATTTTAATCGATGAAAGCATGTGATAAGATAATTTTTATAAATTAATAGATCAGGTCAGGACTTGCAAGTCGCAAATACACAATTTTTCTTCCAACGACTTTTTTCCATATTACTTAAGAACTCATAATTTAATACGAAATTATTTTATGGGTAATATATAAATATATATTACCCATAAATAATTTCGTATTATAATAAAATAGGCTATTTTTGGGATAGGATATTTCTATTGAAAACTTGTACATACAAGATATATTCTAAAATTGTTTACAATATTTCATTCCTGTTTTTCTATTTTTTGTTACGTAAGACAATTTAGGAGCAATATTGGAATCAACAACTTTCTAACCTGACAAATTGTAATATAATTTTGAACTTTTTAAAAATTCTCTCAATTCTGGTTTCATTCAGTTATTTAATATTTTTCTATTAAATATTTTGTATAGATTTCTTTTAAAACAAAATTAATTCGAGTGGAAGGTTGAACATTCATTTGTTTGTTTATCGTTCGCCCTGAAACCGCGTAGTTAATTTAAGTAAAATATTTCATGGAAACAGAATAGAAAATAATTATTTTCAAAAGCAAAGAATTAATTGTTAATACTATGTTAAAAAATAAGCTAATTTTTGTTTACCTGCTGATGGTTTTAGATCGTTCTCTACTTTGCAAATTTTGCATTGTTACAATATTGCATTTTTTGAAAGCCTCTATTTTCTTTAATATCATGTCAAATATTCATTAAGAAATGAAATACAATTTATTTTGACATCCTACATCTTTAATTCCTAAAATTATCATACTTGTTTGTTCATCTCCCGACTTTCACTCTCGCTCACACGCGCACAAATGAGAACACACACACGCAGACGCATTCGTACGCAGGCGCAGGTAAGCGCACGGGCAAGCCCGCGCGCATGAGCACCCACTTGCACGCACGCGCACGAATACGTATGCATGCGCTCGCACGCGCACACACGAATTTACGCACGCATACTCCGACATAGACTTTTGAAACCATAACCTTTCCATTTTAGCTTTAGGGTAATCAGCTAAATTGAATATTCCGTCACTTTTGAAGTATTTTATTAAAATAATAAAATTTAAGGCTGGGGTATTTTCCCTTAAATACCTTCTTTTTTCACCAATTAATTGGGTTGTGAAAATTAAACACTTTCAGTGTAAATATTATCTCAAACAAATGAGTTCTTTCAATGTGAAATTACCGTCAACCAAATGGAAAAGTGGAAATACTGGAGTTCATAGGTTCTACTTTGTAGTTTTTGTTAATCACCAAAAACTTAGGACAAATTTTGATGTTATTCATTTAAGTTAAGCAAATGATGCCGATGATTACTTTTGAAATCACCGTGGAAAAGATGGCTGGACAAGGTGTGTTAATTGTTTTATGAAAATTTTCCAAATAGTAAAAAATATTATTGATTAAAAAAAATATGAGGCTAGGAATATTTATTTTACATTTTGAGAAATAAAAATCCTTTTCAAAGGAACATAAAATCATTCTCTCTTTACTAAAATGGAATATGGCATGCTGCGTGATGTGAATACTAATGTTGGCATTTGTTGCCACTAAATTTTAAGCAAAAACATAAAAATATAATCGACATGTAATCTATGGCAATAAATATAATTCGATCACATATTTTACATCATTTTTATGGTTTTTCTTTTATCTGTTAGTGTTAATTACACTAATTTAATTAACAAAAAAATATTTGTTTTTTATTTCTTGCGTATAAGACTTTATCACTATTTTATTCTATATACTCGTAGTGTTCGAATAGATATATGGTATGTGGTATCTTTTTAGAATATGAGAATAATGAGCAATAACCACTTGAATGGAAGGCATTGAAGTATAGTTCAACTCTGAATTGAACTTTTAAACCATTGTAGCTTCGTTAAAATGATCTACAAAAATATTGTAGACAATTTGTAAAATTTCAGACAGTTCTGGATGGTCTGTTTTAAAGTTGAAGCACGTAGTTCTATACTCTACCAAGGTATATAATCAGTTACAAAATCAATGAAACTGTCGTTACTAAATTGAAAGTACAAAATTGTTCAAAAACAACATACTAATAAAACAAAATGCAGTTCTAAAATCAAGCAGCGTGGAAGCAAAGTAAAAAGGTTGCTGAAAATAAATTTAAGGTAAAAAGCTTAAAATAACAATTTGGAAAAATATCGGTGAAGATGTTGTAATACAATAAAACTTAGGTCATGGCAAAGAACTTAAAGAAAGTAGAAATAATACTACATCACGTCGTTTCATTTAATTGTGAAACATAACCACACTAACATAGTGGCCATTCCTAAATTAGCGGGTGGTTCTTTGGTTAGCTTGGCTGATTGTCATAGTCCAATCGAGTTTTCTTTCAAAGTTTTCTCCGCGGCAGTGCATTTAAAAGACCTCAAGTTTTTCAGATCCAATTTTAAAAATACTCAAGTTACAGATCTATAAAAAGGATAGTGAGGGTAAATACTCAGAATATGCGAAACTTGAACTAGAGAGCATATTTATTTATATAAGACCGATGCTAGACTGATTATAAACATTAGATACATTTCTGATAAATTATTAATTTAAACGTAAAATATATTATACATTAACACGATGAGAAAGATATGACTGTCTATACCCAGATTAAAACTTTATGTAAATTAAATTACGAGAAGTAACATAAAAATGATTGGAATATAAAAGACCACAGCCAAATAATAAGTTTGAAAATGATTTATTGTTTTTGACAATATTTCTTTGGTACTATGTGTATCGTTTCATATTATGAAATTTCTGCGAGAAACAGTGGCTCATTCTTATTGGATCTCTTTTTCTCCACATTTTCGAAGGCTGTCAAAGCTGTCATGATATTACATGTTCGGCGTCCGGAAATTTGTTTTTCTTGCAGTTTTTATTTCATTCTTGGGAATGAATAGAACTTGTGTGGTGCGGGGTACGGCAGAACCTATACTTTCTACAGTCATTCGTTATCAAATATTTTGATAATTGTACCGATTGTAAAGACGAATTATCGGAATGAAGGAGAATTCTATTGCGAGCGCTTTTCCCTTCTGCCAAGCCAACAGGAAAACGATTACAAGAATAGCGATCTACGGTAACAATTTTTTTTATTTTCTAGAAAAATCGTGGTATAATAACCCGTACAAAGAATGATAAGACAATTTCTTACTGGCACTATATCCTTTTTTACCTTTGGAGGCAATTCTTTAAAAGGAAAAATTTACTGTAATAATTACCTCTTAGTTTCAGATTCGTATCAATATACGTAGTTTAAATCATCCGTGATGATGTCAAATACAATATTTGAGTAACCTCTCATGAAATTGCTGATATTTCGCTATATCAATCAACGCGACGGTGTTTGTGAGCTTGGTTCAAATTGTAGCGTAGCCACTCGACACTACTTAGCCCATTTTGGCACAAAGCTTCCTGGCACCTAAACATTTATATCAATTTTTTTATTCTCATTTAATACTAATATCAAAGTTATGCAAGTCGGATCTTTTATCAGTCTTCATCAACTCACAGCATTAATGTTATCTTCAGTGGTCGCTGTTGTGGGATATGACCCATATAGGTCATTACTGATGAAGTTATAAAAAATTATCCATAATTTTCTCGTTTTAAATTAATCTTGAAATGGCAAAATTTTCAAATTACCTCTGATTTTAAAATTTATATATTTTTTTTTATTACCGTTGTTACAAATGGCCAGTTGCAGGAACTTTCTGTGGGACTCTCTAGATAACATTATAATCAATGTAGAAACGTTAGTGAAGCCTGGAAATTTCAGAACTTTCATATTGACCTATTTTTTAAATTCCTCTTTTCTATCAGATTTTTGCTGGGTTACTTTTTGGCCTATAGTCGCCCACTCGCTGAAATATTTCTTTTAGAATTTATTAAATTTTTTCACTAATAAAATTTATTTTCAGAGCGTTAATATAGTTATTGTATACGTTATTGAGTAATAATTTGACTATTAAATATTGTCTTATTTTCGCGTATAAAAAAATCGTTGTTTTGGCCAAAACTTCGATGTTTTGGATTCCATTTCGAAATTTCTTGTTATCCAATGGTGGCAAATTTTTAAGACAATAAATAAATTTAATTTTTTAACAAGTTTTTTTGACATTTTTAATTATATTGTTGATATAAACTGAATGACCATAATTACAGACTATAAATTTTAACATTTAAATTAATGCAATGTAAAATTTCAAAATTGTGAGAAAATTGTCAATCCAGAAGATCAAAAATAGAAATTATTTAGTTTACATACAATTTATAAAAATATCAAACTTTTTAGGAATGGTGTATTTTTTTGTATCATATTTGAAGAGAACATTTAAAAAATACTTTTTAATTGTTGAAATTCTTCATATTAACGTCTTATTTAAATATTATAAATAAAATCAATGCTCTTAAATATCTTCGGTCAATATAATCACCAAAATTTTGTGAATAACATTTCAGTTTTACTGTCGTATATTTCGGGTTTCTGTAGATTTTTATTACCATTTTTGTTCGTAAAGATATTAAATTTGATAACAAAATAATTCTTAATTGAAAGAAAAGGTATACAATGAAAGACATACAAGAAATGGATAGATAATTCACCATAACGTAATGAGAACTATTTTAAAAATAAAAACAAAATTTTTGTTGTCTAATGAAAAAAAGACTATATTATAATTTTTTATATATCTTATAGGGAAAACATCTAGATTCCTAAACTACATTATGTAAAGTATATGTAAATATATAAATTAATTTTATTACATACAAAACTAATATCATTACATAAAATATGCT